>CM060095.1:1954725-2457225 GCA_030522485.1 Stenchaetothrips biformis | reverse complement strand
TATGGCGGTCGCGGCGTTCATTTCTTCTTCCGTCGTCCACACTAACGCAGATACAAACTCTTAATGGGTGGGTAAAGAAGAAAAAAAAAAATTTTATTTCTTTAGGTTTACACCAGCCAAGAAAGCCATCATCAGGTGTCATCGATCAATACGTTTTATTTATAAAGTAAACTTTATAAAAAAAGCATTTACATAAAAATTAGGAGAAAAAGGTGTCGAACATACCTTTTACTAAGTAGGAGCATGACAATTCGAAAAAAAAATAACCAAAAAAACAATGTTGGGTGTGACAACGTACACCGGCTTTCTAATCGAAGGCCCAAGCCATACCTTAGTTTTGCTTACGGTATGCAATAGTATAAATACGTTTTACGTTGCGCGACGAAATACAAAGTTATACTAGCCATGCAAAACTCAGGTTGTACTATTAGTATGGAACGTACAACGCTTTTCTTAACCAAGTACCAGGCCAGCGAATCGAAGACTCGTTATGCAGAAGAAAAACGTGTTCAAACCAGTCGGGCAAACCTAAAGTACAATGTTGTACTTTAACCTAACCTAACCTAACCTAACCTAACCTAAGTTTTGCTTCCGGTGTACGATAGTTTAAATACGTTTTACGTCGAACGACGACATACAAAGTTATACTAGTCAAGCAAACCTTAAGTAATACATTTGGTTTGGACCTTTTCCACGACCAATGCCGCAGCCGAAGAAATTTCTAAGTCCGTTAACCTAACTATAGGGGCATACCCAATTGTCAAACCAAGGGTTAACTTTTGGTTTCTCTACGTTTTACTTCGGTAGAACGGTTAGGTTTAGGTTAGGATGGGTTAAGCCACATAAGACGTTTGTGGACCAATGTTATATCTTTTCGGTTCACCTTCTGAGAGGACTGACGTATTACGAGACTCAGACTTCAAACCTTTTGGGCACTCTCAGTCGCCGACAAGGCCAGCGTTGTACGCAAATACGAAAGTCAAACCCCTCCGTTGGACGTCCTCCTAGCCAAGCCCGTTAGCTCTCGCCTCGACCAGTGAATCACCGTTTGAAGGTCCAAATCGGGAACCTTGCACCAAAGTGCTAAAATGGGGGAACGATCGCCCCTCCCTCCAGAACCCCTCATATCATAACGCTGTCTTCCAGCATGCTTATAGACCTTCTAAAGAGCTTTCGAATGAGCTTTAGAGCGACCCTCTAGCACTTATGGTTCGGCTGCCAGGTCCGTGCCAATGTCCTAAAATGGAGTCATATCACCTTTCGACCAGAATGCTTAAGTTCGAACGATCGCCTATTCACTGGTCGACGTTATCAGGACCGATCTCAAAGTTTGCAGCGACAAAGAGACGTGTCTAACTCAGACATAAGATGAAACGGAGTCTGCTTAAGTAGATCCGTTAGGCCCTGGCAGCTCCGCGAAGGTTCCTATCGGGAAGTCGGAGCTTGCTTGTACACTGCTATTTTTTCCAAACGATCGCTTTCCTCGGCCACACGGGACCCCGAATAGCATTTGCAACGAGACCCTCTTCTTGTGCCATCCAATACCTTCATTTTGACACCTAGCCGAGTCCCGTACCTCACACCTCGACCAGTGAATAGCCGTTTAAAGGTCCGAATCGGGAACCATGCACCAAACTGCTGAAATGGGGGAACGATCGCCCCTCTCTCCAGAACCCCTCAAATCATAACGCTGTCCTCCTGCATGCTTATAGAACTTTTAAAGAGCTTTCGAATGAGCCCTAAAGCGACCCTCTAGCACTTATGGTTCGGCTGCCAGGTCCGTGCCAATGTCCTAAAATGGAGTCATATCGCCTTTCGACCGGAATGCTTAAGTTCGAACGATCGCCCATTCACTGGTCGACGTGCTTGGAACCAACTTCACGTTTCGCCACACTCGACTGACATGTCTTGCTGTCATTTGAGCGTAGACTGAGTCCCTTTTTTTGCAATAATTTTTCCAGGGCAGCCAGCCGAAGGTCTCAATCGGGAAGTCGGAGCTTGCAGGTACACTGTCATTTTTTGCAAACGATCGCACCCTTCGGCTAACAGGGACTCGCAGTGCCATATTTAATGATTTCATCGTCTAGCGCCATGTCATACCTTCGTTTAGACGCCTAGCTCAGCCCATTAGCTCTCGCCTCGACCAGTGAATCACCGTTTGAAGGTCCAAATCGGGAACCTTTCACCAAATCGCTAAAATGGGGGAACGATCGGATCTCCCTCACGAACCTTTCGATTTAAAAGACCTTTCTTTAGCATGCTTATAGAGCATTAAAAGAGCTTTCGAATGAGACCCAGACCGACCCTCTAGCACTTATGGTTCGGCTGCCAGGTCCGTGCCAATGTCCTAAAATGGAGTCATATCGCCTTTCGACGCCAGCTGGGCTTTGGCATCAAGCACCCTATCGTTTTCACTTTGGATTCAGCCGCCAGCATGCTTCCCTAGTACTTGGACTTTACACCTGACATAATGTAAGTGCTCTTTCCCTTTGTTTCTTTTCCTTCTTCATTCTCTGATCATCTGTATTGGTCATATGGATCCAAACCTCCAGACAAGTGCTTTGTTGACGTCTCTGTTACCTTGTTTGTGGAAGGTTTCAAAGCAACAGTCAGAAACATAATAGTGAGCATTAATTTCTAGTAAGCCTGATAAGTTATGTTTGTGGCCTACATGACAGTGAAGGCAAAAACAAACAAAACACCGTTGATGTATGATAGTATGTGTGTTTGACTGGAGTGCCTTGCACTCAAACGTAGGACAAACACTGGTCTACACTTCCAAGTGTAGGACAAATTGTGTCCTACACTTCCAAGCGTAGACCACAAGCTGTCCTACGCTTCCAAGCGTAGGACATGCTAGTCTACGCTTCCAAGTGTAGGACATTTTGGTACGCACTAAATAGTGCGTACTTGTCCTACACTTGGATTTGCTGTGTATGGTTCGGCTGCCAGGTCCGTGCCAATGTCCTAAAATGGAGTCAAATCGCCTTGCGATCAGGGTGCCTAAGTGTGAACGATCGCCTATTCACTGGTCGACGTGCTTCGGACCGACTTCACGTTTTGCCACACTCGACTGACATGTCTTGCCGTCATTTGAGCGTAGACAGAGTCCCTTTTATTGCATGCGTTTTTCCAGGGCAGCCGGCCAAAGGTCTCAATCGGGAAGTCGGAGCTTGCAGGTACACTGTCATTTTTTGCAAACGATCGCTCCCTATGGCTAACAGGGACTAGCAGTACCATATTTTATGGTTTTATCGTCTAGCGCCATGTCATACCTTCGTTTAGACGCCTAGCCCAGCCCGTTAGCTCTCGCCTCGACCAGTGAATCACCGTTTGAAGGTCCAAATCGGGAACCTTGCACCAAAGTGCTAAAATGGGGGAACGATCGCCCCTCCCTCCAGAACCCCTCATATCATAACGCTGTTTTCCAGCATGCTTATAGACCTTCTAAAGAGCTTTCGAATGAGCCCTAGAGCGACCCTCTAGCACTTATGGTTCGGCTGCCAGGTCCGTGCCAATGTCCTAAAATGGAGTCATATCGCCTTTCGACCAGAATGCTTAAGTTTGAACGATCGCCTATTCACTGGTCGACGTTATCGGGACTGATCTCAAAGTTTGCAGCGACAAAAAGACGTGTCTAACTCAGACTTGAGAGGTAACGGAGTCCACTTAAGCAGGGGGCGGAAACGACCCAGGGAGCAGGTGAAACCATGCTCTCCGCTTCAGCAAAGGGGTTCAGGAGAACTTCGAGATCATAAAAACGAGGCCGTTGTTTGAAACATGCTTTGCACAGATTGAAAGAGCATGAAATTTGGGGTGCATTAGGCTTACAAGCCTTCTGAAAACACTCAATTTTACCCACAATAAATGCAAGTAAAAATGCCGAAAACTGCAATAAAGACTGAAAACCGCTAAAAACCCCGGTGACGCCGTCAATGTGTCTGCACATTCTCTGTAGTTGAAGTTAAATTGGGAAGTTTCGGGAAGGCTAATGAGTCTAATGCACTCTAAATTTCATCCTCTTTCAATCTGTGTAAAGCGTGTGCCAAACAACGGCCGTGTTTTTATAATCTCGAAGTTTTCCTTAACCTCTGCAGAAGCGGGGAGCATAGCTTCACGCGCTCTCTATGTCGTTTCCGCCCCCTGACTTAAGTCGATCGGATAGGCCCTGGCAGCTCCGCGAAGGTTCCTATCGGGAAGTCGGAGCTTGCTTGTACACTGCTATTTTTTCCAAACGATCTCTTTCCTCGGCCACACGGGACCCCGAATAGCATTTGCAACGAGACCCTCTTCTTGTGCCATCCAATACCTTCATTTTGACACCTGGCCGAGTCCCGTACCTCACACCTCGACCAGTGAATCGCCGTTTGAAGGTCCGAATCGGGAACCATGCACCAAACTGCTGAAATGGGGGAACGATCGCCCCTCTCTCCAGAACCCCTCAAATCATAACGCTGTCCTCCAGCATGCTTATAGAACTTTTAAAGAGCTTTCGAATGAGACCTAGTGCGACTCTCTAGCACTTATGGTTCGCCTGCCACGTCCGTGCCAATGTCTGAAAATGGAGTCATATCGCCTTTCGACCAGAATGCTTAAGTTCGAACGATCGCCTATTCACTGGTCGACGTTATCGGGACTGATCTCAAAATTTGCAGGGACCAAGAGACGTGTCTAACTCAGACTTGAGAGGAAACGGAGTCCACTTAAGTCGATCGGATAGGCCCTGGCAGTTCGGCAAAGGTGCGAATCGGGAAGTTGGGGCTTGCAGGTACACTGTTATTCTTCCCGAACGATCGCTTCTCTCAGCCACACGAGACCCGGAATAGCATTTGCAACGAGACCCTCTTCTAGTGCCATCCAATACCTTCATTTTGACTCCCAGCCGAGTCCCGTACCTCGCACCTCGACCAGTGAATCGCCGTTTGAAGGTCCGAATCGGGAACCTTGCACCAAACTGCTGAAATGGAGGAACGATCGCCTTTCGCTCCTTAACGTCTCTAGTCTCAATACTGTTAATCAACTCGTGTGTAGATCTTTTAAAGACCTTTCGAATGAGATATCAAGGAGCTCTCTACCTCAAATAGTTTGGCCGCTAGAGCCGTGCCAATGTCCAAAAATGGAGTCGAATCGCCTTTCGCACCAAATGCACAAGTTTGCACGATCGCCCATTCACTGGTCGACGTTATCGGGACCGATCTCAATGTTTGCAGGGACCAAGAGACGGGTCTAAGCTAGACTTGAGAGGCTACAACGTCCATTTATTTCGGTTGCATCGGCCTTGGCAGCCCGCCAATGGTACAAAGCGGGATGTCGGATCTTGCCGCTACACCGTCTCTTTTCGTAAACGAAGCCCTTCCTAGACCACTCTGGCCTAGGAACGGCAAGTTTAACTGTACCCTCTTCTAGCGCCACTAGATAGCTTTTTTTTTACGCCTAGCAGAGCCTGGTAGCTTCCACCTCGACCAGTGAATCACCGTTTAAAGGTCCAAATCGGGAACCTTGTACCAAACCGCTGAAATGGGGGAACGATCGCCTCTCACTCCCGAACCGCTGTAATTGTAATCTTGAATTTTTACATGCGATAAGAACAACTTAAAAGCTTTTAAATGGGAGTCCAACGATCCTCTTTATTAGCATAGTTCGGCCGCCAGAGCCGTTCCAACTTCTAAAAACGGAGTCAAACCACTATTTTTCCCAAGTGCACAAGTTCGAACGATCGCCTATTCACTGGTCGACGTGATTAGGACCGGTCTGAAAGTTCGCAGCAACCAAGAAACATGTCTAAGATAGACTTCAGTGAAGATGGTGTCCCTTTTTGCCGAGTCCTTTCGTCATGGCGGCCCGCCAAATGTGCGAATCGGGACATCGGAGCTTGCCGGCCCACTGTTTCTTTTCTTGAACGATCGGTCCATTTGGCAAACAGGGACTCGCAGTAGCATTCCTATTGGTGAAGTCGTCTAGCACTATTCATTACCTTCATTTTGAAAGCTAGCCGTGCCCGGTAGCTCCCACCTCGACCAGTGAATCCCCGTTTGAAGGTCCAAATCGGGAACCTTGCATCAAAGTGCTAAAATGGGGGAACGATCGCCCCTCCCTCAAGAACCCCTCAAATCATAACGCTGTCTTCCTGCATGCTTATAGAGCTTTTAGAGAGCTTTCGAATAAGCTTTTGAGCGACCCTCTAGCACTTATGGTTCGGCTGCCAGGTCCGTGCCAATGTCCTAAAATGGAGTCATATCGCCTTTCGACCAGAATGCTTAAGTTCGAACGATCGCCCATTCACTGGTCGACGTGCTTGGGACCAAGTTCACGTTTCGCCACACTCGACTGACATGTCTTGCCGTCATTTAAGCGTAGACTGAGTCCCTTTTATTGCAATCATTTTTCTAGGGCAGCCAGCCGAAGGTCTCAATCAGGAAGTCGGAGCTTGCAGGTACACTGTCATTTTTTGCAATCGATCGCTTCCTATGGCTTACAGGGACCAGCAGTACCATATTTTATGGTTTTATCGTCCAGCGCCATGTTAAACCTTCGTTTAGAAGCCTAGCCCAGCCCGTTAGCTTTCGCCTCGACGAGTGAATCACCGTTTGAAGGTCCAAATCGGGAACCTTGCACCAAAGTGCTAAAATGGGGGAACGATCGCCCCTCCCTCCAGAACCCCTCATATCATAACGCTGTCTTCTAGCATGCTTATAGACCTTCTAAAGAGCTTTCGAATGAGCCCTAGAGCGACCCTCTAGCACTTATGGTTCGGCTGCCAGGTCCGTGCCAAAGTCCTAAAATGGAGTCATATCACCTTTCGACCAGAATGCTTAAGTTCGAACGATCGCCTATTCACTGGTCGACGTTATCGGGACCGATCTCAAAGTTTGCAGCGACAAAAAGACGTGTCTAATTCAGACATAAGATGAAACGGAGTCTGCTTAAGTAGATCCATTAGGCCCTGGCAGCTCCGCGAAGGTTCCTATCGGGAAGTCGGAGCTTGCTTGTACACTGCTTTTTTTTTCCAAACGATCGCTTTCCTCGGCCACACGGGACCCCGAATAGCATATGCAACGAGACCCTCTTCTTGTGCCATCCAATACCTTCATTTTGACACCTATCCGAGTCCCGTACCTCACACCTCGACCAGTGAATCGCCGTTTGAAGGTCCAAATCGGGAACCATGCACCAAACTGCTGAAATGGGGGAACGATCGCCCCTCTCTCCAGAACCCCTCAAATCATAACGCTGTCCTCCAGCATGCTAAAAGAACTTTTAAAGAGCTTTCGAATGAGACCTAATGCGACTCTCTAGCACTTATGGTTCGCCTGCCACGTCCGTGCCAATGTCTGAAAATGGAGTCATATCGCCTTTCGACCAGAATGCTTAAGTTCGAACGATCGCCTATTCACTGGTCGACGTTATCGGGACCGATCTCAAAATTTGCAGGGACCAAGAGACGTGTCTAACTCAGACTTGAGAGGTAACGGAGTCCACTTAAGTCGATCGGATAGGCCCTGGCAGCTCGGCAAAGGTGCGAATCGGGAAGTTGGGGCTTGCAGGTACACTGTTATTCTTCCCGAACGATCGCTTTTCTCAGCTACACAGGGCAGGGTGGACATGAGCCCCATCCCGTTTGAGCCCCGATGACCTGAGCCCCGGCTAGAGCCCCGGTCGAGCCCGACTTGAGCCCCGACCTGAGCCCGGACTGAGCCCCGACTGCCAGAGCCCCGACCTGAGCCCGGCTTGAGCCCCGCCTTGAGCCCGACTTGAGCCCCACGCCAAGAAAAGTCGCAATTTGGCCCCAAAACAGGGAAAAAGAGGAAGTTATTTGGCGTGGGGTTCAAATGGGGCTTAGGTCGGGGCTCAGTCCGGGCTCAGGTCGGGGCTCTGGCTGTCGGGGCTCAGTCCGGGCTCAAGCTGGGGCTCGAGTCGGGCTCGACCGGGGCTCTAGCCGGGGCTCAGGTCATCGGGGCTCAAACGGGACGGGGCTCATGTCCACCCTGCCCTACACAGGACCTGGAATAGCATTTGCAACGAGACCCTCTTCTAGTGCCATCCAATACCTTCATTTTGACACCCAGCCGTGTCCCGTCCCTCGCACCTCGACCAGTGAATCGCCGTTTGAAGGTCCGAATCGGGAACCTTGCACTGCTGAAATGGAGGAACGATCGCCTTTCGCTCCTTAACGTCTCTAGTCTAAATACTGTGAATCGACATGTGTGTAGATCTTTTAAAGACCTTTTGAATGAGATAACAAGGAGCTCTCTAGCTCAAATAGTTTGGCCGCTAGAGCCGTGCCAATGTCCAAAAATGGAGTCGAATCGCCTTTCGCACCAAATGCACAAGTTTGCACGATCGCCCATTCACTGGTCGACGTTATCGGGACCGACCTCAATGTTTGCAGGGACCAAGAGACGGGTCTAAGCTAGACTCGAGAGGCTACAACGTCCATTTATTTCGGTTGCATCGGCCTTGGCAGCCCGCCAATGGTACAAAGCGGGATGTCGGATCTTGCCGCTACACCGTCTCTTTTCGTAAACGAAGCCCTTCCTAGACCAGTCTGGCCTAGGAACGGCAAGTTTAACTGTACCCTCTTCTAGCGCCATTAGATAGCTTTTTTTTTACGCCTAGCAGAGCCTGGTAGCTTCCACCTCGACCAGTGAATCACCGTTTAAAGGTCCAAATCGGGAACCTTGTACCAAACCGCTGAAATGGGGGAACGATCGCCTCTCACTCCCGAACCGCTGTAATTGTAATCTTGAATTTTTACATGCGATTAGAACAACTCAAAAGCTTTTAAATGGGAGTCCAACGAGCCTTTTTGGTTGCATAGTTCGGCCGCCAGAACCGTTCCAACTTCTAAAAACGGAGTCAAACCACTATTTTTCCCAAGTGCACAAGTTCGAACGATCGCCTATTCACTGGTTGACGTGATTAGGACCGGTCTGAAAGTTCGCAGCAACCAAGAAACATGTCTAAGATAGACTTCAGTGAAGATGGTGTCCCTTTTTGCCGAGTCCTTTCGTCATGGCGGCCCGCCAAAGGTGCGAATCGGGACATCGGAGCTTGCCGGCCCACTGTTACTTTTCTTGAACGATCGGTCCATTTGGCAAACAGGGACTCGCAGTAGCATTCCTATTGGTGAAGTCGTCTAGCACTATTCATTACCTTCATTTTGAAAGCTAGCCGTGCCCGGTAGCTCCCACCTCGACCAGTGAATCCCCGTTTGAAGGTCCAAATCGGGAACCTTGCATCAAAGTGCTAAAATGGGGGAACGATCGCCCCTCCCTCAAGAACCCCTCAAATCATAACGCTGTCTTCCTGCATGCTTATAGAGCTTTTAGAGAGCTTTCGAATAAGCTTTTGAGCGACCCTCTAGCACTTATGGTTCGGCTGCCAGGTCCGTGCCAATGTCCTAAAATGGAGTCATATCGCCTTTCGATTAGAATGCTTAAGTTCGAACGATCGCCCATTCACTGGTCGACGTGCTTGGGACCAAGTTCACGTTTCGCCACACTCGACTGACATGTCTTGCCGTCATTTGAGCGTAGACTGAGTCCCTTTTATTGCAATCATTTTTCCAGGGCAGCCAGCCGAAGGTCTCAATCGGGAAGTCGGAGCTTGCAGGTACACTGTCATTTTTTGCAAACGATCGCTCCCCTCGGCTAACAGGGACTAGCAGTACCATATTGTATGATTTCATCATCTAGCGCCATGTCATACCTTCGTTTAGACGCCTAGCTCAGCCCGTTAGCTCTCGCCTCGACCAGTGAATCACCGTTTGAAGGTCCAAATCGGGAACCTTTCACCAAATCGCTAAAATGGGGGAACGATCGGATCTCCCTCACGAACCTTTCGATTTAAAAGACCTTTCTTTAGCATGCTTATAGAGCATTTAAAGAGCTTTCGAATGAGACCCAGACCGACCCTCTAGCACTTACACAGCAAATCTAAGTGTAGGACAAGTACGCACTATTTAGTGCGTACCAAAATGTCCTACACTTGGAAGCGTAGACCAGCATGTCCTACGCTTGGAAGCGTAGGACAGCTTGTGGTCTACGCTTGGAAGTGTAGGACACAATTTGTCCTACACTTGGAAGTGTAGACCAGTGTTTGTCCTACGTTTGAGTGCAAGGCACTCCAGTCAAACACACATACTATCATACATCAACGGTGTTTTGTTTGTTTTTGCCTTCACTGTCATGTAGGCCACAAACATAACTTATCAGGCTTACTAGAAATTAATGCTCACCATTATGTTTCTGACTGTTGCTTTGAAACCTTCCACAAACAAGGTAACAGAGACGTCAACAAAGCACTTGTCTGGAGGTTTGGATCCATATGACCAATACAGATGATCAGAGAATGAAGAAGGAAAAGAAACAAAGGGAAAGAGCACTTACATTATGTCAGGTGTAAAGTCCAAGTACTAGGGAAGCATGCTGGCGGCTGAATCCAAAGTGAAAACGATAGGGTGCTTGATGCCAAAGCCCAGCTGGCGTCTGCAGCACTGCGAGCCTAGCCTAGGCCGGCTAACCCTGTGTTCCAGGTTGGCAAGCACTCAGTCCGGTTCCTGCATCCGCGGGCTGATTCCCACGACGTTCCACATCGAACCCGGCACTGTTCCAAGTTCACACTCGAGCTGTGTCCAAAAATCACTCACACGACACAAAGATTTCCACATTTCTACCCGACCGAGTTACGAAAACGAAGTTTCAAATCACAACAACAGAGCACACGGCAGTCAATTGTTTTTTGTTTCTGCTGCTGATGACCAGAGGATGAGAAATATATTGTAGCGCCACTGCGCTTAATTTCTCATCTAATGAAGCGCAGAACAGCGCGGGTTTTTGAAACCTGTAGTAACGGCTAAAAATGGCTTCGACGTCCGACCTAACTGGCACTTTCCTGGTGAAATTTGGCCCAAGAATCAAAAAGATTGAAGTGAATTGCAACATCACGCCATTTAGAAGAAGTTTGGAAAGTACCATTCGACGAGCAATGATGGGAGACCCCATGCTTAAGACCCATGCTCTTAAAGGGTTCTTCATGACTCAACCTGATGCCACCTCCAACTTTGACATCGAAATTGATGATTCTACCGAGTTTTGGCAGGTAGACACGGATCGTCCTATTGAGCTGATGTTGCACAGCACAGCAAACTTTGTGAGAATGTCAAAGGGTACAATGATATCTGCAGGCTGATTGCGAGCACTGCTTTCCTTGCTCTGTCTGTCTGTCTGTCTGTCTGTCTGTCTGTCTCTCTCTCTCTCTCTCTCTCTCTCTCTCTCTCTCTCTCTCTCTCGCACTCATGGGGCATCGCGTATGGGTGCGAGAGAGACAGACGGACTGAAGCATTTTAAAGGTTTTTCTGCTGGCTTCTGTGTTTCCTATTGTCTCCAAGCACTTTTAAATAAAGAAATGTGAAAACAAGTTAGCTATTAGTTTATTTACTTTTACTTGTGCAATGCTATATCAATTCTTTTCTGCTTGAAGGAAATTCCATCAGTGCCTCCCAACGGAGCCCAGAGTCATCCAAACCGTAGCCAGTCGAACAAGCCTGCACTGTTGGAAAAAACCACGACAAATGCTACGGTACTTTGATGGTAGACAACTTGCCTAATCATGTCGTACCTGTATCGTACCAGATACGATGAGAGTACAATTCAACCGTACAAGGATACCGTACCTGATCGGACCACGAATAAAAATTACTGCACTAGCTCACCGTACTAGATTTTTTTGTGCTGGTTGATTGTGTCAAATTCATAAGCAATGCAAAAAATTTATGTCCGCCACAGGCTTGTGGGAAAAGTAGCTTAAAGTCATGAGGAACGTTATAAATAATTACAATTGATCATGTAACTGGCATGTATTATTAAGTATATAAAACAAATACCAAGGTCATGATACAGAACAAGTTTGTTCCAAGATAGTTATTTAAATAAAAAATACAGATTCAACAATCTTTGAACGATGCTTGACTTCATTCTGAGGTATACTGATGTTACTCTTCTTATCAATTTAAATCGTGGATCTTCAATTATCTGGGCAAAAGAGACACTTCCAACAACAGCCAGCTGAAAAAGAAAGCAAAGACACAGAATTGAAGTTTCTAATCATTATAAGAGAAAAACAAGGCTCTACCTTTATACTAAAAATAATAAGATAAAAATGCATACCTTCCACACAGCATACAAGGCTTCACATTAAAGATTTTAGAATAGCTTTTGAAATGCTTCTGTGATAGCTTGGGACTCAAAGCGCATCGTCTGGCATTGTCCTTTCCAGTTAGACTAAAAGAATAGCCTCGGCTTTGTTGTCAGCGCAGCAAACTTCTGCAAAACAAAATTAAATTCAAAATATTGAAAGGGAAACAATGAAGAAAAGTTCACAAGATTATCAAATTTATAAGACAGTTACCTTAGACATGCAACATTCCAAGTTGTATCGAGTAGATAGATGTGAAGGACAGTCCCGACTGGTTGTACTCCGATGATTATGTAAGACTCGAGTACTATTTCCATGTAAGTCTGACCAAAACGAACATCTCCATTGTCATGACCTCAGCTTTCTTAAACTTCTGCGAAAGAAAAACAAACAAAAAATTAGACAAACTGAATGAATGAACATTCAACACTCTGCGCTGATTCTTGTCATAGGCTGGGATTGGGCGGCAAAGGTACTAAAGGAGGTCTTAATGTTAATACTCCAATAAACCAGTAATTATCTATTTTCTTACAGACATACAAGTGTCTTGACACAAAATAATCCAAGCTAGCCTAGTCAGTTCAAAAATAAGTATGAACCATGTCATAACCATGTTACTTAACCTCAAAACGCTTCCCACGAGTAACTTTACACAGACAGTCAAAGGCCAAACTTCTCACCTGGGGATTGACTCCGACTCTAGTATCTCATTCATAGTGACGGGCGCTGTATTTCCAGTTGAACACTGCATGTTTACAACCCTTTTTCAAATAAACAATTCCACCTCATGTGAAAATATAAACCAATGTAAACATGATGACACTCGTGACAACACTCTCCCACTCAAAGTTTCTGTAGCAGCAGCTACAGGCATTTATTGTTCTCCTGGCAGCTATCTTCACATTGGTAGGTTGGCAGCAGCGCTTGTTTATTTTCAGTCTCTAGCAGACAACAACAAAATGGTGGTGATATATCTCAAGTTCTAATGCTTTGCTGACAAATAATCTAGATTGTGTGTTTTTGAGGAGTGTTACACTTTGGAGGTGCTGCAAAAAATATGATGTTATCAATATAACAAAATGTGGGCCTACCAGCCATTCTGAGATCACAAGAGACTGGTGGTTTGTCTATCTTACAGGAATGAACTCCAAAAGATTGTTTTAATAGAATGTTCAATATCAATGCTGAGGCTCTAAATTAAATAGACTAGAAGGCAACAACTCTTCTTGTATATTTCTTTATCTTCTTATCCTTCTTATTTAGACTTTCTGTCACAAGTGATCAACTGCTTTAGGGTGTTCATAATACAACCGAATAGATCAAAACAATTTCAACAACCTTTGTGCACGCTTATTGAAGGAGTGCATCGTCTTTTAAAATTAAGAATATAGGTAGAGCTGCGGTTACTTAGACTCAGTGCAATATTTTAACAGAGGAAAAAGTTGAGGCCTGTCGTTTGGTTTGTTTGTTTCGATAATGGATATAATGCATCTTCAAAGCACGTTGAGGAATACGGTATGGGCTGTACTTGGGCCAATACGATTGGATCGTATGCCCTAAATGATTACAAAATTTTGGTACGGTGCTGTTGCGTATTGTATCGTACCAAAAATACTGTAGCAGATGTCGTAAACTGGTACGGTTTTTTTAACAGTGTGCGCAGACCAAGGCTCAAGTTGCAACCGTTCCACATAAAGTAGCGGAATATTTGGAAAATATAGGTAAGATTTAGCTGTTGTTTGTGACACAATAAGGAAGACTTAAGTTTTTTTTATGCAATTAAGTATGTTTTAATACAGGTATGAACGTCCACTTAACACCTACTGAGACACCTGTTGTTGAAACACTGGTTGAGACTGAAGAGGAAGCAACAACATCAAAATGGTGAGAACAAGTAATATTTTGGTAAACACGTACACTGTAAGCCATAAATAGATCTTATTTGCTGCAAAGAAACTTATTGCCTGACAATTTGAGCCATCATAAAAATATATCGGATATAAAAACAGAAGTATTGTGTTGTCAAATATTTTTAAAAGTGGCATGAGTTCCTCAAAATAAAATTATATTACAAGTCTTATGAAGTAAAAGTAAAGTCATTTCACAATTATAAAACTGACTTAAAATTGAACTAGCTTAAAATGAATATTTATGTCACAAGTTACACAACTTTCAAGTGGCATCAATTCTTTCATAAAAATATTAATTGCACAGATCTGATATGCATTTTAGTCAACATTCTTAAGTCCAAAGTCAGGACGATGTTCCCCTTAGCTAAGTGTAAATTATGTTTTAATGAGCACTGAAGTTTACTATCTTTCAATGTTTGTATTCAGCAGCAGCAAGCAACAGAGGCATGAGAGTCACCAGAAAGATATTATTCTTTCAAGTCCACCGGCTAGAAGGTATGAGTAAGCTGTGATAACCTTCTGTTTCTAAAATGAGAGCTTATCTTAAAATTTTTCTCAATCGTTGTCTTCAGGGGCAAGAAGAGAAGGTCTGAGCCTGAATCACCAGAATCTCCAGTAGGAGAGTATTTGGAGAAGGTCTTGAAAAGGAGAGAGGCACTCAAAGAACTTGCAAATCAACTCGTACCGAAAGAAGCACCAAAGCTACGAGCTGTAACAAAGAAGCAAGAGAAAAAGAAAGGTTATCCACTTTGCAATGAGTTACTTTTCATAATTTTACAACTCTTGAAAGTGTCAATGTAACTGCTTTGATTCCGTTCCCAGGAAAAGAGAATATTGAAAGGCGGATCATGCCCAAGAGAGCAGCGAAAGATAAGTCCAAAGACTCGACAGATGAGACAGAACCCGAAACAGATAAGGCAGGTCCGGAAGAAAGTTCCAGCACTGGTGAGGTCCCACAAGCTTCGCAAGGTCCACTATCAACTAACACAAAGAGAGTAGTTCAGGTAAGTTACATTACTACCTTTTCTGAATTTATACATCTAATAATAACAACAATAATTCACTGCCTGCTAATTTATTACAGCTTAGAGTTGTAGGGAATTTTCATAAACTAAAGGTAAGTTGCAGTTGCATTGGACATTCTATATAAGTAGAAGTAAAATTACAAATAACTATTTTTGCATTGTGCCTGCAGGATAATAGGCCCATTGGGAAATGGATTACGAGATCAACCCCCCTGCCCCCATTTCCAAAGAAGTTAAAACAGAGGTTTGAAAGTGGCATCTATGATACCAGAGCAATTAACAAATTTTGGAAAGACCATGTGGAAAATGTCACTGGAGTAACTTCAATAACAAAGGGTGAATACAAAATACTTGGAGAGCAAGTTTCATACCGATTTAAAGCTATGAAATTAATAAATGCTGAAGGATACTCGGTGAGCAATTTCTAGTATCTGGATAAAATTAAATAATATTTTTTCATGGTAAACTAATTTTTTTTTTTTCTACAGCTAAAAGTAAAGAAGAAACTCAGTGACTGCTTCAGAAATGCAAGATACTATCCGAAGAAAAAGGCGAGGAGGGCAGCTCAGAGAAAAGCGAGGAGAGCAGCAGCACGGAATGTGTCACTTGAAGAAATGTAAACTATTGTCTATTACATTTTGACAAACATTGCAAATTGATTAAAACTATAATTTTTTTTACCTTAATCTGTGCACTTCTTTGCTCCAGGTTTGACGATACAGCTGAAGATGATGTAGAACCACAAGATCAGGTAGAACCACAAGATCAGGTAGAACCACAAGATCAGGTAGAACCACAAGATGATGCAGACATGATTCTTCAAAAACCTGTGGTCAACAAACAAAGTGTAAAGATGTGTATTACTAAATCAACCAAAAGGATTCCTTTCATAAAAACACATGCAGTGCAGGAGGTGCTGAATAAATACCCATATCTAAAGGAAGCTGATTTGGTAAGAAGTAACCAGAACTTTGAACTTGGGATTTAAACTCTACACAAACTGAAATACAATCTAATCTTTCCTGTTGCAGCTTATTTATGAATACAGCACAAGGGTACCAATGCCGCTGGATATGTTAGAGGAACATTATGCTAAATACATCCCTTCACTATCACATATTTTAAATGAAGCTTTACCCTCACATGATGACGAGCAAGCCAAACTTATGCTATTCAAAAAACTGGAAGACTTCTTCTCGGGAGGAGAGAACCATATACCTTCAATTCAATTTTGTGAAGTAAGTTTGACCTGCAGCTCTCAAATTTAGTGTTATTCAGTGCAAAGGATTGAATCTCTAAGAAATATTTTGTTATTAACAGGCATCAAACCGGAATGCTGTACCATTAAATTCAATACCAAAAGGCCAAGCTCCAGCCCTGGTAATACTCAAGGATGACAGCAAACTGCTGAGGAGTGCAACATTGATATTTGATGGTGGCATTCTTACAACAGCAAGCAATCCATCAGCCTTTGATTGCATAACTTTATTGATGGCAGGATACTGGGTATTTGACCTGGATTACCCGAACCCTTATAAGCAGCATATGGAATCCATAGAGGCTTTACTACATGACAGTGTAAAAGATAGAGCAAAAGAAGTAGCAAGATTTTCAAAAATGGATGAATTTTTTAGGAAATTGACAATTGCAATTACTGTACAATAATTTTTTCTACTCTAATAGACACATTGTGTACCTGATAAAATAATGAGATTTGTGATCAGATATTTCAAATGGAACATATAAACCGTTCCAGAACAAGTCACTGGTACTTTGACAGAGTGGCGAAGTCCACTTCATCACCGAAACTGCTATTATTTTTGAAGACTTTTGGGTCCGCCCTGCCAAGGAATAAAACTACCTGTGAGAGCGATTTTGAGTTTAAGGAGCAGATCAGGACTTACAGAAGAAAATAAATAAATGGTTAGGCCTTTTATTTATTTTCTTCTGTAAGTCCTGATCTGCTCCTTAAACTCAAAATCGTTCACACAGGTAGTTTAATTGCTTGGCAGGGCGCACCCAAAAGTCATCCAAAATAATAGTAGTCTCGGCGATGAAGAGGACTTGCCCACTCTGTCAAAGTACCAGTGAAGTGAGCCCTCTGCAAAAATATTTTGGACTTACAGTTTATCACTTTATTGATTGTCATCTTTACATGAAGGCTTTGGTAAGATGGACAGTTGGAGAGATACCAGTCTAAAGTAAAGAAAACAAAAAGGGTTTGTTACATTAAATTACAATCCAAATGCAATCATATGATATTATAATAATTTAAACTTCTTACATGTAATCAAACACTCCATGTTTCCAACACGTTAAAATAATCAACTCAGGAACAGTATATTGTTGGAAACCATTGTGAAAATTCTATGATTTCTGAAAAAAAAAAGTTTAAAACAGGAAAAATATTGAAATAAATGAATATTCGATTTATATTTCTTGTATGTCTATTTTAATTACCTTAAGTGATGAGAGGCAAAAGTCATTTGAAAGAAACCATGTCACAGCTTTCCACACTGAAATATGCTACATGTGAAGAATTCGGGCAAAGTGAACATTGCTCAAATGACCAGACAAGACACCTGTAAGTAAGAATTTATAAATGACCAGACAACACACTTGTAAGTAAGGAATTATGTTTGATATGAAATAACCTGTTATACAATTCACAGAATAGAGAAAACCAGATATCTTCTCATCAAAATATTCCTTGGTATTCCAGAAGTACTACTATTCCATGTATGAAGAATCAAATTAGCTGAAACAAAAAACACCAAATTACTTATGAGCAATCTTGCACTTCTAACAACATCAAATGTATAACATTTGTTAATACTGTAATACCTAATTACCTTAGGGAGAGAGGTCTATTTGGAGATTGTCCCTAGAACAGCCCAACAAAGAAAAAGGGAGTTGATCAAATCATTCATTCTTGGAGCACACAACAATCATTGAGGGCAACCTGTAAATATAAGAGACAAAAGAAAATTACCATCTTATTTGTAAGTAATTTATGTTCATCGCAAAATGACCAATTTTAGGGCATACCTTATTGAAACCTGTCCTATGCAACAATATCCCCTGAACTGCCAGACACAAGAAACGATTTTGTATTGTTGATGCCAAAATGCACATCAAATCTGGCAATAGGAAACTGCATGTTGAGGTCTGACAACCAAATGCACTCAGTAGCATGATCTCTTCCTTGAATCTGAAAGGCATTCAGCTGTGTCAGATGGTTTACTCTCAGCTTGTTGAATAGAAAGACCATTTCTTCACTGATGAGAAAAATCTTGTTGATTATTCCAAACCCAGGAACTCCATTGCTTGGGAGTTAAATTACAACATCCTTTTTCCATGTCCTTCCATGCTTCTCGGAAAGGCTAACATCAGAGACATCAACATTTGAGTCAAAATCAGGAAATGCTGTACAAATGACTTCTTTCTCTGGCAAAGATGAAAGTTTAACCAGTGGATTCTTTCTGATCGTATCCCCTTCATAGAGAAAAGTGCCATCAGCTCTACCATCCATGATCTCTGCATTCCTTGCACACAAATGCCTGCAGGCCAGAGAAAATTCTATGTTCTTCATATTGTTGATGATATCTACCAGCCTAGTGAATTCTCGATGCATAGCTTCATATCTAAAGCAGCCTTGTTGTCGGAGAGGCCCATGGAGGGTAATTTGAAGTCTCAGATGTTTGAAAGAATGCAATTTCAGAGTCTTGTATTCCAGATAGAGTCGAACAAATTTCTCTCCAAATGAAATGATTGCGTTATCTAAGTCATCCATATCCTTATCGGAGACCTCGAACTTCATGCCTGATGCAATCAATTTGATCAAATCTCCCAATAAATTCATTTTTTCTTCAGATACATTGTTGTGAGCAATGACAGCTAGAATGTGCATTAAGACAATCATTTGGGAAGCACTCTGCTTCAGTTTACTAGTAAGATGTGACTTCTCAATCATAGATGGCTTACTTCCATGCAAATGCCCAAAGTCACAACATTCCTGTAAGATTTCATTGACCCTCTTGAGTGAAACCTTTGGTTTTTCTGCAGGTGTTCTTTTCCTTTTGCTTGGATTGATGGGCTCTTCTGGCTGTTCTGTCGCAGTTCTCTTCCCTTTTCTTCTGGAGCTCTGAGGCTGTTCTGCTTGTCTTCTTTTCCCTTTTCTTGGATTGGTGGGCTCCTCTTGCTGGTCTGCTGGAGTTCTCTTGCGTTTTCTAGAACTGCTGGAGTCCTGAGGCTGTTCTGCTGGTGTTTCGCTCTGATCTCTTGAGCTGGTGGGGTCCTGCAGGTGAACTGGGCGAGGAGTGCAAATTTCCAACAGAATCAAACGGCAAAGAAGTTCTCCTATGCCTTCAAAAAACACATGCAAAGGATCGAAGGGAAGGCACTTGGTAAGGTCAAAGCCCGGAACATCAGCTAGAGCACTTCTGGAGTTGATGCCGAAGTTAACTGATGGATCAGGGTGATCTGAGTATGTGACAGCAGGGTTCACATCCTGAATAAATTCCTGCTCCTCTTCATCACTATCAAAAACTTCAATATCAGTCTGTGTTAAACTTAAACTTACTGTGGTTGGCATGGTAACTGGTGTTTTTGACTGAACTTGTTGCACATACTTATGTTCTTCAATACGTCTCAGCAGTAAATAGTTTTCTTCAAAGTGCTCACAAAGCTCAAATCGAGTAGCCATGCAAATACGGCATGGCCTCAATGCAAAGTGCGACTCCTTAAATCCTCCAAGATTAGCTGCAGCAGGGATATCAGCTGCAACAAACTGCAGAATGCCATGGAAAATCCTTTTCTCTCCATTAATCGTAAATTCTACTCCTTCAGCCAATTCCTGCATATTTTTCACAAAGTATTTCAGTATTTCTTCATTACCATATTTTAAAGCCACTTCATATCTGGCAATAGCTAAAAGATTTATTGACTTCAATGTGGATCGCAGTTCTGGGTAGATGTTACCAAGACTCCAGTAATACATACGTAATTTGTGTTTTTTGGTTTTAGACTTGCAGGGGTCAGCGAATTCCACATCATCAACATGGATCACTATTGAGAGAACTTTGTTTCCATGCTTTTGAACAACAAAATGAAAGCGGTAAAAATAGCCATCAGTAACATTTCTAAAGACACCATCATGACTTGGTCTTGGGTTATCCACACAGTGCAAGACGTCTTTACAGTTCAGAAGTTGTTCCAGTTGCTTCAAGAAAGGTGGAAAGTATGCATAGTCAGAGGGGACTTTGTGAGATACTCCACGGCAAAATACAACTTTCCAATCCAAAACAATTTGAGTCAGTCCGAAAGGAAGGTTGTCACTGCTTCTATGAGCAACAAATGAGTCCAAGTAGGGTTGCGACTGAACACCCTGAAATACTGACTGTCCTCGCAAAGAGTCGAGGATTGCAAATATTGATTCCAGGGTCAAATATCCATCCTGAAATGCCAACTTCTCTGAAAGATTTTCCTGCAATTCAACAAAGAAACAAACAATAAAAGTAAACAATACATCTGACTTTATAAGTTGAAGTTCTAAAAACAGGACAAAATAATGAAGTTGTCCTTCATGGTCCATATTCATACCCTGAGAAAGTCGATGTGAAGGCCGGTCAAACTATTAACTTCTTTCACAACTAAGTCAACAGCTCCCTGGCTGGTTCGATACTTGTTCTTAAGTTTCGACAAAAAAGAGGCAGCTGCTTCTTGCACAGCATGCCCAGCACTGTCACTTGATCCACTCTCATCTGAAACAGAAAAAGGAGAAACTTAAAAGGTTAGAAACAAAGAAAACAAACAAACAAACGATAACATTAAATAGATTTGAAAAGTCACAAACCTTCCATTGTTTCAAACTGTCAGTACAATCATGCTTTCAGCTATTCCAACCATTAATAATTTAATAAACACTCCACAAAAATCAGATAATGGGATAGAAACGGACGCACTCAGAAGTCAACAGCAACCTGCAATTTCAACCGAAGATTAAGTTAAATATCGAAACAGCCTAAAACGGAGATTGTACGGATCATCATTACCAAGTTCCAAAGTTTGATGTCAACGTATGGACGATGCGCAAGCAGAGTGCCAATTCAAAAATGAGAACATATTTAGGAACAAACCAGAAATTCACTGGCGTCGAGACGCCGACGCCGCCGGCAGAACCAACCAGAAATTCACTGGCGTTGGCGTCGACACCGCCGCCGTCCCCCGTCCACTCGGCTGTCCGGCTGTCTCTCTCTTTCTCTCTCTCTCTCTCTCTCTCTCTCCATGGCGGAGTGAAGTGTGGCAGGGTGACAATCATTTTTGTGTTTGAAGGTGTTTTACGACAGGATGCAAGTTCCAGTGACGTAAATTCAAATAAGTGAAGTACAATGCTTCGTTGACATTTATAGGAAGTGCCCTCATTGTCTGTGTGCTGTGAAATCTTTGTGACAAAACTGTGCCCTCCCTCAGCGAGGTTAATGGCTGCCTAGTGACTAAGTAGTGCTGCCAACTTCTGCGCCTGCTCAGCAACCGAGTGTCGTACCTCAGAGGTAGTGTTTTTAATATTGTGTGTTGGCAGTCATGGGTCCGAAAAAAACAAACACCGTGGGCGAGATGTCGTCTGCTGACCTGCAGGCGCTTATTGCAGCGGCCGTGTCCTCTGCTGTGAACCCTCTGATTGAAAAGTTGGACAAAATTCAAGTAGAATTTAAAGAACTTCAAGAAGAGGTGAATACCTTAAAAGCAGAAATGACAGCAAAACTTGATGAGAGAGAACAGTGTAGCCGCCGGAATAACCTTAGAATCTTTGGAGTCCCTGAAAGTGATAATGAAAACACGGACGATCTTGTGTTGGATGTGGCCAGGAAGATGGGAGTGCAACTATCAAAATCAACCATAGACAGATCGCACCGCATTGGTAAAAGAGGTTCACAGCCCCGGCCTATAATTGTCAAGCTAGTAAGTTACAATGCTAGGGCTGAACTTTTCAGAGCAAAACGTAGCCTCAAAGGTACTGGACTTACAGTGAGAGAAGATGTAACCAAACTGCGTCTCAATCTCTTAAAAGGAGCAGTGCAAGCGTACTCAGCCCAATCTGTCTGGACAATTGATGGAGTAATTATGGTTAAAATTCCTCATCTAAAACAACCGTTCAGAGTGAAAGACGAACCTAGTTATAATGTGTTACTTGCCCGTTACCCACCTGATTCTGACTAGTGTTATAATGCCAATGTTTGGTTATGTTTTACAATCATATGTGCACTTCTTTTATTAATGTACCCTTGTTTGGTTATGTTTATATTTCATTTTCATTTAATTAATATTGATCTCTGTTTGTTTTGCTTGTCACACACATCTCTCCTTGTTCAATTGTAACTTTAATTTCATCTGCTTTGCTCCTGTATAGCTTAATTTAATTATTTGGTGATTGTTTACACATTATTGTTGTCCCCACAAATCACTTTGCTTTGCAGTGCTGTATGAGTGACGAGAAGGACTTTACTCTTTATAATTATGCTCAAAACATAGCAAATAATTTTTCAAATTACCTAAAAATAATTCATCTCAATGCTCAGTCCCTTAATGACACCTCACATCATAGTGAATTTTAGACTCGTCTAGCAATTGTGGAATCGACATAATAACTGTTTCTGAAACTTGGTTCAAAGATAATCACTTTTCTCTTCCAGGTTACAACATGTATAATATTAATCGCTTGAATGCTAACGGTGGTGGTATAGCTGTATTTGTCAGAAACAATTTCACTGTTAAAATACTATCCTCCTCCACCGGTGAACTAGACAGACCCGAATATATCTTACTTGAAATTGTGATTGGTACAGCAAAGATATTATTCGCTGGTGTTTACAGAAGACCTAAGGCAGGCTATTTAAATTTCCTATTGGAGGACATCTACAAGTACATTGTAAACTATAAATATTTTTTTCTCTGTGGTGATATTAATGCTGGCTTTGGTCGTGGTGGTGAGGATACAAGAATGGTCACTGAATTTATCAACCTGTGCAATTTAGAGTGTGTACCTTTCAATCCTACGTATCATACTTCAACTTGTGATTCCAACCTAGACGTTATTGCCAGTAATTGTGCTGAGTATTTAATTAACTACGGTCAAACACCTGCATCTGGTTTTTCAGCCCATGACCTCATCCATGCTGTGTTCAAACTATCTGTACCACGTCTGACTAACCTGACTTTTTCCTACAGGAACCTGAATGCTGTTAATGTAGAAAACCTTTTAAATGATGTAGAACATGCTTCTTGGGATGCTATTTTTAATGAAAGTGATATTGATGTCAAAATAGACCGTCTCAATTCAATTTTACTGGGGTTATTAGACAAGCATGTGCCAAAACAAAACAAAATATTTAAACAGCCCTCTGCTCCATGGATGACTGGTGATATCAGAAAAATGTTGTCTAAAAGGAACAAACTCCGCAAGAGGTACATTCGTACAAAAGACCAGTCTGATTTGAATGAGTTCAGACTTATAAGGAACAAGGTAAAACAGTGTATACGAAATGCCAAGGTAAAGTATTATTACTTGAAATTCAATAATGCTAACATGAGACAAACGTGGGCCACAATTCGCTCTCTTAACCCTGCAAAATCTGTGTCACAGACTACTAAACCAGTCATTCCAGTAAATGATTTGAATGTGCATTATGCCTCTGTCTCCACTGTTAAGGATCCTGAATTAATATCACAAACTATTAACAAGTATTCCAACTCTTATAACTCCCCTCAAATCTCAGATAAATTTCATTTCAAACATGTTCTCTTTGAAGATATCTGGAAAGCAGCTCACTCAATTAAGTCAAAGGCTACGGGTATTGATCAAGTTCCTATTAACTTTTTGATTCTTTGTCTACCAGCTCTACTACCAGTATTGTACCATATATTTAATTTTTGTCTACAAAATGGCAAATTCCCTTCAATGTGGAAGCTTGCTAATATCATCCCTTTACCTAAAGTAACAAATCCCAAGGAGTGCAAAGACTACAGGCCGGTTAGTATTTTGTGCGTGCTTGGTAAGATGTTTGAAAAAATTGTTCATGCTCAGGTCTGTGAATTTTTAATGCAAAATAACTTGTTAACATCATGTCAATCTGGTTTCCGGCCGAAACACAGTACTTTGACTGCACTGCTCAAGGTGACGGATGACATTAGATCTGGTATTGATCAACGCCTGCTAACGCTGCTAGTTTTGTTAGACCTGTCTAAGGCTTTCGATTGTGTTCATCATGACCTGTTGTTAAGCAAGCTAAGTTATCTTGGTTTTTCTGTGTCGGTCGTAGCATGGTTTAGGTCCTACCTATCTAACCGAATGCACAGAGTCTACATTGATACCACAGACGTGTCTGACTGGGCCAAAATCACAACAGGTGTCCCACAGGGAAGTGTTCTCGGACCCCTGCTTTTCTTAATATACCTCTTTGATCTACCCGAAGTTTTAAGCAACTGTTCCTATCATATGTATGCTGACGACATTCAATTATATGTAAACTTCCCTATAAATGACTTTTCTTCGCAGCTTAATGTCATATCTAAAAATATAAACAATGTTATAAACTACTGTAGTAACCATAATTTAGTGCTAAATGTTGCCAAAACACAAGCTATTATAATGGGTTCCCAACGCTACATAACTATGTTCAATGCTTCCATTGTGCCATCATTAATAGTAAAAGGCTGTGAAATTCCATTTTCTGAGACTGTTAATAATTTAGGTGTAACTTTCGACTGCACACTAAGCTGGTCTGATCATTGTATGCTAATAAGCAAGAAGATACTGGGTATACTAGCTCAGGTGAGGCGCAGTTTTTCGTTCATCCCACCTAATGTCAGAAAGCTAATTGTTTCAGCTCTTGTCATGCCTCATCTAGATTATGCTTCAGTACTTTTCACTGATATTTCACATACAAATCATGTAAGGTTACAAAGACTCCAGAATGCAGCTGTAAGGTTTATAAGTGGTACGTCGCGGTTTGATCACATTACTCCTTCTTATAATAGTTTACAAATTCTTACTTTAGAAAAACGACGAACAGTCGCAGTTGCTATACTTGTTTGGAAAATAATTAAGTATCAAACACCAGTGTATTTGTACAAAAATTATACCTTTGCCTCTAGTCATAGTTCAAGAAGTACTCGGTCTAACAGTTTGAGTCTGTCAATACCTCTCCATCGCACTGTAAAATACCACCGATCATTCCTCATTCAATCGTGCCAGATCTGGAATAATTTTGAGTTGTTTAAGTATCTGAATAAATCTGAAACAGCTTTTAGGAATACTATAGAAAGACTGATTAGAACTACGATGTGATCCCTAGTCTAATTTTCTGTATAAATTGTTATGTTATCAATTGCTATGTAAACTTTGTACTGTTTATATTTTTCTAAATTTGTGTTTGCTACATTAATTTTTATTGTTCTTAGAGAGCGGGTTTGTATTGTAGCGGGGCTTTTCAGCCTCTTTATATGAACCCTTAATAAATACAATTTCAATTTTTCAATTTTTTTTTTCTCTCTCTCTCTCGCGTGCTTCTCGCTCTCGCTCTCTCTCGGCGTTCGAGGCTATCGAGTTGGGGCGATAAATTTCTCATCCTCTGGTCATCAGCAGCAGAAACAAAAAAACAATTGACTGCCGTGTGCTCTGTTGTTGTGATTTGAAACTTCGTGTTCGTAACTCGGTCGGGTAGAAATGTGGAAATCTTTGTGTCGTGTGAGTGATTTTTGGACACAGCTCGAGTGTGAACTTGGAACAGTGCCGGGTTCGATGTGGAACGTCGTGGGAATCAGCCCGCGGATGCAGGAACCGGACTGAGTGCTTGCCAACCTGGAACACAGGGTTAGCCGGCCTAGGCTAGGCTCGCAGTGCTGCAGACGCCAGCTGGGCTTTGGCATCAAGCACCCTATCGTTTTCACTTTGGATTCAGCCGCCAGCATGCTTCCCTAGTACTTGGACTTTACACCTGACATAATGTAAGTGCTCTTTCCCTTTGTTTCTTTTCCTTCTTCATTCTCTGATCATCTGTATTGGTCATATGGATCCAAACCTCCAGACAAGTGCTTTGTTGACGTCTCTGTTACCTTGTTTGTGGAAGGTTTCAAAGCAACAGTCAGAAACATAATAGTGAGCATTAATTTCTAGTAAGCCTGATAAGTTGTGTTTGTGGCCTACATGACAGTGAAGGCAAAAACAAACAAAACACCGTTGATGTATGATAGTATGTGTGTTTGACTGGAGTGCCTTGCACTCAAACGTAGGACAAACACTGGTCTACACTTCCAAGTGTAGGACAAATTGTGTCCTACACTTCCAAGCGTAGACCACAAGCTGTCCTACGCTTCCAAGCGTAGGACATGCTAGTCTACGCTTCCAAGTGTAGGACATTTTGGTACGCACTAAATAGTGCGTACTTGTCCTACACTTGGATTTGCTGTGTATGGTTCGGCTGCCAGGTCCGTGCCAATGTCCTAAAATGGAGTCAAATCGCCTTGCGATCAGGGTGCCTAAGTGTGAACGATCGCCTATTCACTGGTCGACGTGCTTCGGACCGACTTCACGTTTTGCCACACTCGACTGACATGTCTTGCCGTCATTTGAGCGTAGACAGAGTCCCTTTTATTGCATGCGTTTTTCCAGGGCAGCCGGCTAAAGGTCTCAATCGGGAAGTCGGAGCTTGCAGGTACACTGTCATTTTTTGCAAACGATCGCTCCCTATGGCTAACAGGGACTAGCAGTACCATATTTTATGGTTTTATCGTCTAGCGCCATGTCATACCTTCGTTTAGACGCCTAGCCCAGCCCGTTAGCTCTCGCCTCGACCAGTGAATCACCGTTTGAAGGTCCAAATCGGGAACCTTGCACCAAAGTGCTAAAATGGGGAAACGATCGCCCCTCCCTCCAGAACCCCTCATATCATAACGCTGTTTTTCAGCATGCTTATAGACCTTCTAAAGAGCTTTCGAATGAGCCCTAGAGCGACCCTCTAGCACTTATGGTTCGGCTGCCAGGTCCGTGCCAATGTCCTAAAATGGAGTCATATCGCCTTTCGACCAGAATGCTTAAGTTCGAACGATCGCCTATTCACTGGTCGACGTTATCGGGACCGATCTCAAAGTTTGCAGCGACAAAAAGACGTGTCTAACTCAGACTTGAGAGGTAACGGAGTCCACTTAAGTCGATCGGATAGGCCCTGGCAGCTCCGCGAAGGTTCCTATCGGGAAGTCGGAGCTTGCTTGTACACTGCTATTTTTTCCAAACGATCGCTTTCCTCGGCCACACGGGACCCCGAATAGCATATGCAACGAGACCCTCTTCTTGTGCCATCCAATACCTTCATTTTGACCCCTGGCCGAGTCCCGTACCTCACACCTCGACCAGTAAATCGCCGTTTGAAGGTCCGAATCGGGAACCATGCACCAAACTGCTGAAATGGGAGAACGATCGCCCCTATCTCCAGAACCCCTCAAATCATAACGCTGTCCTCCAGCATGCTTATAGAACTTTTAAAGAGCTTTCGAATGAGACCTAATGCGACTCTCTAGCACTTATGGTTCGCCTGCCACGTCCGTGCCAATGTCTGAAAATGGAGTCATATCGCCTTTCGACCAGAATGCTTAAGTTCGAACGATCGCCTATTCACTGGTCGACGTTATCGGGACCGATCTCAAAATTTGCAGGGACCAAGAGACGTGTCTAACTCAGACTTGAGAGGTAACGGAGTCCACTTTAGTCGATCGGATAGGCCCTGGCAGCTCGGCAAAGGTGCGAATCGGGAAGTTGGGGCTTGCAGGTACACTGTTATTCTTCCCGAACGATCGCTTTTCTCAGCTACACAGGACCTGGAATAGCATTTGCAACAAGACCCTCTTCTAGTGCCATCCAATACCTTCATTTTGACACCCAGCCGTGTCCCGTACCTCGCACCTCGACCAGTGAATCGCCGTTTGAAGGTCCGAATCGGGAACCTTGCACTCCTGAAATAGAGGAACGATCGCCTTTCGCTCCTTAACGTCTCTAGTCTCAATACTGTGAATCGACTTGTGTGTAGATCTTTTAAAGACCTTTTGAATGAGATAATAAGGAGCTCTCTAGCTCAAATAGTTTGGCCGCTAGAGCCGTGCCAATGTCCAAAAATGGAGTCGAATCGCCTTTCGCACCAAATGCACAAGTTTGCACGATCGCCCATTCACTGGTCGACGTTATCGGGACCGATCTCAATGTTTGCAGGGACCAACAGACGGGTCTAAGCTAGACTCGAGAGGCTACAACGTCCATTTATTTCGGTTGCATCGGCCTTGGCAGCCCGCCAATGGTACAAAGCGGGATGTCGGATCTTGCCGCTACACCGTCTCTTTTCGTAAACGAAGCCCTTCCTAGACCACTCTGGCCTAGGAACGGCAAGTTTAACTGTACCCTCTTCTAGCGCCACTAGATAGCTTTTTTTTGACGCCTAGCAGAGCCTGGTAGCTCCCACCTCGACCAGTGAATCACCGTTTAAAGGTCCAAATCGGGAACCTTGTACCAAACCGCTGAAATGGGGGAACGATCGCCTCTCACTCCCGAACCGCTGTAATTGTAATCTTGAATTTTTACATGCGATTAGAACAACTCAAAAGCTTTTAAATGGGAGTCCAACGAGCCTCTTTGGTAGCATAGTTCGGCCGCCAGAGCCGTTCCAACTTCTAAAAACGGAGTCAAACCCGATACCCCCCTGCAACAAGCAACTATCTACGCGCACTCTCTGGATAACCGGCTATCTGCGCGAGCTGTCCCGACAACCGGCTATCTGCACGGGCTGCCTAGATAACCGGCTATCTGCTTTCTCCACCTCGCGAGATTGAATGCTTTTATTAATCTAACCAATTGAGGTGCCCTCGCCAATCCTTTACCAAAACGTGTCAAAAGTTTGTGAAAGCAAGATTATGTGTGATTTGAACAGGTCGTTTAACGTGTCATGGAGATAAAAGCTTCGTTATAGGACAACCCTAACCCTGCTCCGATGTTGGATAGCCGGTTATCCAGGCAGCCCGTGCAGATAGTCGGTTGTCGGGAGAGCGCACTCAGATAGCCGGTTATCCAGACAGCGCGCGTAGATAGCTGCTTGTTGCAGGGGAGTATCGAACCACTATTTTTCCTAAGTGCACAAGTTCGAACGATCGCCTATTCACTGGTCGACGTGATTAGGACCGGTCTGAAAGTTCGCAGCAACCAAGAAACATGTCTAAGATAGACTTCAGTGAAGATGGAGTCCCTTTTTCCCGAGTCCTTTCGTCATGGCGGCCCGCCGAAGGTGCGAATCGGGACATCGGAGCTTGCCGGCCCACTGTCACTTTTCTTGAACGATCGGTCCATTTGGCAAACAGGGACTCCCAGTAGCATTCTAATTGGTGAAGTCGTCTAGCACTATTCATTACCTTCATTTTGAAAGCTAGCCGTGCCCGGTAGCTCCCACCTCGACCAGTGAATCCCCGTTTGAAGGTCCAAATCGGGAACCTTGCATCAAAGTGCTAAAATGGGGGAACGATCGCCCCTCCCTCAAGAACCCCTCAAATCATAACGCTGTCTTCCTGCATGCTTATAGAGCTTTTAGAGAGCTTTCGAATAAGCTTCTGAGCGACCCTCTAGCACTTATGGTTCGGCTGCCAGGTCCGTGCCAATGTCCTAAAATGGAGTCATATCGCCTTTCGACCAGAATGCTTAAGTTCGAACGATCGCCCATTCACTGGTCGACGTGCTTGGGACCAAGTTCACGTTTCGCCACACTCGACTGACATGTCTTGCCGTCATTTGAGCGTAGACTGAGTCCCTTTTATTGCAACAATTTTTCCAGGGCAGCCAGCCGAAGGTCTCAATCGGGAAGTCGGAGCTTGCAGGTACACTGTCATTTTTTGCAAACGATCGCTCCCCTCGGCTAACAGGGACTAGCAGTACCATATTTTATGATTTCATCATCTAGCGCCATGTCATACCTTCGTTTAGACGCCTAGCTCAGCCCGTTAGCTCTCGCCTCGACCAGTGAATCACCGTTTGAAGGTCCAAATCGGGAACCTTTCACCAAATCGCTAAAATGGGGGAACGATCGGATCTCCCTCACGAACCTTTCGATTTAAAAGACCTTTCTTTAGCATTCTTATAGAGCATTTAAAGAGCTTTCGAATGAGACCTAGAGCGACCCTCTAGCACGTATGGTTCGGCTGCCAGGTCCGTGCCAATGTCCTGAAATGGAGTCAAATCGCCTTGCGATCAGAATGCCTAAGTGTGAACGATCGCCCATTCACTGGTCGACGTGCTTGGGACCGACTTCACGTTTTGCCACACTCGACCGACATGTCTTGCCGTCATTTAAGCGTAGACAGAGTCCCTTTTATTGCATATATTTTTTCAGGGCATCCAGCCGAGGGTCTCAATCGGGAAGTCGGAGCTTGCAGGTACACTGTCATTTTTTGCAAACGATCGCTCCCTTTGGCTATCAGGGACTCGCAGTACCATATTTAATGATTTCATCGTCTAGCGCCATGTCATACCTTCGTTTAGACGCCTAGCCCAGCCCGTTAGCTCTCGCCTCGACCAGTGAATCACCGTTCAAAGGTCCGATTCCGGGACCTAGTACCAAACCGCCTAAATTGGGGAACGATCGGCCCTCCCTCCCGAACCCCTCCGGACTTAATCATCGTTTTCAGCATGCTTATAGAGCGTTACAAGAGCTTTCGAATGAACCATGACGCGACCCTCTATCATTTTTCGTTTGGCCGCTAGAGCCCTGCCAATGTTCAAAAATGGAGTCAAATCGCCCCTCCCCCCCAACGCTCAAGTACGGACGATCGCCCATTCACTGGTCGACGTGTGCAGCATCGGCTCAGGGTGCCGCCACGTTCAAAGTTCGTGTCTTAGCTAGGCTCGAGCGAAGATGGAGTCCTTTTTCATCGCTTCGTTCGGCCGTGGCGGACCGCCGAAGGTGCCAATGAGGGAATCGGAGCCCACGGGTACACTGTCTTTTTTCTTGAAAGACGGGTCCTCTCGGCCGACGGAGACCCACGGCAGCATACCAACCATTCGTTATCTCTAGGGCGTTTCAATACCTTCATTTTGAGCCCGAGAAGAGCCTCCCAGCTTGTACCTCGACCGGTGAATCGCCGTTGGAAGGTCCGATTCCGGAACCTTGCACCAAATTGCTCAAATCGGGGGACGATCAGCCCTCCCTCCGGAACCCCTTTGTTCTTGCAGGTGGTTTTCGGCATGCATATAGAACTTTTCAAGGGCTATCGAATGACGTGTGACCGAGCCTTCTAGCTCCGACCGTTCGGCCGTCAGGGCTCAGTGAAGGTTCGATTCGTTTCAAATAGTGTGACCCCCCCGACTGTTTTTGCCCCTTTCTCCCCCTCGTCGCGTCTCCAAGACCCGATATCTCGACACGATCTCCTAGAGAGGACGCCGATATGGCCTCTCGTCGAAACCGGGGTGCGTTATCTCAACCCGTTCGGCCGGGAGAGGGTCGTAAAGGTCCTTTCGGGTAGTCCGTCTTTGGGGCCCCCGAAGGCACCCTTACCGACGTGCCTGCGCGCACCACCGGGTACCTGCGTCTGCTTTGAACCTTCCCCTTTCCAACGACGCGCTCCGTTTGTCTCGACCGCTTCTCCTTCTGGTCGAAAAACGCGTTTGAAAAAGTGTCCTTTTTGCCAGCGCCTGCAGAACGGCGCATAGGCAATCCGTTCGGCCTCCCCGTACGGCGTGTTGCCTACCGATAAACTTGCATCGCCTATAGCTCCGGAACGGCTGGGCCGATCTTGACGCGCGACGCACAGGACGACTCGGGGCGACGAGACGCAGCCTCTGGTTTACGGTTCATCCCGATCCGACGACTCGTTCGGGATCTGACCATCCCATGATGCGGTCCTGTGCAGAGCGCCGCGCCGACGGCTCTCGAGGCCGAACGGCTGACCCGATCAGGTCGCGCGGGTGACAGGCCGAAAGCGACAGGCCGGGCCAAGACGCTCGTGTCAATACGCCACCGATCGGACCAGAGACGCCGGAGTGACGCCCGCACCAACTTGTGCTTAATCTCCGGACTGAGTCGCGCTTAAGGCGGTTTGGTGCAAGGTCCCGGAATCGGACCTTCAAACGGTGATTCACTGGTCGAGGCGAGAGCTAACGGGCTGGGCTAGGCGTCTAAACGAAGGTATGACATGGCGCTAGACGATGCAATCATTTGATATGGCACTGCGAGTCCCTGTTAGCCAAACGGACCGATCGTTCAAGAAAAATAACAGTGGGCCGGCAAGCTCTAGTCTGTTGAACTTAGATTAGCCAAAGTGCAAGAAACGTCACGCGTTGTGGCCGATCCGAGCACTTGTGTAGATTAACCTAACCTAACCCGACCTAACCTAACCTAACCTAGCCAACAAGACACTTTGGGAATAGAATGATTTTCTTCTAAACATACAAGGTAGGTTTACGCCAGACCGTGTCTTGTCGTAACAGGCTTCGCGGTCCTGCGCCAGTTTCGACAATTCACACCTGGCGTTACACCTACCTTGGCCTGCGGCGCTTCCTGCTTGCCTTCGGCAAGCTGTTATTAAGGTTCATTGAGGCAATGAGGAGTGCGCCATGTGATGAATGGTCAAAGTATCCAAGCTAGAGCGCGCCCTTCCGTCGAACCGAGTAGGCAGCTCCGCTTCGCTGCGCCGGCAATTCAGTTCGACAGGGGCCGATACCAGCTTGGCCTGCTGGCGGATTCTTCTCGGGCCTTCTTCGGCCCTCGCACCAGACCTGGCTTGGCCAAATCGGCGGCCGTCTGTCGGGCCTTCGGTCCTCGCACCTCATACCCCGTGGAGGTAAAGCGCAAACTTCTTGACGTATCATCAGGACTGAGGCCCGCTCGTGTGTTCCCACTTTGCCAAAGTTAATGTGCAATACATGGCCGTTGCATCAATTTTCACAATACATGAAGGTGGGCTCCTAGACCCCCCTTCCGACCCCTCTTTGAAAAGGTCTTGCCGAGACCTATCGAAATGTGCAATAAAAATTTTTAGTCGGTCGATCCCCTTTTTTCAAGATCCTGATTCGGCCAACTTATGAAGTCGGGCTCCTAGACCCCCCTTCCAACCCCTCTTTGAAAAGGTCTTGCCGAGACCCATCGAAATCTGCAATAAAATATTTTAGTCGGTCGACCCCCTTTTTTCAAGATGAAGGGTCGAAGTTCAATATGTTAGTAAATTCGGGCCGAGGCAGCCAATTCGCTGGTAAAAGTTTGGTCAGGGGTCGAAATTGATTTCATTTTCGTCATCAGCACCTCCTTAAACAAACGAAACCATGTAAAAATGTCTCTAAAACATAAAGTCACTAAAAAGTTGCACTTTTTCTGCCGTTTTTTTTAGTGTTTTTTCGTTGGTACGACTGAATTATTCGAAGTAGAGAGCTGAAATTCGGCGTGTGGCGAGCCAAGGACATACCTTATAACCCTGCAAAATCTCAGACAGATCGGCCGAGCCGTTCAGGAGGAGTAGTGCGGACACACACACACACACACACACAGACAGACAGACAGACAGACAGCAAAAGTTTTTCAACCCCTGTGAAGTAACTGGCTTCGCTAATCGCTCAGCCAAAAATGTTTGAAGCTCACAAGCAAAGTAGATATTTCTACTTGGCTCACAGATCTTGGCTTTGAAGCTCACAAGCAAAGTAGATATTTCTACTTGTCTCACAAATCTTGGCTTTGAATTTCACAAGCAAAGTAGATATTTCTACGTGGCTCACAGATCGTGGCTTTGAATCTCATAAGCAAAGTAGATATTTCTACTTGGCTCACAGATCTTGGCTTTGAAGCTCAGAGCAAAGTAGATATTTCTACGTAGCTCACAGATCGTGGCTTTGAATCTCACAAGCAAAGAAGATATTTCTACCTGGCTCAAAGATCTTGGCTTTGAAGCTCACAAGCAAAGTAGATATTTCTACCTGACAGTATGGAGAGGAAAAAGAATGGACAAAAGGAGGGAGCAATCGTGAATCTGAAACTGACTTAGCGCTGTCAGATTTTTCATCCCTCATGCGTGCGACACTGGTGTAAATGGGATCAGGACTTTCTGATCACTTAGCACTGATCACTTTTTGGATCAGAAAATAGAAGATCAGAAAAGAACCTGATGCTTTTTCGAACACCTTTTCTGATGTTTTTTGTCCTGATTCCTGATCACGTTTCTGATCATCGTGGTTCTGATCTCCTCGGATCTGATCATGATGAGAGTTGAATCAGAAATTGTATTATCAAAAACATAATGACATCTGACTCTGAATATTTTCATGGTCATGTAAGGTAAGGGGATAAGGACAACGGCTCTGGGGGGTCGAAACCGAGTACGATCCATTTCTGCAATCCGTTTTTCGCTAGCTCGCCATCGGCTCTCAAAATGACAGAAGATATGGTCCAAATTTCATAACCTCGAAAATGGCCTAGCCAAATGTTGCGAACATACCGCTCACAAAATTTGAAACCAAAATTCCCAAAACTTTCTATTTTACAAGCATCTAGATTTTTCAGTCATCACGATTTTCTGATGGTTTTGCATATCATCAGAATGCCTTTGTTTTCTGATGACTCTATTCTGATCACGCTCACGTCATCAGACTTGCTTTCTGATCGCTTTTTGGATCACAAATTTTTCCTGATCACTTGTATGCGATCAGACTTTGTCTCTGATCACTTCATAGTTATCAGAAATTCTTGTAACTCTGATGTAAATTTTTCTGATAATGCATCAGTGATCAGAAATCACAATTTTTATCAGAAAAATGGGGAAATGATCAGAAAATCCTGATCCCATTTACACCAGTGGAGAAAAGAAAAAGTTTTAGAGCGCTCGGCCAGCGTGCACATCTTGTTCTTCTTCTCCACAGATCTGTTTTGTTTGTGTGGTGTCAATAACGGCTGAAGGTGAATAGTGACGCTTTGATCTTAAGTCGTACCGAAGACATTCGACATGGTAAGAGAATACTAAAAGATATTGGCTGCGGAAGCCCTTAGTAATGAACTTTAAAAGATTGTATTTTAATGCCGAAAGTCAATGAAAACCTCACTGGGATAAAGTGAGGTTATTGCGCCTGTAAACGGCCAGGGGCCAATCCATCTTTTTTAATCGTTATTTACAAAAACCAAAAAAAAAAAAAGTATTGTGCTCGACACAGAAATGTGGTGATGTGGTTCACCTCGAAACCTTTGTACTCTAGAGTATGAAAATTAGATACACCTTGATACCCTTAACAAAGAAACTTTGACGTTTTCTTTTGGTTTCAATGTAATAATTTGAGAAAATCGGATCGGAGGAAAAATGGGGAATTTATGATTTGCAGTTGTTTTCTTTTTCACTCGATCTCCTAACGCACAAACTCATGTCTCATTTGTTTCTGGTGAACCACATATTGCAAAGAACAAGTCCTCCACCTTCATATCAAATACTTTTAGTATTCCACAATTTTATCACTAATATTCCTTGGCCTCCTGTTTTTACTGATCATTGATGGAGCCTTACTCTGAATTGGATTCGTTAGACGAGGAGGTATTGAAGGAATTTTGTACAATTATCAATTTTTGTTGCAGGTTTCGAGTTCAGACGAGAGTGTGGAAAATATGGACAACCGAAAATCTTTAGATTTAAAGAAAAAAGTAGGGCGTCCCGTGGGCGTGCCCCTTAGGTCATATACCATCCCAGAAATGAGGGCGGCCTTCAAGACACTCTTGGCATACCGCCCCAAAAACATTTCCAACGTGGATTTTATTACTAAAATGCAGAAAGTAAGTTCTGAGGACACCGGTTTCAAATTATGGCTGAGCTGACTTAACCCAAGTGAGCAAGTTAAACATGACGTTGATTCTTCTTTCCAGGCCATGCAGGAAGTCTCAGGCGTAAAGCGTACAGTCTCTGCCCTCCAATCGTTTGTCAAGAGCAGATTGAAGGGGTATATTTGTGACTTGAACTTTGAAAAGTATTCAATGACGCAGGGAGAATGCTTTTTCCTGAGGTAATCTTTTCTGCATGCATCCTTTCTCTTGAAGCGTCGCTTTTAATTGTATCATGACCCGTTTCTTTGATGTTGTCATCAGGGAATATATGCAAGGCACTTCATGGCGAATGCCATCGACCTTGAAATTTGTACACAACAAGGATGCTAAAGAAAAAACGGGGATGACTGCACCTCAAACCAACAACCCAGTACCTGCTGCACAACCCGAAGCCAACGAGAACCAAGCTGCCAAGGTGGTCCCTGGGAACGCATTGCATCAAATCCACAACCAGGGCGTTTCTGCACCGGCCGCAGCAGAAGAGGAAGTAACTCCCGTGAAACAAGCTTTGTATGTGCTACGTATGTGTTTCACATGCGATACCTGTATGTGCACATACAAGTGGTATGCGGCTCGTATGCTTCACATACTGACACACATACTGTCAAGCATGCGAGCTCCGTATGCGAGCATACGGAGATGTACACGCGGCTGGACGCACATACGGCCGCGTATGCCGTCTTCGTATGTAGGCATACGACTCGTGTACGACCTTGTACACGCGGCTGGACGCACATACGGCCGCGTATGCCGTCTTCGTATGTAGGCATACGACTCGTGTACGACCTTGTACACGCGGCTGGACGCACATACGGCCGCGTATGCCGTCTTCGTATGTAGGCATACGACTCGTGTACGACCTTGTACACACGGCTGGACGCAAATACGGCCGCGTATGCCGTCTTCGTATGTAGGCATACGACTCGTGTACGACCTTGTACACGCGGCTGGACGCACATTCGGCCACGTATGTCGTCTTCCTATGCAGGCATACGAAGTGTTCGGGTCGCGCGGGTCTCCAACCCGTACACCCAGGGAACGATTTACTTGTACCGATGCTGGATTTTGTCTCATTTGACTTTGGAGAATATTTGATTTGATTCAGACATTTTTTTCTCAAATTGAGCACTTTTCTCACGTACTTTGACTCATGCGTGAGACAAATATTGTCTCAGACTTTGAGAGAATTATCGCAAAACGCTTGCAAGTGGGAGTCGAACTTGGCATCCGTGCAGTGGCAAGCCGTCGCCTAGCCCACGTCACCACGGAGGTGGATTGGCGATGACAGATGACTGGGCACTGGCGTTTCTCAGGCCCCCGCTTTCCAAGAGTGCCGAGCTTGTGTGGTTTACAAAGGTGCCGCGTTGAGCGCCTGATAAGTACACAAGCAGTAGCGCAGTAGGTTAGGCACCTGCCTTTGACCTCCAGGGGTCCGGGTTCAACTCCCAGCAGTGTCTGTATAATTTTTATTAGTTTAGATCCTTGAAGATGATACTACTGAGTCTAGGATGCTCAGGCCGCGTTCGATTTCTCGCCTCACCCCGTTGACCACCTTCAAATGCCGGCACCGCAGTAATTTTTTGCGAGTTTTGAGCGGTAATGGCAACTACAACGTCGGCAGCAAATCCGGTAGTCTTGGGAAAATCAGACCACGGGATCGGTTCCTCCCGCCCGTAATTTTGCTACTCGCCCCCAACCCTCCGTCAAAAAAAAATCTGGAAAAAACTACTCCCCCTTCCTTCCGGAAATTTTGATACTTCCGTCTATCTCTGGGTTGCTACGTGATAATTTGGCCAGAGAAAACTGGTGGCGCCTCGGTGGGAACCGAACCCGGGTTACTATCTAGGAGGGCTGGCACTTTACCACTGTGCTACGAGAGCAGTTGCTGCTATGGCGCGTTTGGAAGAGTGTCATAGAGCGCGGCGCTCTCCTTCAGTGTGGCAGGCCCCAGCCAATCAGAGACTGGGTCACCGTCCGAAAAAGTTCCCGCTCTGCTTCTCATTGGTCGACTGGATCAGACGTGCGCTGGCGCAGAAAATACAAGAATATGAGCCTCAGTCTGAGAAAACCCTCCTTTCTCACTACTTGCTGAGAAATGTAGCATTGTGGCAAGCAACATGCTGAGACAAATACCTCGCGAAAATATTGCTGTCTGACGTCACATCGCTGATGCTGGGATTTACTCTAGTTGATGAAAAACCTCTTGCAGCAACGTAATATTGTCTCGATACGAGTGGATTTTTGCATTGGAGGCAGACAATCTCCATTCTCATACCAAAGACCTAACCTGCATTGCCCAACCGTAAGACAAATTTTGTCTTGTGCCAATGCAATTTTTCTTGGAACAAGTAAATCGTTCCCTGGGTGTAGCCACGCGGCGTTGTCCCCGAGCATGAGCCTCACGCAGTTGTTGAATTGATGCAGTATACCGGTACCACACTGCAAATCCACGGTTGAGAGCACTGTGATAATTCGCCAGCCCCGCTCGCATCGCGAGCCATTGTTGCCATCGTTGCCTTGCAGCAGTGTCTTGCCGTGAGAGGGCGTAGAAGGAGAAATTGGTAGTTTTGGACAATGACGTCTCATGGTTCCTATGCGTTTGAGCATGTCGCAAGAGCAAGGAGAATTATGCTCCACGAGTGCCGAGCATACGTCAATGTAAGTGGTTTCGTTATAAGTTTCCTCCATGTTGGTGGGTATGCAAAAGGCACAAGGATATTATTTGTTTGATTTATAGACTGAGATCAGTCGTCTACAACGAAAGCTCCAGCGCCTACCGAGTCAAATAAACGAAAGCATCAGGATGCTTCGAGTAATTTTGGAGCTGCTGGAAGAGGAATGGGTTAATGAAGTGGTACCTGCCCGTTCCCGGAGACACTGTAAGCACTATGCAATACTTTCCCCCCTCCCCCGCCTTCCTCCCCCCCCTCTTTCTCACTCTAATTTTAAATTTTAAGGAACTCTAAGATGACCTGAAGCTTTTTTCTTTTTTAACTCTGAATTCTACATTAATCTAACTTTTCAACACTTTCTGGGTGCAAATTTTAGAGGATATTTTAATAAAAAATAATAATTTTTAATAATTTTTTTAATAATTTAAATAATTTTTAATAATAAATATTTTAATTCTTAAGAATACTTCTTTGGACAAAAATCACCCTAAGTTTTACCTTCATTGAACCAAAACATATTACAGTTGAAACATCCAATTTGTGGCATTAACTTTTAAGCCTACATATGGATGTCAAGTTGACACCCAGACATAATCCACATGCTTATTTAGGCTAGTGGCAGGGTTCAATGAGCCACAAGAGCCTTTAAAAATTTCCAACATTGTACAAAAATTGTACCTATTTGACAAACGCTACCTCGTCAAAGTGCAAGTGAGGTTTGGAAATAGTATTTTCCCTGTTTTCACCCAATATAAAGGACCAACGTTATGCAACGAAACTTACCATTGGAACATTTACATGATAAAATGTTTTTCTAACAACTCAACCTATTTTCACTCTTTGATCTATTCCAGTGCCTGACTTATATGATCATCCGGAGTGGCCTCAGTCTCGTGAAAGAAACTCAAGGGAACCTCAATACCGTGAAAATTTTAGGTACAGAAACTGGCAGCAATGAAAGGAGAAGAGAAGCATGAAATGGTTTGTGTTTGATGAGAGGAATTTAATGGAAGTCTTGCTTTAGTTCGCTTCTTGTTTCTTAAAATTTGTTTTCGAAGACTAATTATTTGTCTCGACACATGTTGATTTTTTCTCCATACACATGTAGCTACCAACAATGTAGCTGTTTGAGTCAAAGTAAAAAAAAAAGTTTCTTTCACATGTGGTGGCCCAAGAGGCAAATCACAGTTGTTAAAATATCACAGAAAGTTTCCTATGTGTTGCTCTACTCCAAAAATGAGCATAAAAGAGGTTAACCTAAAGTTCAAAACACATACTTTCCGTGTTTGTTACCCAGGTATAATAAATCCATAAGTTCATAGAATAATTTCATTTTGTTAGACCTCCAGAGTTTAGAAAAATAAAAACTGACTAAATAAATTAACAAGAAATATTGTAGTTTGCAGACAACTATCTCGACTGCCGTCGGCCTGGCGTGACGTCTCTTCATGTGACAATGACAGCCAATGGCAGCTCAGGGTTTTTGGCGGGCCGATGCGAATCGCTGTAGACGATGCTCACCAACATAATTTCCTTTCAAAACCGATTGGGTCGCTGAATGCCGATTTAGTAATGAGAAGGAGATAAAAAAATGCATCTCACTTTCATTTAAACGCCCCGCGTACCTCTGCTAGCTATGAAACTGCGGAAAACATGACTTAAAAAAACGACTGTCCACACGGCTGTCAGGCCCAGGACCACTGTTGGGGCACGAACAGACCTTTTGGGTGAAAACACGAAAGGTCACTTTCACGATTGGTCTTTAACGGCTTGCATCATTCATTCCATTTTTTGAGTGGTGGAAGATAACTTAAACAGGAACACGCTCTTAAAATTTCAAACCCATCGAGCCACGGGTTCCATGGTTATTAGGCCAGGCAGTTTAGGGACCGTTCATAAGCTGCAACTATGTTATCGCAAAAACAGATTTCACTAGTGCACATTTGTTGTAATTAAATTTTTCTACATGTAAGTCACATTCTTTTATGGTCCTCGACCGTACGCCGCTTCTGTGGTAGTGCTCAGAAGGAATTCTATGGACGGTCCCTAACAGGCACGCATCAAGTCAGTACCAAGTTTGCATCAAACCCAACCTAACCACCGGCAAGCCTGAGAGTGTAAAAAAGTGTGTGTTTGGGGGTGGGGAGGGAGTAGGCAGGAGAGTGGGAAATTAAATGTTGTTAAACGTTGTGCATGTCAACACATATTTCATCATGAAAAAAAATAAAATAAAAAAATTAAAAGGTGAAATATTTATTCTTAAATATAAAAGCACACAATAATCGTTTACAAATGGACTTCATAGGGGTTTGGCATAACTGCAAGGTAGATTCCAATTTTTGCAACTTTTGTGACAATGAACTCAACTGGAATAACAATTAACTTGTCTGATTCTGAAACTGGCAATAAATGACCAACAATATGCCTAGAATTTTCATGACACATTATTTGAGTATGTTCCATTTTGTACACTTGCACTAAACAATACAATCCTGCACTGCCTGATTTTATAAAATAAAGTATTTGACCATATTGAATCTTGGCATCATTTTTAAATTGGATGATTGAATTGGCTCTCTTCACTCTTTCATCATACAGTTTAGTCGTAAAAAACTTAGACATAAGTTTAGCTCTTGAATGGAGAACATAATATCCTAAGTCAGGACAAGACTGAATAGTTCTCTCCTCGTCTAATTTTAAATTTTCTTTAGGCAAAGGCTTTCCTTCTACTTCACTGACTTTTGAACTAAGGTGGTGATGATCACCATCACGGGCATTAACAATGTTGTCTAAAATAGCCACACTTTGACAAATCTTAATATTGTTTATTAGTTCTTGGCCTAAATGTTTTGTACCATGAACAAGCCTTCCTAGGAAACCATTAAAAGACTCAAAAATGAAGGCAGCTGTGGCCCACAAAGGTCCCCAACGTTTTACAAGAAGACTCCAATGAATTAAATTATGGCAGTTGTATGTGTAACACTTTTCACCATACAATTCTTTGATATCTCTTACAAAGGATCGGAGCATTAGGTCAGCCATAAGTAGATCATTATCTGAAATACAATCCTTCAAAAGAATAAACATAGCTGAAACCAACAGAAGCCAATGTTGGAAGTATTTGTCAGGTAATCTACCTTTTAAAAGAGGTAAAGAATAAAATAAGAGAAAAGCACGAAAGTCACTGGCTTTCCAATACTTTATGTCAGCAAGTTTCCGTGGCAATCGGTTAAAAAAGTCTGGCACTTTGATAGATTTGATAAACTTGTCCATTTCAGGTATCTTATCACCAAGAAACCATGGTCCCCTCTTACATAATAATATCAAAAGAAGGTACCTAACAATTCCTAATGGGACAAGGTGCATGTATTCAGCAGCCGTACAAGCACCTCTGTCCAAGTGAGGAATTTCTGATACCACTGAGTTTCCGGCAACACCCCTCTGGGGCTCTCCAACCCTTTCGGCTTCAGTACCTAACTGGTCCATACTGACACCAGCACGAAGTCGACTCAAATTTTCCTGAAACAAGAAACGTCTCAACCTTCGCTTTTTACCATTACGTAAAAGAATTGGCTGTGTTCTCAGAGCTTTCTGTTCACAAATGACACAAGCATATCTGGATGCGTGCTGTTGCATCCCAATCACCTTAGCCTTAGCTGGGGCATCTGCACACAGAACTGGAGCTGATATTCTTGAAACAATATGTTCCTTTGAAACTGGATGGACCCAAGTTACTCCCTCCTCAGATTATTTTTTTAAAGAATCCACAAATGGTTGTAAATAAACATTCATATTAGGCTCCTTCTCACCAACATAAACACCAGCTACAATCATAAATGAAGACCGGAGACGTGGTGGAACTTCACACACAATGCCGAGTACAGGCCAAAAATCAAGTGATGAACTCTCAGACATTAAAACACCATCAGTATTCCACAACAATATTAAGTCATAAGGGTTTGGAAAATGCAATTTAACTCTTAAGTATTCACAGCCATCTACAATATCACAAATAAAACCTGCTTTCCTGGAGGGATGATTTCGATATGAATCTATAACTGAAGCTAAGCCTCGCTGTTCAAACATATGTTTAATTTGCTCGTCAATTGGAAATAAAAAAAATTTGCTGTTGCCATTGGTATGGTCACATGAGTCATTTACAGTCGTCACCAGATTTAAGCAGTCATTACAATACACAAATGGGACCTCCTTACAAGCTGAAGTCAAATCTTCAAGTCTTTTGAAAGCAGCTCTCCCATTTGCTGGCATTTCATTAGGTTGAGGCAACATTTTTTTAAAAGCTTTGACAGTTTGATCAAAACTGTCTTTAGTCCACCTTCCATCAACAAACAACTTAAGAACAGTTAGAAGACCTTCCTCAGCACTTACAGGTGCCCCAGTATAAAGAGAATAAATAGTGTCAGCACTTGCGTTACTTTGATCATCATTAGCTTCATCATCAGAAGACTGAGCACTTTCAGAAGATCTAATTGGAGAGGCTACAGAACCTGAAGTATCACTAGAGTATGATTCACTGTCACTGTCTTCACTTCCACTACCACTGTTTTCACGGTCACTCCCAATTTTGGAACCACTAGCATCTTGACCAGTTGAGTGGCTTTCACTTTCATGACGATTGCTGCATGAAGCGCCATATGCCTCTACGTTGTCAGAATTTTCTTGATTGTCAAAGACATTTCTTTCTGGGCCAGCATTTGTATCATCATCACTTAAATCGGATTGGAACTTCAGTAGTTTCCTTTGGAGAGTTGTTCTGTGTAGCTGGAAGTTAAAAGAAGAACACAAGATAAGTTAAGGTTGTGTTTATCAGTCATATCCATTAAAATACAGATTTTTAATAGTGGATGAAAATGAGTTATATTTTATTCAGCATTCCACTTGTCCGATCAATAATATAAAGAAATTTAAAAAGACTCTAAATCTCTAAATATTAAAGACTCACACACAGACACCAAAGAAACGCGGATTCGGAAAAATTAATTTAAAACGAAACATTATTAAATGTTCTTAAAAATTTACCTTGCGCTTGACACCTTTCTTTTCTGGTGATTCGGTTGATGACTTGCTACTGTCAGAGGATGTCGAAGAGTGATGAGGTGGAGTAGGGGGTGAATGATAGCGCGGTGAGGTTGGTGGAGAACAACGCACAGGTGATGACAATGGGGCCGCCGGGGAAGTTGGAGGAGACAAATCAATGTCCTCTTCTTCACCAGACATATTGGGTTGATTCTACAATAAGCAAGAAGAAATAGATGTAGACAGCAGACGACAAGGACCAGCTGCACTCTGCAGTACAGCATTAGATTGAACGCCTTGAAAGCAAGTATATGTGATTGATAACAATTTGTCTTTGTCACCTACCTTAAATAGACAAAGTTAATTCTGGCAACGATTATCAGGCGTCCACGCCCCTTCACTACACATCACGGCTACAAACTTCCAATTTTGCCATCAGGTTTAGCCTTCAGTGCAGTCTGCTTCTGCATTTTGTCCCAGTCTGATGAGCAGGCACTGAATGACGAGGGGTGAGGTTGGCGAAGAACACGCAGGTGATGACAATGGAGCACCGGGGGAAGTTGAAAGTGAAAGAAAGATTTCATCTTCTTCTGCACACATATTGGGTTAATTCTATAACATAAGGGAGAAGAAATAGATGTAGACAACAGACGACAAGGAACAGCTTAACCCTGCAGTAAGACATTAGATTGCACGCCTTGAAAGGACGAATGCGTGACTGATAACAATTTGTGTTCGCCACCTACCCAGATAAGATAAAATAAATCCTGGTGATGATTTCCAGGTGTCCATGCCCCGTCACTGCTTATCACGGCTGTAAACGAATCATTTCGCCGTCAAAGTTGAGATCTGTCAGGTAGCAGTCGGCGTGGTTTGACTTTTCTTCTTGTTTTGTTCTTCTTCTGTTTCCACAGTCTCTTGAATCCCACACATCTGCTGGTGTATGTGTTTTTTTTACTATTTTGTATTAATAAAAACATTTGAAGATTGAAAAAATTATCATGTCTTATTGCATCATCTCGAGCAATGATCTCTTTTTCAATATTTAGATTTATAATCTCATACAGGTAAACAGTTGACGATCAGCTATCCGATCAACACGGCCGTGGACGCGCACGCGCAACAGGTCCGTTAGTCCGTTCCGTTGCTTGTTTTGGCGCCTTTCAGCCCTCTGCGTGCACCTTCTTTCTAGAACTCTCCAGTTTGAACTTGATCAACTAATTTCCTTAGAAGTTAACTTTTTTTCTGTATTTTACCTTCTGTGCATCATGTCCGATCATGTGGGAAACACTGATTGGGCAGTAATACACTGCTGTGATGACGATTCACATGTACTCGTGAAAGTAGAAGATGTGATCTACGTGGGAGAGCTCAATTGTGATGACAAAGTGAAATTCTATTTCTTGAATGAAAACAATAAAAGAAAGCAGTACGAAGGCTTTGTCAGAGGCATTTCATGTAAGTGCAGTTTCTGTTTCATGTTGAGTTAAGCTTCAGATAGCCTACACCGACTTAGGTTATGGTTGCTTGGTTTGGGACAGAGTTGCTGTGTTGTTTCATTTCGAGTCTTCGACCATCGTTTGAAACAATGTAAAACGTAGGGTTATTTTTATGTTGTAGGTGACTACAAAGAGATGGTAAAGCTGCAAGATCGACTTAACGTATCGACTAGACCCAATAGGGAACTTTCGTTTCACGCGGACCTACCAAGACGGGCAAAGGTTGCTTGCAATAATACTATAGTCAATAAAGAAAAGATGGAAGTCAATATGAAAAATGCTCCTCAATTGAATTCTGAAAAGGTAATTTGTTGTTGTATTGTGCACACTACAAGTAAAACTCTGTACTTTAAAGTTTGCCAGCTCTTTACATCACAATGGACACTTTGTCTTGTCCTCTTTAGTGAAAGAAAAGATTGAGAACTCTGTGATTTGGTGAAGAGACGAGACACTTTAATGAACAGTTCAACTTGTAAATTTTATTTTAAAATTTATAGCATTGTAGTGAGGTTAAGATTTGGTTGTGTCACGGCTGAAGGTCTGCGTTTCTTTGCTTCAGATTAGTAAGCGGAAGCAAAAGAATTCTGGCAGCAAGCTCAAGGTATGGTCTCTTTGCTATTTTGCGCTGTGGTGCCTTCGAATATTTGAATCTCAAAATGTATTATTGTTTCATTGCAGAAGGTTACAGGCCAGAAGCCCTCTAGCAGTACTACTGATTCAAAGAACTCTGATGATGAAGATGCTTCAGTTTCCAGTTTATCCTCAGGCGAACAATCATTCTTGATTAAGGTGTGATATAGATATGATTTCCTCTTTTCTTTTCTTGTGATGGAGTCAGAATTATTATGTGTGTGAATTTCCTTTCTAGTTATCTGAGAAACAGAGGAGGACAGAGGAACGCCAACTGTCACAGCTCACAGCCAATGCTAGGTCTTCTCTAGGTAAACTGATTTTTTGTACATTATCAGCATTTAGTTTATTTAATAATATCGGTTTTGTTTTCAATCTTTTAGGGACCATTGAGACTCAAGGAATGAAGCAAACCTCAGGAGAGAGGAGCAAATCAACGAAGGTTGAGAAATCCTCTGAGCCAGGTGAGACTAGTACCAGGTGTTTCAAAACCCCCGTAGTATTTTGAAGTTATGCAACGCGCTCGACACCGTGCGGACGGGCTTGCCTATGCGCTGGTCGGCGGGCGCCGGAGCCGTCATGGGTTGCCACTCGTCCACTCGAGCAGCTGGGTGACGTTCCCCTGCCCCTCCCCGTTCCGGTTGCGCTCGGCTGGCCCGGTCACCCGTCACAGGTGGCGCCAGCGTCATCTATCGGCCGTCAATGATACCATCTCGGAAGATGTCGCTACCGTCGCCGGTCAGTGGTAAGGGGGCGGGGGCGTGCCGCCGCCGCCGCCGGCGTGGCCGTCGCACAGGTCACGGGTGACGGGTGACCGGGCCAGCCGAGCGCAACCGGAACGGGGAGGGGCAGGGGAACGTCACCCAGCTGCTCGAGTGGACGAGTGGCAACCCATGACGGCTCCGGCGCCCGCCGACCAGCGCATAGGCAAGCCCGTCCGCACGGTGTCGAGCGCGTTGCATAACTTCAAAATACTACGGGGGTTTTGAAACACCTGGTACAGTCAATGGCATTAGCGGCATTCAATTTATTTTTGTATAAATACTTTTATTGTTAATCTTTTAGGTGGCAATGATTCAGACTCTTCAGGAAACTTTGAGATTCCCCGCAAAGCAGTTAAGAAAACTGATGGCAATGATTCTGACTCTTCGGTAGAAGTTGAGATTAAGAAAAAAGTTAAGAAAATTGATGGCAATGATTCTGACTCTTCGGTAGAAGTTGAGGTTCAGGAAAAAAAAAAAAAAGAAAATTGATGGCAATGATTCTGACTCTTCAGTAGAAGTGGAGATTCCAAAGAAAAAAGCTGGCTTGAACCAGTGTTGCCAGATCGTGCGATTTATCGCAAATTGGGCTATTTTCGGTCGCTTCTTTGCGATATCAAAAGGTCATTTGCGATATGTCGCGAATTGGGCTATTTCTTGTGGGAAAAAGTCGCAAATTGGGCTATTTTACGCTCCGACCGTGTTTTGGTGAAAAAATCACCCATATTGGTACGCGTGTGAGGGTGGTTGGCGGCACTGACCCATTATCGCATGTCTTTTGTTGGTTGTTTTTGTTTCGGAGGAGAACGTTACGAGTGTGTGCTGCATGGCACTGGATTTTATTGCCGCCACACTGAAATATTTGAAAAGAGTTGCGGAACAAGTAACATGAATAATGGGGAAATACGGGAAGTATTTGAAGAAATACCAACGATCGTGGGAAAAGGAGAACGGTCTGAAAGGTAAGTACAGGAGCCTAACCTAGCTGCTGCTCATGTTTGGCTGGCTACGGCTAAATCAATACTTTAGCTGTATCAAGTTAAGGATTCTAACCCATTCTGACTCTGTCTGACTCTGACTGACTATGACTCACGGCCCTCTCGATAGTCGTAGTTGTCGCGACTAGTCGCGACCCCCTCCCCCTCCATCACCACCACCCCGTCGCGTACATCAAACAGGCTGTGATATGTTTGTTGTTATGTATGAAGCGTTGAACCGGCTAGGTTAAATTTATTGGTTGAGGTTGGACTTTGCACGAGTAGCTATGGAAGCGGACGCTGAAGAGATTGTTCTGAATTTGTTTGAGGAAGAATTGTACTCTTATGCGGAAGAAATGGAACTGCTGGCAATGTTTGTTGCCCGTAAGGCAAGCCGAATATTGGGGGTGCTGGAGGACGGTGACGATGAAGGTTAGTTACTGTTTGTGATAATTTTAATGTCATGAATCAATAATAGAATTAATTTATTTGCATCTGAATTTTTTTAAGATGACGACTCAGTATGGGTGAGAGTACCCGTGGATTTAGATGGCTACAGAAACATGGGTGATCCATGTTTCAGAAGGCATTTTCGCCTGAGACGAGAAACATTTGAGGTACATGTTCCTTTTCTCCCATTTATCTACCCAAAGATATCTTAATTTTCTGTGATTTCTTGCTTATTTCTTCTAACTGCCTATCCTTTTTTTCAGGTTTTACTAAAAACTATTGCCCATCACCTTGTATCAACGGGAAGAGTTCAAAGAGTGAGGAATCCTCTTGATGTACCACTCATGATGGTTCTTTGGATTTTAGCCACTCCGGACAGTTTCCGGAGTGTGGCTCTACGATTTGATGTGATGCCTGGAGTTGTATATTTTCATTATTCTTACTTCATTGAATGTCTGAGAGATTTAGCTCCAAAGTACATACAGTGGCCTGATGCTGAGGAGAGAAACGCAATCAGTGCACGATTCTTGGCTTACTCTGGCTTGCCCGGAGTAATTGGTGTTATTGATGGAACCTATAATACAATCACAGCCCCTATTGATCAAAGGGACAGATATATCAACAGGCATCATGAATTCAGTTTTAACACCAGTGTGGTTTGTGATCACACCCTATTAATAAGAGACCTACATGTGGGAGAAGTGGGGAGTATGCATGATCAGAGAGTTTTCAGACGGAGTCCCTTGTACAGAAAACTCCTTGAGGATGATCAGCAGGAATTTATTGGAATAGATGAGCATTTGATAGGTGACGGTGCTTATCCCGTTACAGACTTTGTAAGTAAATTGACCATATGCCCTGATTGCTTGTTTATATTTATTGGGTCACATTTTTCACAATGTTTGTTTGATTTGAAACGCAGCTGATGGCACCTTTCAAGAACCCGAGGAATCTGAATGAACGTCAAAGACGCTTTAACTATGCATTGTGCAGGTGCAGGGCACGGATAGAGCACACTTTTGGCAAAGCTTTTGGACAATGGAGGAGAATGAAAATGCTGCAAGTTGTTAATTTGGATATTGCCACTGATCACATCACTGCATGTTTTGTACTCCACAATTTCATCATATTAAGTGGTGAAACCCTTCTTGTAAGTATTGAGGTTCATTTAGCATTTTTAGCCTTTATAATACATGGTTTTTATACATTTTTCTGCATTCAGGATTTGGAAGATGCATGGAATGTACAAGATGAAGAGTTGCTGCTACTAATGGGAAATGAAGCTGAGGAATTTGAAAACCTCAACAGAGCAATAGTAGCTGCTCACATGCGGGGAGAGGAGAAAAGAGAATTTCTAGTTCATACTTTTCAATGATTTAAGAGGGTGTTCATGAATAAAATTTCACTGGAATCGAACTTAAAGTACTGAAGCTTTATTATTAATTAAACCATGTTGTAAACAGTCTTAGTCACTTAAAATAAGATGTCACAAAATCATCATTACATGTATTAATGGTGCCACGTATCACTTACTAAAGCAGTCTAAAAACTTAAAAATCCTTGGCTTTTTTCATCACATTACTGGCCATGATGACAAACATTAAGAAGAAATGCGATAACAAAAAATAAAAATTAAACAGGTGCATATGTCTCGATCAAACCTGACCCAGTTGGTGGGTTATTGTATCTGAGTCTGCACATCATAATGACAATAACAATTAAAAGTAAAAGGAACTCAAGTTTTGCCTATTCATAGACAATATAACACAAGAAACATACATTTTAAGCCTAAGGCTGAACATTTATAAAAAGTGAAAAGAAAATTATGAAAGTATGGAAGAAGAGAATCTTGACTCACTGGCCATCACTTGTCTGTGACTAAACACAAAGTTATTTCTCAGTGTGGGACATCTGGCTACTCTGATTAGCCCTCTGCCTCCTCATATCCCTCACAGCTTCAATACCTTGTTGCAAGGTTGCTGCTCTAGCATTCATGTCCTCTCGCAAACTTTGAAATTCTTTGACAAAAGTTTCATCCAGTTCTAGTCTTCTCTGTTGTATCTGGAGCATTTGATCTCTTTTCCCAATGGGCTTTGAGCCTACAAGTCTGGACACTGTCTGTTCCTGCTTCCTACGAAGGTCAGAAGGTGGTCTTTCCTTGGAGGAACGAGCTGCTTGTGTGACTTGCTTTTTTCCCATCTCTAATCTTGGCGCTGCTCCAACAGAAACCGTTTTCTTCGGACTAAGTGTTACATTATTTGGTCCATAAACTCTCTCGCATACATCATAAAGGGCCCAGATAACTCCACCTTCTCCAGTCCCATTCAAACCATCAAAGATGCGTCGAAACCTTTCTTGCAACTGCCCCAGTCTTTTCTTGCAATATTCAGGATTGAAATCAAAACCTCGATCTTTCAGAGCTTTAGAGACATCGAAATAAAATAGATTGGCTTTCCAAACCCTGAACTGCCACTGCTCCTTCTGATCCTCATATTCCTCGAGGAGTTCGCAATCTCCGGGACGATCTGAAAATCAAGAATAACATTATTAAGTGGTCTGAGGACGGATACTCTACCAATGGGATTGTCCAAATGTTTTTACCTTCGAAACGTTCAACAGGGACAGCCCCCTGTTCTCTCCTGACCACTCTGGGATTATCGACAACATATGTCTGGTTGGGAGGCGGGAAGGCAACTGTAGGGTTGTGAACAACATATGTTGTGTTAGGGGGAGGTCTGAACACCGTTTTCGGATGCTCAACTAAATAAGTCAATTGATTCACAGCCCCATTATTGTTCATGTCCTCACCAACACCAACATCTTCATGTGGCTCCACATCATCATCAACATCTGTCAGTGAGAAAATGGACATCCTTATTAAACTTCAATTTAAAATGAAACATTTCCATAAAGGCCTAAATACCAACACTCACTCAAAGTCTCCACTGTCTGCGCAGATCCAGATATGAAACCCTCAGGCCAGATGCCACTATCAATGTGGAGTAAAGCATCGTAAAAGGGGTACTTGACTTTACCAATGTAACCACCACTGCCTTTAAGTTTGGCAAAATAAGCCATGAGGCTAGATTTCTTTACTCGGCACTTTTCATTGGAAAAATCATAGCCATTAGCAAGCAATACCTGAGAAATTTCTGTCCAATATGGCTTGTGAATTCTCTTTGACTTAAAGAGGTGCAGGCGGCGACCATATTCATTTAATAACATGTGAACAGCCTTATCATCGTCCACCCACTTTCGGACTAATGTCTCTGAGAAAGAAAAATTGACATTTTAGGAAACGTAACTTAAAAGACTAAAAAGAAAGCATTTAAAGTTGATTAAAATATTACTTTGAACTGGGTTGGGCTGCTCATTTGGAACATCCATTAACTGTGGCTCTCCGTCGTTGACATGCAAAAGTTGGAGATCACCCATGAACTCTGTAGGCTCTCCATTGTTGACATCAGCCAATTGTTCACAATCACCCATTAAGTGAGTAGCCTGTCCGTCGTTAAAGTCATCCAATGGCTGGAAATCACGTTCAAAGTCCTCATTTTCACCACCACCAACTGCTCCTTCTTCTCCCAAACGCAAGTTGTCAAGGCTTTCATTGAGGTCTGAACGTTTTGACTTCTTGTGAACAGGAGATCTCAACTCTGAAAAATTAAATAAATAATTCATTAACACAGCACACGTCATCATCCACTTATGTTTGCATAAATATTGACTCACCATCATTGACAGTTGTGGGGGCCCATGGACCCGTCTCCTTGCGGGCATTGCGAGTGGGCGTGGAGGCCTGCCCTGGCTCCCACTGAGAAACAGTCAATGTTGCCTCGTTTGATGTTGACACATCTTCTAATGGGATCCAACGGCCAGTCGGTTTAACATTCCGTTTTTTCAAAGAATTAATAAATCGATATAGAGCTGCTTCATCTGGAATGAAAAAAAAAGGCAAACGGCTATGGTACCGTGACGCCTAACCTAATGCTCTCACGTGTTCGAAAGGAGTACTTACCCAAGTCCAATGATGCCGCCTTTGCTTTGGTGATCCTGACGGTAAACACCTCGCCGTCTGGATCGTACAAAGAGTAGTTTACTAAATCCATTGTGACTCGACGCAAGATATATAAACAGGACTTGACGCGAAAATTTGGCGGGTGCGAGGAGTAAAGAACAAAAGACAGACAACACGAGACCACGGCCACTTGGATGAACGCGGACGGCGGCGCGGCGAGACGCGAGACGGCCGTGAGTCATAGTCAGTCAGAGTCAGACAGAGTCAGAATGGGTTAGAATCCTTAACTTGATACAGCTTTTGTTAACATTATATTTGTGTTTGGGAAGCCGTAAAATTAAAGTTTTTAAATTGCATTTAGACTGGATCGCCCCGAACTCCGAGGAGAATGTGATGAATGGGCAACCAGAGACGTGGTGCAAAGTTTGCAAGGAGGCGTTGCGGGCGCATCACGCTGATTTGTTAAAACATGCGACGACAGGCAAACATAAGTCAAAGGCGTCAAGTTTTGAACGGAAGACTCAGCCGTCTCTTCTCAACTATGGTAAGCAGTTTCCTGTTTATGACAAAATTAATGTCATCTCATCGCGTTATTTATACTTGCGTTTTTGTGTGCAGGAACCATTCAAGAAACAGATAAGGTGAAATATTCAGAGCTGAAACTCGCAACTTTCATTGCCACGCATGCATCTATTAAAACAATGGACCATCTGGGAGAACTTCTCAATGAGCTGGGCGAGGGAAGCCCGCTGGCGAAGGTTCGCTGTCACCGAACAAAATGCTCTAAGTTGATTCAATATGTGATCGCCCCGGTTTTCCTGCAAGAGTTGCTGGATGACGTCGGGAATTCCCCTTACGCTCTTATAGTGGACGAAGTGACAGACAACTCTGTGTCCAAGTTCATGGGTGTGGCGATAAGGTACTTCAGCAAAGCGAAAGGCCGGTTTGTGTCAGACTTTTTGGGCCTGATTTACGTCAAAGACTGCACTGGTGCGGGCTTAGCTTTGGCCGTGGTTGAGTTTCTAGCTTACTTGAAATTGCCTCTGCAAAACCTACAGTCCGTGGGTGTAGATGGCGCGTCAAATATGTGCGGGCAACACAATTCATTTTATACTCATCTGAAGGAGCGCGTCCCTCACCTCACTCTCTTTAAATGTGTTTGTCACTCCATTGACAAGTGTGCTCAACATGCATTTGACAAGATGCCTGACGAGCTGTCGGCTCTTATCGACAGCACCGTCAACTGGTTTGCTCACAGTGCCAAGAGATGGGACGAATACACCGAATATTACATGGTAAATATAAATCAGAAAACCCCATATCTTTTTATGAAATTGCTGTTATTGATTTTGTCATTTTCCTTAGGCAAGCACTGGGGGGAAGAAACCTAGAAAACTTGTGGGTCGCTCTCAGACCCGCTGGCTCGTTTGGGTGCCAAGCTCCGATGTTCTCCTGAATCAGTGGTTTGAACTCAAGGGGTATTTCACCATGAAAGGAGAGGGAACGTCTGTAAGCAACAAAAAAAAACTTTTTAATTGGTATACTACCCTGTTAACTCTACAACTACTGACATCCTTATTTACTATGTTCGTTTCAGGGTGACCAGAAGGGAAAAGCAATAGGCAATATGTACTCCCTTTCAAACAAGCTGTACCTCATCTTTTTGAGGACCACTTTATCAGGAGTCCAGAAAGTGAGCAGTGCATTCGAGCAAACCGAGGCAGATGTTACGAAGCTCTACACGGACCTTCGCTCCCAGGTTCTCGTCCTGGCTGGGCGCATTTTGAAGCCCCAGTGCATGGCAGAGGTGGCGCGGCCCGGTATGCTGCGCGTCGACGAGATCCACGCGCTCAAGACTGCCCTGGCGGACCCTGCAAACCTGCTGCCCGTCGATAGAGTGAATTTAGGGGAAGCCTTCCGAAAGCAAGCCCAAACAGACAATGTTCCTGTAGATGTATTGAACGGCATTCGTTTGAAGTGTGGAGAGTACATTTTCACGCTTACTAAGCTGCTCCTGGACAAGCTGCCGTCAAACCTCGATGCAGTTGGGAAGCTGAAGTTTTTCACGCCAAAGATAGCCTTGGCACGGACGGCGCGCCCTACGTTCAGTCAACTTCCTACTGAGATGGCGGGTAAGTCATTGTCAGCGCAGTCCGCGGTCAGTCATTCCCTTAAGTTTTGTGAATCGAGCACCGATTAACTATAAATTGGTTTCCAGGTGAGGGATTTGACCTGGACGCTCTAGAATCTCAGTGGGATCTGCTTGCCACGATGTCACTAGCAGACATCCCTGACATCAAACTAGAGGACAGCATTGACACTGTAGACATGGTGCATTTCTGGGCCTGTGTCCTCTCTATGAAGAACGCCGGAGGAGAGCAGTGTTTTAGAGAGCTGGCTCTATTTGTTCTGAAGTGCCTTACGTTGCCGATCAGCAACGCTGTTGTTGAGCGGATATTTAGGGTGCTCAGTTGCATCAAGTGCAGGAGGAGAAACAAACTTCAGCTGGAAATGCTCGAGGCACTTATTCGCCTACGCGTACATCTAAAGGTAATAGCCTCGCCCCACATTTGCCATTTCCATCGGAACAAATCAATACTAATTTTATTCATGTTTTACCTGCAGGTCGATGGTCTGTGTTGTAAGGATTTCAAACCTACAAAACCTATGTATCAGAGATTTACGTCCGAGATGTACCGAAAGCACACTGAACGTAGCGACCGCCACCATGCGCCGGCGCCAGTGCGCCCACTTCCAGTCATTGAGGAGGAAATTAATCCTGACGACCGGTTCTCCATATCCCTGAGGCCGAGCAGGAGCAGCAAGAGCAAGCAGAGCTTATAGACCTCGATTACGAAATAGTCAATGAACTTGACACAACAGTTTTCAATGAGAATTTGCTTGTCGTTCGATTGAGCGAATACGATGACTGACTATTATAAATTGCTTAATGCCTTACTTAGATCTAGTAATTTTGAGTGCCATGACTACTGCTAGAAATGATGATACAGCTTGCAGTACCTAAGTATTATTATTAATGTGCCATTTTAAGTACAAAAATAGTTATTGTATTTTTTTATTTATTTAAAGATAATAACAGCATTACGGGCAAATCAGTGCATTTTATTCCCCTTTTTTCTTTTCGTCAAAAGTCGCAAATTGGGCTATTTTACGCTCCGACCGTGTTTTGGTGAAAAAATCACCCATATTGGTACGCGTGTGAGGGTGGTTGGTGGCACTGACCCATTATCGCATGTCTTTTGTTGGTTGTTTTTGTTTCGGAGGAGAACGTTACGAGTGTGTGCTGCATGGCACTGGATTTTATTGCCGCCACACTGAAATATTTGAAAAGAGTTGCGGAACAAGTAACATGAATAATGGGGAAATACGGGAAGTATTTGAAGAAATACCAACGATCGTGGGAAAAGGAGAACGGTCTGAAAGGTAAGTACAGGAGCCTAACCTAGCTGCTGCTCATGTTTGGCTGGCTACGGCTAAATCAATACTTTGTTAACATTATATTTGTGTTTGGGAAGCCGTAAAATTAAAGTTTTTAAATTGCATTTAGACTGGATCGCCCCGAACTCCGAGGAGAATGTGATGAATGGGCAACCAGAGGCGTGGTGCAAAGTTTGCAAGGAGGCGTTGGGGCGCATCACGCTGATTTGTTAAAACATGCGACGACAGTCAAACATACAGCTTGCAGTACCTAAGTATTATTATTAATGTGCCATTTTAAGTAAAAAAATATTTATTGTATTTTTTTATTTATTTGAAGATAATAACAGCATTACGGGCAAATCAGTGCATTTTATTCCCCTTTTTTCTTTTCGTCAAAAGTCGCAAATTGGGCTATTTCTTTCGAAACACGCGCGATTTCGCGCGATTTGGAGGCCTGCGCCTTGTCGCGCGTCTCTTGCGACTTTGTGCGACTTTTGCGCCACCTAGCGGCGACTTCTGAAGCACGGGTCTGGCAACACTGGCTTGAACAAGAAAAAATTAGTGAAAACTGATAAGCCCCTGGGAGCCAAAACCTCAACGGTGTCAGGTAATAAACCTAACATAATTCTGGCATTGTTTGCGTTTTAATTATTGATCACAGTTAATGGATGATAATTGAAACATTTGGTTTACAGTGGAAGTGAAGCAAGTGCCTGTCAAGGCCAAGCGTCAGCAGAAAGAAGTACGGAAGATTGTGTTTAGTGGAGAGACGCTGGCTTACAGTGTTTCTAATAAGGTAATTTCAGTCTGTGTAGTATTGAAACCTTATTAAACTGCTGATTATCGTTGAAAACATCTTCTAATTATTTATTTTTATTATTCACAGAATGCTCAATTGGTTGATTCTTACAATGTCTTTATCCCGGAAAAAGATTTGAAACGGATTAAAAGCACTTGTGGGTCCAGCTCCGTCCTAACTAGGCGTCTTACAAGGAAGGTATTCACTACCGAAGCGAGGGAGAACTGCAGTGTGAGTGGCAAACCATCAATGACCAAGGGGCAAACTATGCCCGAAGTTCGAACGGCTCTTGACCAAGATGGTGTCAACGCTATCTTTGGTAATTATTATGATATGGATTTGACTTATTTATGATGCCCATTCTTAAGAACTTACAAACTTTCATATCTTTCCAGAGTTTGTGAGAAACAGGGCTGAAAAAAAGAGATGGCCCACTCCATCTGAAGTGTCTATAAAACAGTGGATGGCTAATGTTTCATGTGAAGAGAGAAAGACGAGACAGCTGGAACAGGAAGCTGATGAAGAGGAGGAGAGAGCGAAGAAGAAGGCAGCAGAAGAGAAGAAGGGAGCACAGACTGAAACAACTGACGCTGGTGGTGATGGAAACCAAAGTGAAGCATAATGTGATTATTTGGGAGTTGTTCCAAGTGTTGATTGTGTTCTAAGTCAAGTTAGTTCAACTGAAGTATTATTTCGTATTTGGCTTGCCAAAATGTTGGATTTTATTTAAGCTTCTATTGATCTCTGTGTTCCAAGTCAAGTTAGTTCAACTTGACCATTACTTAGTATTTCCATTGCCAAAGTTCTGCTCAAGTCAGAATAATTTTAAGGGACATACTGAGTTTGTTCATTCGTTTTATGTTTTTTGATGTTTCATTTTATATTTTTGGTATTAGTATTCTTATTGCCAGGACATACTGAGTTTGTTTGTTTGTTTAATGTTGTTTGATGTTTCATTTTATAACATTTTTGGAATTTCATGCTCTGCTCATGCTCTGCATATGTATTTATGTAAAATATTCAAATATTTTATTTTCAAATACATATGAAAGATTGTTCTGAAGGCTGTATTGTTTTTATTTGGTTTATGTTCAGATTCATTTTGTTTGTACATTATGAGTGGCTGTGTGTTTGGTGTTACCTTCCTGTGTTTTCCCGCTTCAATTCTGAGAGCTCTCAAGTAGTGTATCAGTTTGCAGACGTTAGCGCCTGCGGGTCGAAAGCATGCCCGTCACACACTTAAGTTGGGCGGGCTTGCCTACCCTAGATCTCACAGGCGCCCCGCCGTGGCAAACTGGTTGTCTACTTGAGGGCGCTCATCCGGCGTTTGTTGCCGGATGTAAGCGCCAAAACGCGGAGGTTAATGCTAGGTCCCGCCCTGCTCATTTTTTACTCTATCCACTTTGCATAGTGAAGCACATACACTTTGCATACGAGCAAGGACATTCCACGCATGCTAAGCGCATATGGATTGTATACCGTGGTGCTAACTCCATCCACATACACTTCGCATGCTGAAACACATACAGTATAGAGCATACGAAAAAGCACATTCTACGCATGCGGTGGCGCATACGACTCACATGTGGTCGGTATGTGAAGTGTATGTCGTTGCGGCCACTTACGACTTCACATACAGTGGATTTGAGACACATGCAGATCACATACAGTGATTTTGAGACACATTCGGTTCACATACAGTGCATGTATGGCCGAATGCCCATCTAACACACATACGGACCGCATCAAAATTGTATTTGAGCATAATATATGATCCATATACAGTCATTTGTATAGAGCTTTGCATACGGACATGGTTTCACGGGCTGTCAAATCAAGCATTCCTTGAGAGACCAAAACAAAGGAGGACCAACCTGCAGGAAGAAGTGCATCCGACCAAGGTGCACCGATAACATTTGGGAGGCCATCACTGTTCGGCGCCGGAATCTTCGAAAACAACAGACAGGAAGCAGGCACAAGCCACAATGCTGCTGGACCTTTCCACCGGCCCCCATTTGTGTTCAGAAATGTGTCCCCATCTGCACTCATCAATGCATACCGCCCAAGCTGTAACAACAAAGTGACAGGACGCGATGAGCCTTGCGGAAGCAACGTACCTGAAGGCAGAGCAGCGACATGTGGTATTGTGCCTTGGAACCTAACGTGGCGTCGACTCCAAAGAGAAATCCAGCCACTACGCCAGAAGACTTGAGAGAAGTCATCAGCGACATTGTGAAGAAGGAATTGGACCAGTTCGGAAAAAACAGAATCACAGATATCACGGGAGAATGTATCAAAGTGATGAAACGGCAGTTGAGAGAATACTCTCGTCATTTCTTCGACATAATACGAGTGAAAAGAGAGGTCATTGAAACCATCGACCTAACGTCGGATGAGGTTGTTGCTAATGATGAGGGCTGTGATGTGGTTAGACCTGCAGAAGAACTGATAAATGGCGATTTTGACGCCGAAAATTATGAAGATGATCCAGTCGGGGGTGATGAGGGGCTTAGAGCAGATGAGGGACATGAAGCAGATGAGGGCCATGGAGCAACTGAGACTGAAAATACTGCCGCAACGGGGGACGCTGCAGTGACGCATATGAACGAGGAAGAAACCACCACGGCGCTCATTGAAATGGAGTCTAACAGGCTGTCAAAGGAGGACATGGAGAGATTAAGAGCTTCACCTCTAAAGGCCAGGATGACAACGCTTACGGTAGTGGAGGTGTTCGAGTCAGAGGATGAGCAGGACGCTCAATTCAGGGTGTCGGAAAATGGTGAAGGAGAGATGATTTTGTGCCACTCTTCTCTGCTTAACTCTAGCAACTGGTCGACTGAGGTCGTCATAAATAATCCGAACCTAACTCTAGAAGAGGAACTCGGCAGTGTCAAAAAACAGGACATTGAATCAAGTACAAAACAAGGTAAACCATCATGTCTCTCTCCAATGGTCCTCCAAAATATGGGCAGCAAGAAAAAATCATTCCAACCTGCTCTCCTGAAATCAGACGACCGTGTCGTCAGAGTGCTGTTCAGGAAGCATAAGAAGTGAAGGTTTGATTACCATTTTTGTGATGTAGCTTTTTTTTTTAAAGAAATATTTGTTTTTGGTGTAAGATTGGACTTTTCGATGTGACCTCTACTTTCTGAGAGCACCTGTTTCCTGCTTATGACAGATTTATTTCTGTAAGATTTTATCTTGTGTCAGTCTGTGGATTTTTCAATTAATTCAGAGTGAATCATGTCTAGAATAGCAGTTAGAAATGACTAAAGATTTTGTTCTTTGAATCTTATTTTTATGATCAACGTTTTTTAAACAAATATTTGTTTTTGGTATAAGATTGGCATTTTGACGTGACCTCTACTTTATAAGAGCACTAGTTCGATGCTTTGTAGTATTTTTAATCATGACAGATTTATTTCTGTAAGATTTTATCTTGTGTCAGTCTGTGTTTTTTTCAATTAATTCAGAGTGAATCATGTCTAGAATAGCAGTTAGAAATGACTAAAGATTTTGTTCTTTGAATCTTATTTTTATGATCAACGTTTTTTAAAGAAATATTTGTTTTTGGTCTGAGATTGGCCTTTTTGATGTGACTTCTAGTTTCTGAGAGCATCATTAATGAGTACATCCTGCAAAAATAATTCATGTCTAGAATAGCTGGTAGATATGAATAAAAATGTGTTATTTCAGGAAAAAAAAATTTAATCATTTTAAAATCCTTCCCCCCACATTAATTAAATTTTGCATCAAAACAGCGGTGTTAACCTTTTGCACAGATACCAACAAATGTTTATAGAGTCACACATAGTGATGCAGCTTCCTTACTGATCTTGTCTGCCTGAGAAAACGACATTGACCCTTAATTGTAAAATAACATGGAGAAACAAAAGCAAAGCGAAGGGGCCTACATTAAAATTAGGACTCGCAAGGGCTACCTCAATATTTACAGTCGTTAGATTAACTGACAATGTAACCAGCAGCAGTTGGCACAATTGTGGTCGAAATTCCACAAGTGAGGAATAAAGAGGCTTGAGGGAAAGGGACTTAACATGGGTGAGGCCATTAAAATATTTGGATGCAATAATGAGGGCTCACAGTCCCTCTCACGTAACTCATTGACTGAATGGAGTGCTCTCTGAGACACTGTGCACCAGGGTAACAATCAGGAATCATGAATCCACGTAAAGTTTTATGGAGACAAAGTGGGTAGCTCATGAACTTGCCATAAACATTTCAAAGATTCCATTTTACTTTAGAAAGGAATGAAAGCCTTACATTTTTGAGTACTCTTAATTGGCTGAGCGATTAGCGAAGCCAGTTACTCCAGTGGGGTTGAAAAGTTTTGTCTGTCTGTCTGTTTGTCTGTCTATTTGCGTGTCCGCACTACTCCTCCCAAACGGCTCGGCCGATCGAGACGAGATTTTGCAGGGTTGTTAGGTATATCCTTGGCTCACCACACGCCGAAATTCAGCTCTCTATCTCAAATAATTTAGTCGTACCAACGAAAAAACACTAAAAAAACGGCAGAAAAAGTTCAACTTTTCAGTGACTTTATATTTTAGAGACATTTTTACATAATTTCGTATGTTTTTGAAGGTGCCGATGACGAAAATGAAATCAATTTCGACCCCTGACCAAACTTTTACCAGCGAATTGGCTGCCTCGGCCCGAATTTACTAACATAATCAACTTTGACCCTTCATCTTGAAAAAGGGGGGTCGACCGACTAAAAATTTTTATTGCAGATTTGGATAGGTCTCGGGAAGACCTTTTCAAAGAGGGGTCGAAAGGGGGGTCCAGGAGCCCGACTTCATCAGTTGGCCGAATCAGGATCTTGAAAAAAGGGGGTCGACCGACTAAAAAATTTTATTGCAGATTTCGATTGCTCTCGGCATGACCTTTTCAAAGAGGGTCGGAAGGGGGTCTAGGAGCCCGACTTCATCAGTTGGCCGAATCAGAATCTTGACAAAAGGGGATCGACCGACTAAAAAATTTTATTGCAGATTTCGATAGGTCTCGGCGAGACCTTTTCAAAGAGGGGTCGGAAGGGGGGGTCTGTGAGCCCGCCTTCATGTATTGTGAAAATTGGTGCAACGGCCATGTTTTGCGCATTAACTTTGACACAGTGGGAACACAAGAGCGGGCGTCAGTCCTGATGTTACATCAATAAGTTTGCGCTTTGCCTCCACGGAGGTCTGGTGCGAGGGTTGAAGAAGGCCCGAGAAGAATCCGCCGGTAGGCCAAACTGGTATCAGCCCCTGTCAAACTGAATTGCCGGCGCAGCCACGCGGAGCTGCCTACTCGGTTCGACGGAAGGGCGCGCCCTAGCTTGTATACCTCGACCATTCATGACGTAGTGCACTATCCATTGCCCCAAATTAACCCTTAAAACAGCTTGCCGAAGGCAAGCAGGAAGCGCCGCAGGCCAAGGTAGGTGTAACGCCAGGCGTGGATTGTCGAAACTGGCGCAGCATCGCGAAGCCTGTTACGACAAGACACGGTCTGGCGTAAACCTACCTTGTTTATTCATGATAAAACACACATTAACGATATCTACAATCTTTGAACATATGTCAGTAGTGTGATGGCTTCTCCGCAGCACACCCCAAATAAAATAAAATGGGCGTGGAGTCGTCTCAGCATTCTTCTTCACAAATACAACATAAACCATGTACACGTTATGCAAACCAAAAACACCTATAGGAGAATTTGTCTTCTATCTTGGCTCTCCGCCTGCAAGAGAGCTGCTTCTTCAGAAACTAACATCTGAAAGAACAGCAATTAAACATTTGTTGCAGATTACTCAATATTTGTTGTTTCTTTCCAGAAATAAAAAACGATTGGATATACGTGCAGACTTACCCTGGCATGCTGTACAATTTCTACAGCCATATACCTGCTTAAGTGTTGCACCTTTTCAGAGAGGAGAGTGGGAGGAATGAGCGTGGCAACATCTTGTACCGTATTGAGCCCTGCTTTGATCATATCCTTGGCTCGTCCCTTGCAAATGAAAGTCACAAACCACGAATTAATTCATATATAAATACTTCATTAAGAATTTCAATGAGGCTTATTTACGATTGTGACGTGGCGCAGAACAAGTAGAGGGCGAACATCCTCTGAACATTGGTGCCCTAATTGTCTGTCAAGGAGCGTCGCCAACGGAGGGTACCACCAAAATCTGTCAAGATTGCGGCAGAGGGCTTTCAGGTTCTGCAGCCTGCTGGCAAAGACCACTGCAAATTCAAGAGATGTGGCTCTGTCAAACCCATAGTCTGCACAGGTCTTTTCAGCACTATCTGGCGAAGCGATGAGCTCCTTGAGAAACAGTGCGGACCAGGCACGAGTCAACATGTCGTTAAATATGACACTGCTCCTGATGGAAGGATTCCCTAGAACCCATTCCATGGTTGTGTCCTGCCGCAGTCCTATTTTCGTGAGAATGCAGACATCCAGATGATGATTAAAATCCTTAGCAAGCTGATGGAATTAAAAAAAGAGGTGGAACATGTTGTGCACATACACTTCATAACGTACGGAATGGCATGAATTTCCAAATAAAGAGGAAAAGTTGTACTCACCATCTTGCCTACAAGTCGGGCATTCTTTGTGTTTTCTGCTTCCTTATATTGAGGATCTTCAACCAGCGGCTTGCACATCACCACGTTGAGAGAAAGATACAGGAAAAGGAGCGGGTTTTGAACACTCATATCTTTCTCAAAGTGTTCCGCCTCTTTGACAAACTTCTGTGCATCAGTTACCGTCAAAGCAGCTGTTATAAAAAAAAAAAAAAAAAAAAAAAAAAAAAAAAAAAAAAAAAAAAAAAAAAAAACGAAGGCAGGACATGCCAAGTGCACTTAGAAATCTCAATTAAACAAGGTCACTTTAGGAAGACATTAATTATGAACGTGTAATTACCCCCAGTTGCAGCTCTGGCAATGCACGAGACACTAACAATATGGTCGGCAACCTGAACACTTTCTTCAGGATACTGCAAGGCTTTGGTGAGGGAACCATAAAATGCCTCTTCTTCTGCATTCGTCAGTTCATTCAGGTCTTCGAGACATTCCACTGGTTCTTCGCCTTCAGTCTTAAAACCAGGCTGAACAGGGCACAAAGCCTTCACAGTCAGATCCATGGGCTCCTTTTCCAGGCTCCCAGATTTTAGGATAATAATATGGCCACAACGCAAAAGTTCCTAGAAAAAACAAAACAAAAAGTTCAGGAAAGGCCAGAACATTAAAGCAGATGATACTACTGTGTGATAAAGTTTGTATTTGAAATATTAAAGTTTATGCAAAGTGTACTTATTCTGAGCATACATTGCTATTAGCTTCAGTGCCACATGTTTATGAATATAAAAGGTGACTTTGAAACATCAATTAGTTTCTGCATAGGTTTAGTGTAGAAAAGAAAAAGTATACACATTGTAAAATTGTTTACTTTGGTTCTTAAAATTTTTAAAGTACAATATGTAAAAGCATATCTACAAGACAAAACATACTTAATTTATATTTTATTACATGCAAGCTAAGGTCAGTCTTAAATTTAAAATAGCAAACAAACACTTTAGATTAATCTGCTAACAGTCTTTATTTTGTTATACACAAAGTTTGGCAACGTTATTTTACTGACTCAGTTCAGTATGGCACAACTACACAGCACACGAATCACTGAAAGAACCCAACAACTGAATATTTTACTCATCAAATTCAGTGCTCAAAGCTACATCAAAGATAGCTTTTCTTTAGAATGTCCGTGAACATGATGTGTGGTTGCTGCTTGTCCAACTTTTGGTATGAGGTGAACTTTTCAGATCTGTTCAAAAATAAATCAGAATAGTTTTTAGTCTCAACCGATTAAACGAAATGTAATTGAAACAGTGCGTATCGTACTTACGTTTAGGGAATGTCGGCGACTAGAGGAATGTGGCTGCTGTAGTAGGCCTGGTACCGCCTCATTGTCGTCCTGGGCACGTTGCAGAACACCGCGTCGATTGTTGTTCCGTCATAGGTGGTGGGCACAGCTAGGTCGCTCGAGGCGGTCAAGCCTTTGGCCACGAGTGCGTCACTGATGCGACGGCCACCCGCGGACTGCATGTCCACGTTGAAGTCTGCACCAAGGACGGTCTTCTGGGCAAGGTCCGTTGGGACCACGGCGTCGAGGGCCTCAAGGATATGATCCAGCTTGGCCTTGGGGTGGCAGTAGAGCACGGCCACCAGCAGGTCCGGGCCCTGCCTCGCGGTCACCGCCTCAATCAAGGGGATGGAGTTGACGACGTGCTCCTGACGAAGCGGCAGCGTGCTGTACACTGCCACACCTCCAGCGGCGTTGCTTTGTTGAGTGGGTGCGTCGCAGCGCGCCACCTCCTGCAGCCCGTTGCCGAGGTCGATGTGCTGTCCGGGCCGCAGCCACGTTTCCGACAGCAGCAGTACGTCGGCCTCCATCATGACGTCGTCCAAGGCCACGTCGGGGTGGTGGGCGTTGAGGCTCTGGACGTTCTCGGAGACAACGCGCAGGCTGGACGCAGGGCGCTGGACCAGGGTTGCCCACTGCGGCACAAATGGCTTGCGGCGCAGGCGCTCCTTCTCCTTGGCCAGCGGCCCGTTCTTGTCTACGCGAGGGTGCTTGAAGAGCCTCGACGACCCTGCCGGCGCACGTCTGCGGGTCACGCGCCCTCCAGCGGGACGTCGCAGCTTGTCTGCGGTTCTGTTGACGATGAACAGGCCCTTCAGTGTGCGCACGCGGCTAAGTGCAACGTACACCATGTTGTTTCGCATGCCGTCGAAGTATTCAACGCATATCTTGTCATAGGAGCTTCCCTGAGATGAGTGAATAGTGTCCGCCAGCGCTGGCACTAAAGGAAATTGCTGACGCACCACATGCCGCCACTTCTCTGTGCGCAGTATGGAAAGCTGTCTGTCCTCGCGGTCGACGGGCACTAGGCCCTTGCATTCGTCGCCCTCGGGGCAGGGGGGCAGCTCGAAGGGCAGCGCGTCCACCAGGTCTTGTGGAAGGATTTTCTGCCGCTCGATGGCTGCTCGTAGTTTGGTTAGGGCAGCTCGGCTTGTGGCGTCACCGGCTTCACCAGGGAAGCGCAGCCACAGCGTCTGCACGGCCAGCTCGGGGGTAGTGACGCCGGGGGTGCGCGAGGAGGGACTGAGCACTCCGACCTGCGCCCACTCCAGCACACCGACGGAGCCGTTGCAGAGGCCGTCCGGCACGTTGATGTTGACGGTCAACTTGTAGGGCCGGCCGACCACGCCTAGGAGGAGGTTAGGAAGTCCCTGCGCCTTGTCCGTCCGGAGTTCCTTGGCAAGGGCAAGCAGATCGCCGTGGCCCTCCTGCCGTTTTCTGATCTTGTCCGCCGCAAGCCCCTGAAAGTTTTTGTTTTCTTGGACTCGGTCTCTCGTCGGCAGTCTCATGATCTTCTGGTTAGGGGACTTCAGGAGCTCTTTCAAGTTGAAAGCGTCTTTGTCTACGTTTTCATGGTAAATGCGAGGACAGTCGCTCGGCACCGTGAGTTGGTTTTCGTCGACGAACCTGGACTCTATCATGGCTCTTTCCTTGTCCGAAAGAGCCTCCTCGGCATCTCCTATCTTTTTCAGGAGTTCGGCGAAGGTCTTGTCATCGCCCTGTCTCATGTTTTCTGTCAGCTCGACGTATTCAAATTTTTGCCACAGGAGGGAGCTACCCGCGAGGCTGTCTGTGGAGCTGGCATACACGAAGGAGCCTCCGACGGGAGCGAGTTGACGAAAATCTCCGAAGATGACGGTCCAAAGGCCGCCGAAGTCGGCTTCGGTGCTCTTCGCTTCTTTGCAGCGCTGGTCCACGCCCAGGAAGTTTCTGTCAGATACCATGCTCACTTCGTCAATGATCTGAGCTTGCACGCTGGCGAACTCGTTCTGCAAATTCGCAAGCCTCTGGCCCTGGAGCGGCAGCATGATGTCAGAGGCGCCGTCGTGCAGGCGCCGTGTGGCGGTGGCCTCCTGGTTGTACGTCAGGTGGTAGGTGTGGTGCATCGTGGCGCCGCCGATGTTGAACGCCGCCTTGCCAGTGGGGGCGCTGGTGACCACCCTGCTGCTGCCCTCGTTGACCACCACTCTTCGGCCATGCTGGTCGCTGCTGGCGGGGCAGAAGGTTTCGAAGGCGTTCGCCACGTTCCGGGCCACCACCGACTTGCCCGTGCCGGCCGGCCCGTCGATGTAGATGAGGCGTGGCTTGGCCTGCGTACGGACGTCGTGGATGATGGCCAGCACCACCTCCTTTTGCTTCTTGTTGAGGCGTCTTATTTGCTCCAGGTACGTCTGGCGGTCCCACACGCCACGGCGCCGCACCTGCGCTGGGGTCACAGACTGCTGCCGCGCGGGTTCTGGCAGGTCGATGTCCACGTCCTGGGCGTCGCAGTCCATGAAGTCCGCCACCGGCTCGTCCTCGAAGTAGAGCTTTCGATCGCCACCGAGCATGCCGCGCGCGTTGCAATCAGCTTCCACCGCTTCGGCCTCGTCCTCCGCAATGCAGGTTTCCATCTCGTTCGCAAGCGCAGTGTCCAAGCCAAGCATGGCTTCAAACGTGCTTCTCCTGGCTAAGATAGTGTCCTTGTTGGCGGCGTACAGGGTCTGGAAGGAGCTGTCCCGTCCGGCATCCAAAATCTCACTCTCGTGGCGCCAATTCAGGTGCAGAGTGCACATGCACCGATAGAAATTCTCTCGCTCCTCCACGTTCTCTGAATTTTCGCCAAACCGTCTGTACCTGGAAAAGAATCGAAAATGCGTGACAAAGTGGGTTATTGGTTGTACAAGACTATAAAACTAGCAGCCTGCTGCATATAATTACACTCATCAAAGTCTCACATATTTACTAAAACCCGACATTACCTGATAATTCGGTCTTTTCGGCGTTTCTTCAGGTCCTTGGATTGGTGGTGGAGTGCGACGAACTGGGCCAGCGTGACATGCTCGAGCGTCTCGGGTCGTGTCGAGTACACGTCGTACACGTCCGGGTACCACAGGTCGGTGGAGCCCTCGGGTAGGGCGAGGATGTCTTTGGAGGGCTTCGGGCAGTGCACTCGCTGCTCCGGCGGGGAGGTGTCGATGAAAGTGCACTTGCGGCTGGTCTCACTCAAGGGAAACTTCATCAACACCCACGCCGCTTCCTGCGCCGATGTTTCCTTGGCCCGCAGCGTCCGGGAGCACAACATTTTCATGAGCGTTCGGTCGTCGAAGTTCTGCTCCCGCCGTAAACGAGTAATCTCGTTGTGCAGCTGGGAGTGGTTCTTCTCCGCCTTCGTCACGTAGCTGACGCAGTACCGCACCAGGCTGTAGACGTCGAGCACTATCTGGGCGTCGGTGTTTGCCCCGAGCGCCTCTAGCACCCACACCATGTACGGGTTGGTCCACCTGTCGGCCACGGCGCGCCGGTACAGCACCTGGGGCCGGCGCACACCCGTCCGGATGGCCAGCTCGTACGTGGCGTCGTCGGGGCAGCCCGCAGCGCGCCACACTTCCTCCAGGATGTCAGGGCAGTCGTCGGCGACCAGGACGTCCTTGAGCTTGAGGCGGAGGTCGCGCAGGTACTCGATGTACGTGGCCCAGTCGGTGTCCCCGCGGTCCTCCTCCTTTCGTTCGTCTTTCTCGGCGTGCAGCGGAAGGACAATCCTGTTCAATTAATTTTAGACAGTTTAGTTTATCTCAAAGCAAAACCCAGCAAATTATACAGCGGTAAAATACACCATTTAAATTAACCTGGTGGTTGGCGTTGGCCAGAAGGGAGCTCCGAAGCGGCAGTGACGGTGTTGCTCATGGACAGTCAGGCGTTTCTTGACGAAGCGGTGGCGGATGTTTTTGTTCTTGAAGCAGGTAGCCGTGTGGTGGTGCTGGTTTCGCTTGGCCAGAGGGTGGGTGCTGTCGCACGTAAGCAGCTCGTCGATGAAGGCCGTCGTGCTGGCCAAGTCCCTCAGGGGCTCGTCCGGGCCGTCGTTCAGCCAAAGAAGACAATGGGCGTGCGGGCTGCCTCGCTGTGGAAACCATGCAAAAACAAAAATTACTTATGTTTTCTTGCCAATTTAGTACGGTTTGCTTCCATGATTACGCACTACTTACTTGTTGGAACTCGATGCGAATGAACCAATCTTTCACATAGTATTTTCCCATTGGTCCATTCTTCTTCAATCGCAGGTTCTTCTTTAGCTGCATGACAATCTCCCGGAAGTAACACGCGCAGACCACGGGATCCTCGCGGATGAGGCGAAGCTTCTCCTCCGACGGCACGGCGCCCTCCTCGTCCTGCTGCAGCACCTCGTCGATGGCGTCCATGGCATCTGCTCCGACGGCCTGGGGCAGCGCGATGTCGGCCTGCATGTTGGCGGCGGCGAAGCGGTCCATCTCGCCGTGTTGCCGGTGCAGCTGCTGCAGCACCTTGATGAGGATGGGGGCGTGGTACTCGGCCGAGGACTCGGTCAGAAACATGTGCGGGCGGCCAAGTTGGCGGACCATGGCGAAAAGGTCGTGTGACCGTCCGCGCCAGTACTCGGCCGAGTTGGGCAGCAAGCAGGGCATAGCAAGGCCCTTCTTCTGGGAGCTGGCGACGAAGTCCTTGTCCAGCAGCTGTTCCTTGGTGATGTCTTTGCCGAGGACGTCCTTGGCGCCGCGCTTGAACTTGTGCCGCAGACGTCCCGCGGCCTGCTCCCTGACGTGCACGTTGTACTTGTAGAGGATGCTCTGGGGCCGCGCGGCCCGCCGGTCCACTCGCATCACCTCGCTGCGCATTGCCGTGTACCGCGTCACGTGGCGTGAGAAGGTGCGCGGCTCGCCCAGGTACACGCCGGGGAAGGCCAGCTCCTCGGCCTTGCGGTCCCAGACCACGCTCACGGGGGTCTTGTCCTCGGCCGGCGCGACATCCACCTCGTCCGTCTCGGGGTTGGCCTGGTTCGGTGCTCGCTGCGCGGGCACTGGTGGGGCGGTGCGGTCCTCCATCAGCAGGGTGTTCTGGATGGTGCCGAGCCGCTCGTGCATGTCCTGGTAGCCGCTAGGCTCGTCGGGCTCCCCGTAGAACACTTGGCCGTCCTCGTTGCTCCGTGGCTCGGTGCCGGCGCCGTGCAGCTCGTCTAGGCGGGTCTCGTCGAAGACGGCGCCGTGCTCGCGGTATAACGTGGAGTTCTGCAGCAGGCGGCCCCACTCGATCAGCTTCTCCTTGTCCACGAAGCTGCGTGCGTACGCCCGCTTGTGCACGAGCTTGCGCTTGATGTTCACCACGCAGAGCTCGTCCTGGTCGGGCAGCAGCGGGATGACTGTCCGGACGGTGCAGGGCGCGTCGGTCGGCACGTTGATCACTGACCCCTTGACGCCGTACTGGCCGCGGCGGCCCATGGTGCCGAGGTGGACGATCTGCTGGAAGGGCAGGCGCAGGGCCAGCACGTGCTCCTCCACCTCGGTGAGCGGGCGCAGGCCCGGCGGCATGGCGGGGTAGCGGAAGCCGTTCTCCACGGCGGACGGCGGCACCTGCAGCTTGACGATGTAGCCCCGGCACGTTCCGCACACATCGTATTGCCCCGGGACGGTCACGAGCCGGTCCAGGAGCTGCTGCACTGCGTCCCGGTCGGCCTCACGGATGCGGCTCAGGTCCACGCGGCGCTTGGCGCGCTCGTTGAGGAGCCGGTCACACACGTAACACTGCGCTGCGCACACCCCGGCCAGGGCTTGGTTCACCTTCTTGCACACGTCCGCCACCACGGTGGGGTCGTTGGGCTTCTTGAAGTCCAGCGGTCCAGCGTCCTCGTCAGCCTCCGACTCCGTGCCTCCAAGTGACTCGCAGTCGGAGTCACTGTCTGACGCAACGACGAGTGCTGCCAAAATAATTGTGATTTAATAGAATTGATGAAATTTCAAATAAAATTTATAACACTATACGAGCGCGTACCATCGTCTGCTGGGATGTAACCGGCAGGGTCAGGATTTTCCGCATCGGTTTGGATTTCAACAGTACCTTAGTAATGAAATGCCACACATGTCAAAAACAACTTTTAAATTAAATTACGCACTGTACCTCCTTGCTGGGCAACTTACCAGTACTACTGCGGCCTGGAGGGCGTTCTTTTGCCTCGGTCTTCAAGCGCTTCGCGTTGTAACGTACCCGATCTCGCTGCCGTTTTTGTTCCAGTTGTTTTTCGGAAGAGATTTTGGCTCTCTGACGCTCCCGGCCCCGCTGCCTCTTCTGTTCAAGTTGTTCTTCAGACAGGCTCTTGGCTCTGCGTCGCTCCCGTTCCCGCTGCCGTTTGAGTTCAAGTTGTTCCTCCGACGAGATTTTGGCTCTCTGACGCTCCCGGTCCCGCTGCCTCTTCTGTTCAAGTTGTTCTTCGGACAGGGTCTTGGCTCTGCTTCGCTCCCGGTCCCGCTGCCTCTTCTGTTCAAGTTGTTCTTCGGACAGGCTCTTGGCTTTGCGTCGCTCCCGGTCCCGCTGCCGTCTCTGTTCTCGCTGCTCTTCAGACAAGTCATGGTAGCGCTTTCGATCCTGCTGCCGTTTCTTTTCGCGCTGTTCGTCCGTCAGTTTACGCGGTGCCATGGCAAAAAACTCCGCGACGACGCGCGACCGATGTTTGCTTTGGCCACTACATTGTAACTAAACAACACTGCGCGCCAACACTGCGCGCTCGCCGGCCACGTCACCCGAGGCGACTCGGCAGCCGGCCAATCAGAGCACTCGGCTGGGTGGAGTGGGGGCAGTGCCTCACGCGAGGCGGCCAGGCAAGCTGGCAGGCGGCCGGCCCGGCCCAGCGGGCGAACGCGCGAGGCGAGCACGCGAGCGGAACCGAGCCCCGTAAGAGATATTCTTCTGACTCACACCTCTGCGCCTCGCAGCTTGAGAGTACAAGCATGCTGATACATTATCTATTATTATTATTATAATAATTTCCTTGTCTTAATGTTAAATGTATCATCAGCTAAAAATTTCGTTTGGTTTTAAAATGAGTTAACCGATTGGGAAAGTGCCTTTTTATCCCGAAACACAGGCTCACCATCAATTCCTTTATGATTGGTTCATGCGTGTAAATAACCTTCGTTTCCCCTTTGATAGGCATCTTGACTCCACATTGGTAAAACAGTGTCATTCGGAACACGTCAATCAGCTCTGAAAGTCTCATACGGTCCTTGTCGACACACAGGGAGTGAAGAAGGATGCGTGTTAATCCGGATAAATGACCATGAGCTACTCCTTCGCCTGAGTGGGTCCACATAGTGGGAAGATACGTCTGCAAGTCGGCTTGTGATGTCTTCTACATGTTGCTGGACAATATTTTGAAACTTGCCTGCATCATTGGGTTGCACTAGAATATAGGAATCGGCTGTGCCCTTGTAATCATGACCGGTCCTTCCGGCTCTTCCAACCATTTGGAGATACTGTGCACAGGTGAAAAAACGAGATCCTACCAATGGGGAACGAATGACGACCCTGGCCGCTGGCAAGTTGACACCTGCTGCCAATGTCGTGGTGCAACAGAGGACAGACAGAATTCCTCTTTTGAAAGCGTCCTCCACGGCAGCTCTTTCTGTAGGGTGCAGCTCCGCCGAATGAATGCCAATTCCAACAGCAATACCTGCCAGCAAAATTGGATTGACTCTATCCTGGCTCTCTTTTTTCAAATGACCAATGAGCATTGTCCTCTGCTTCAGAACTTCTGCATGATGCGATCCGCACTCTGGTGGATCAGGATCGTTACTGAATGGACAGAAGAAAAACGACAAACCAATTATTCTGGGTTTGGGCTGATTTCACAAAATTCAAGCAGCAAAGGAATGAATACGAACCTTTTCTGAAGGTGAAGAACGACTCCAGTCAGCATGTCACACATCGACGTGCACATTTTTCTTGTGCCGCAGAAGACAAGGGTCAACTGTCTCATTTCCATTGACTGAATGACGAGTTTAGCCACAACAAGGTCTTCGAGTTTTCCGATCAGCGACTCGCATTGCAGGAGGGATTGGTCCTGTTCTTCGTTCACAAGGTCAGTGCCACTTGCTGTTTTGAATGAAACAGTTCCCTTTCCTTCGTCGTCTCTCACTATGGGTATGGCCATCCCAGATACCACCATGAACTCGTTAACCCTTGTTGGGCGACTGTGCACATTGTACAGAAGACACTTACTGGGACGTCCACTTCCCAAGAAGGTTCTGAAACTGTTGACGTTTCCAATAGTGGCAGAGAGCGCCAAGATTGTCATACTCGACGAGGACCATTTCATGAGGCTGACAATCAGCTCCTCGATGACGATGCCTCTTGTACCATCACCAATCATATGGCACTCATCCACCGCAACCATGCCAATCTCATCCTTACGAGATCCTACTGCACACAATGACCGCCAAACAATGGAAGCCTTTTCTGGAGTGCACACATATAGAGTTCTCAGTGTTTTCTTTTGATTGGGTACAGGGAAAACTCCTTTTGAACCAGCATATTCCACCACAGTGAAGAATCCAAGTTTGATGGCAAGAACCTTCAACTCTGCCACCTTCTCAGACACTATCGCAACATAAGGCAGCACCAAGATGCAGTCCAGCTTTTCCAAAAGCATGGTTCGGATCATCAGGACAAGGGCCACTAGGGTTTTACCACCGCTGGTGGGCGCGTGAACAAGTGCATTCATCTTTCCACCTGCGACGGATAGGTGCTCAGTCAACATGTTTTCCTGCCATGGATGTAGATTAGCGACGTTGAACACTTCATAAAGAGCACTCCGCACAGAGCCGGGCATCCCGTAAAAATTACAGACGCCGTCCTTAACAGACAAAAAAGTGAAAAATAATTTCTTTGTGGTTTTCTTTAGTGAAGGTCAGTGACAGAGCAATTACAAGAAGAAAAAAAAAACTTTTTATTACTGTACCTGAGAGGCAGGATTCTCTTTTGACGAACCATCCGATATTTTGATTCATGTCCAAAGACTCACAACACACCTAACCTTTATCATACGTGGAAGATTGAACCTGAGAAAGATGACGAGTGTCAGACAACTCCATTCCAGGTCTACCTGAAATCTTCTCCTCGACAGGTCCATCTCCTGTGTTGCTCTCTTAAAGCAAATCAGAGGGAATATAGAAAAAATTGTTTAAATGCAGAAGAAGAATGAGGTTGAGGCAGTATGACTGCAGTGGATGGCTGTAAGGTTTGCAGCAATACAACAACAAATTTATTTTTTGACCATACCTGTCAGTGGGGTATTATCTGGGAAGGTGGGTTGCTGCGAAACCTCAATAACCCTATCCTTAACGAGGGCGGGACTGGGTACTGGAAATTCTTCATTTATTAATCGAACAAGGGCTCTCAGGTCTGATGACTCGGAGTGATCCATAACCTCATTCTGAGAAATAGGTTGTGCTGCAGAAAAAAAATAGGTTAATAAATAAAATAAATGAATAAAATGTACTTATAAAAACCATACATGGAGCAGGCCCGAAACATCCGTGACCGAGGCAAGCTATTTTCGGTTTTGTTCAAGCAGAAAGGCAAGGACTCACTCTCGTGCAACATAAAACTGTAACCTAACCAAACACGTCAAAATGCGTACAGTACCTAAACATTCGTCAGAAACGGAGCTCGCCGCTGTCGACGCCTCATCCGAATCGCTAGAGTATCTATCATTGTCGCTGAAAACCGAGGAATGTCTCCTCTTTTGTGGCTGGACCTTCGGACACAAACCGGGGCTGCCACCGCCGACACCAGGGGAGACATCTTCACTTTCCGACTCAGACGATTCAATGAGGATAGCGCTCATATTGCGTCAACACTAGGGTAACCGGCTCAACCAATAAATGACCATCCAATTGATAAATTGGCACTTTGTCAAGCACGTTTTGGTCTCTCAGATTCACTTGGTCCTATTCTCACAACACAAGACGAACGGCTGACAAACAGCGCCACCGTCGCGGTAGCGCTGCTGCCAACCTCACAAAGGCCTGCGCTGATAGGTCACTAATGGAATGGCAGTCACCTGTAGGAGACAGACATACTAGGCTTACTCAACTTGTAAATTTACCCCTTGCTTATTTTCAGGAAGTGTACCATTCAAAAAACATTGACCATTAAAAAAAATTGAAAAAATTGTTTTTCAAACGTGTTTGCGTTTCCGCGCAACCTTCAAGCCATCTAAGTTGTCAGTAAGCACTTAAAGTTGTCAGTGAGCCTTTAAAGTTGAAAGTAAGCCCTTAAAGTTGAAAGAAAGCCATTAAAGTTGACAATCATCCAGCCCAGATATCAATCATCCAGCCAGCCACTTAGCCACCCAGCCGCCCAGCCAGCCACTCAGCAACCCAGCCGCCCAGCCACCCACACCCAGCCCACTGCGAGCTCGCACTGTCATGTGTTTCCGATGCTCTTCTTCCATTTCTCAAGTACGATTAAAAAAATATTCCTTCATTGCCCAATGTTACCCAGCCCTTCGGCAATCCAAACCTGAAAGCTGTACTTAGCACCAAAGGCGCCTACAAACTAAAACGGTCCATCGGGAGGCGTCTTGTCCCCGCACTCCAGCCCTTCCCCCCGCCTGTCGCTTGTTACTTTGTGCTCGTGACCAGCCCCCGGCCTCTCCGAGTGATTTTGCGTTCCCGCCCATCCCCCGTCAGTCTCCTGTTTGTTTGAGCTCCCGTCGTGTTCCCTCGCCATTCTGTTAACTAACTTCAATTTTTTTTCATGTGATGATCATTATTCACAAGTGCCTCTGTATGTCTGTCAATTCATTTTATTTTTCTACGATCGACTTTTCCCTCCCACTGCCTTCCCATATGACTCTCCGATAAATCTTTCTTTCATCTTCTTTCGATGCCTGTCCCTGACTGTCTGTCTCTGTCTTTTCCTGTCCCTGTCTCTCTTGTTCTTACATGTCATGATAACTTCCACATGTGTCTCCGATAAATCTTTTTATGTCTTGTCACTGTCACTCCCTGAATTCTTGTGATGATTCTCTTGATGCACCTCCATACAAAACTAAAAAAACACGAACAATATAACCAAACCTAACTGTGATGCAACTGATCACTCCCTATCTTGAACCCATCACAGTGCCACTGCCACCCTGTCACTGTCTCCGTCTGAAATCTCCCCATGTCCCTGTGATCATGCCTATGATGCCTGTCACATTATAATTTTTGTCAATTTTCTTCATGCTTCCATTACCTATGAACATAATTCTTTTGATGTCTCTTCCAAAAATATTTTGATGACTCACCATGTCATGTTATCTGTCTCTCCGTTAATTCTTTTCATTTTCTATCTTCTGATGTCCCTTTTAATGCCTCTGCGATCAATCCATTCCTCACCCTGCAACTGTCTGTAATAATTCATTTGATGTCCATGTCACTGTCCCACTGTTCTTATTTTTCTTGTCTCCGTCTTGATTCTTCTCATGATCCTCTTAATGTGTCACTGCCTCATTCTCTCTTGCTGATTCTACTGTCTTTGAATTCTTACTGTGTCTCTCCGTTAATTCTATTCATGTCCCACTGTGTGCCTGACCTTGCTTTTCTGTTTAATATTTCTCTGTCCCACTGTGTGTCTGACCCTGTCCCTCTGTTAATTCATTTCATGTCCCACTGTGTGTCATTCTATCTCTGTCCCACTGTGTGCCTGACCCTGTCCCTTTTGATGTCTTGTCACTGTCTGTCTCTGCTTGAATTCTTCTGATGATTCTCTTGATGCACATTCAAAATTAAAAAAAAAACGAACAATATAACCAAACCTAACTGTGATGCATCTGATCACTCCCTATCTTGAACCCATCACACTGTCTCTCCGATCAATCCTTTATGATGTCTCACTCTGTCTCTCTGTTAATTCTTTTCATGTCCCACTCGTGTCCCTGTATAATATTCTTTTGATGACTCAATCTGTCACTCCATGTCACTACATTACCATGACTGCGCCTCTGTCTCTATTACTTGTCTTCATGTCTGACTTGACTTGACTGCCTCTGTCTCTCCGATCCTTGTCCTCTAATGTCTGTCACACTGTCATTTCCTTTGATGTCCTGTCACTGTCTGTCTCTCCCTGAATTCTTGTGATGATTCCTTTCATGACCCTGTCCTTGTCACACCTGTTCTCCCTTTTTGACACAAAAACCCAACATTTTCTTCCAAACCTTGATTCTCCTGACATTCTCTACCTGTCCATTCAATTCCCCTTGAAAAACCACCCTGAATCCATGCGCCACACTCCCCCCTTTGATCACGCTCTCTTCTTTGTCTCTTCCCCTAACCCAAACCTAAACCCACTGTCTTGCACTCTCACTCCTCTGCTCCTCTCTCCTCCACCCAACCTAACCTAACCTAACCCAACCTAACCTAACCTAGCAAAACTCGCAGATAACAGTGCAGACTAACTGCAAAGCGCGTTAAAAGAAAAACGAATCAGGTTAATTTTCCCTTTGGCACAGCGATTCTATACGCACGACATTTTCTAATAACAAATCACACTTGTATCTCCGGAGTGACCCCTCGCGCGGGTGACCCAGCCTGCCGCTAGACCTAGACATCCCGACGATAAGAATCGAATTATATTTTTAAATGAGACCGTGTAGGCCACCCGAAGGCGCCGTAGCCACCTTACGGCGGTTTTCGCACGGCTCGGATCTGTTCGTATGAAGAAGACCCACGGCGCGCCTCGGACTAGCAAGACAATCACAAGGGGCCAACACCGCGAGAATTCACCGCACATCAAAAACTCGGGCTGAACGAGGTAGCTGGATGCACGCGACAAAAGCCAGGAGGCACTATTAACAGTGTGCTTCGCAATAAGAATCCCACTACGCAAATAAAGGGGAGAGGCGAACCGATTCAAAAAGAAAATATTTGGCGAGATTGCAAAGCCAACCATCGCCATTCGGATATCGCGTGGCAACCCCACTTGCTATGAGAGGCAAAGGGGGAACTTAAAGAAACGAATGAATGAATGAACAGTGCTTTGTACAACCACACTGCCGTTTTGCCCAGATTGCGCGCACCGTTACCCGCCCCCGCGTTCGCTATCTGAATTTAATACAAAAAGCCACTCACTCACGTCAAATAAAACCCGTTGCCATCAAAGAACCAATTTTAACAAGCTCAATGCATTCCAATCTGAAACCACGTGCGGAACACGCAAATAGGAAGCCGTCTTTCCGAGAATATTATTAGGACATTGTCTTTTTTAACGCCGCAGTCCTATTAGAATCACTGACATGCATGCCTTTTAGCAGCGACAATCTCACACCGCGCGAAAAAAAAAAAAAAATCTATGTGCTTGATGCAATGAAAAGGGAACCCGCGTTAGAAACACGCCTGATTTTATACACTGCAAACAGAAATTAATTCGATCTACAAGGCTCTTACATGCAGTTTGCTATCTGAACGGCGTTCAAATGGCATACGATACTATTTGTATTATACTGGTTTTTCGCGGTTAGATGACGCACAGGCTAAGAGTGGGCCACGGAGCGGCCAGATTACCGCTCCAAGTTAGAGTAACCTAACCTAACGAAACGGAACGTTAGGGAATTGTTGAATCCGCATGTGCACCGTCAAAAAAGCTTTTACTGGGGGTTGCTACCCCGAGGGGGAAACAACTGGCCAAAAAAGTGTACACAAAAAATTTTAATTTCAAATTTTTTCAAAAAATTTCGGTTATTTCAAAAAAATTAAAAAAATTTCAAGAATTTTCAAAAAATTTTAAAATGTGAATTTTTTTGAAAAATTTACAAAAATTACAAAAAATTTCATAAATTTTAAAAAATTTAAAAAAATGTTAAAAATTTTGCAATGTTGCAAATTTTTTTGAAAAATTTCGGAAAATTTCACATTTTTTTGAGGATTGACCTGTGTTTTAATCAGGAGATTGTTTTCTTCTTGTCAAAAAACTGTTTGAATGAAAGGCGGAAGTGTTCAGTAGGATCGTAGGATGCACCCGGAGGAACAAAGCGGTGTGGTGTGGGAGGAGGGGTGCTAGAGATGCCGGGCGACGAGGCAGCGCGGCGTGGCCCGCCAATCTTTCCCATTGCGGCCCGCTGCGGGCCGGCTGGCTCCGAGCGCCAGGCCAAAATGACATTGAACTTCCACAAATATTGTGACACGGTTAACCAGGTATTGCTTTACAAGCCGAACTATTTTGCCTATCACGAAAAGGAACCAGCCGGGGCTGGTGACTCCGCCCCGCCCCGCCCTCCCTCGTCCTATTGACAAAACGGCCAGACTGCCACTTTTGTAATGCGCCGGGCTGACCGGACCCCCCCCCCCCCCCCCCCCCGCGCGTGTGTGGCTGTCTGGGTGCGTCCGCTCTACCTGCTGTGAGCATCGTTGTTTGTCGCAGAGACGGAGGAAGGAAGCTGTAAACGTGGGAAGGCTTGTGGACGCCACCCCTAGCTCCGACCTCCCTTTCAGAAATGGATCGCCTCGATGTTCGGGTGCTAAAAGTGGGTGATAAGGTGTGTCAAAAAATGGGTTCTCACAGTACCTCCTAGATGTACCACTAAAAGGGGTCTCGCCCTCGCCACACACCCTTTTATCCGCGAAAAGGGAGTCCAAAAAGGGGTTCTGGAGTGGGTTCATAAGAGGGTGCCAAAAGTGTGTCCGGGGTATGCTCTGCGTTCGCAAAGCGACGTCGGACTTGGGATTCGATCCTCGGACCTTTCTGTTACAAGACCTCCACTTTACACCTGAGCCACAGCGCTTCATCTAACACCGTCTCTCCGCGCCGCCCATATGCTTCTGCAAGTCTAGACGAAGAACGCCAGGCTTGTTTTCTTTGCCGGGCGCGTATCCGAAGACGGAAAAAGAAGAGGGTTGCGACCCCCCACCCCCTCCCCCCCTTCTCCCAGGTCCAGGACCGCGGATTCTTTCTCCTGCAGCAATTCGCTGGGAGATAAAAAAATCGACGATAGAACTGACGCTAGAACCATGATTCTAATTACAGAACGCCATCCTTTCATCGAAACCTAAAGGACTTTGCAGGACTTCGAAAGCCGCGACATCGTGACCGTTACTTAGTCATCACCTGTGCCGTTCTGCATCGCGTCAACGGCACCCCTTTTTGGACCCCCTTTGCGTGAAGAAAAGGGGTCCACGTCCGTTGGAGGACCCCCTGAGTCTTGACCTGGAAAAAAGGGGTACAGAAAAAGGGCCCTCGTCTCTTTGAAAGGAGAAAACGGGGTCAAAAAGGGGTTAAAATGACAGAAGAAGGTCGCAGTGGGTGATTTTGGTCAAAAGGGGTACGAAAATGGGTGAAAGAGTGGTCTGCAGTACCACTTTTCGACCACCTTTCACGAGTCCATTTCTGTAAGGGCTTTGAATTGAATTGTGGGTAGGAAAACTGATTCGCAAACCCCCCGCCTTACTTGGCTATCCGAAGCACGGATCCAACTTTCAACCAGCGGGTGGCAACTCCCGGGCGGGGTGTGAAACAAGGATCGGCTCGGCCGGTCCGGCCAGCAGACGAAGCAGTAGGCCCAAATTGGCCACTTCTTTTTATCAGAACTATCATAAAACTAAGAGTTAGGAGGAAAACCGGGTACCGTTGTGAAGCTAAGAGTCTAAAGAATGCTCCCGTTTGATTGTTTTGTTCAAAATATGGCCATACCATTAATATTGACGATTATAACGAGGTGGTCGGGTCGCGGGCTACGCTGCACCCGAAATTTGTTCACGTTCGTTCTCAGTTCTGAGCGATGCTACACCCTACATGTCCGCGAGCCGATTTTTCCTTACAAAATTTAACGTGGCGTAGGGCACATTACTTGGCGATAAAACTAACCTCAACGTCGTAGTCCGAGTCGAAAGATGATGTGTCGAAATGGCGTCTGCCGGCACTTCTCACTTTAACCTCATAAATAAAATACAAACAATACAATTCACATCGGCATAAATAGCCTACGCCACGTGAAATTTCATAAGGATTCCGAATATGCCCTGGGTTTTTAATATAAACTTACGACTAATGAAGGCGAAACAGATTAAAATCGTCCTGCGCAAAGACGCGATGGAGACAGGTTTTACTGTGTGCACTAATGTGAGAGAACTGCGAATTCTAAACACTGTTGCGTATATGATAATTCATCTTCAGCCATGTCTTCGTGCAAATTCCTTCAGTTTGGTTTCACAGAGCTCACTATAAAATTACAACTTCAATGGGAAAATATTGTGTCCACAAACACCATTTGAAACAACACAACGCCCGTGTCGTCTGTATCAGTCTATGAGAAATTCACCACTCAACATAGGTTTACGGAGTGCACTGCTCATCAGATGTTTGTCCCCCAGAAAGCGCACAGTTTTTCTCTGACGTTATCTAGGACTGTTTATAAAATATTTCAAACATTGCATTGATCGTTCAATCTCAACTGGCGTCCCCACACGCCGAAACTGCTAGGCGGAGCCGAGTGGTGAATTTCTCATAGACTGATACAGACGACACGGGCGTTGTGTTGTTTCAAATGGTGTTTGTGGACACAATATTTTCCCATTGAAGTTGTAATTTTATAGTGAGCTCTGTGAAACCAAACTGAAGGAATTTGCACGAAGACATGGCTGAAGATGAATTATCATATACGCAACAGTGTTTAGAATTCGCAGTTCTCTCACATTAGTGCACACAGTAAAACCTGTCTCCATCGCGTCTTTGCGCAGGACGATTTTAATCTGTTTCGCCTTCATTAGTCGTAAGTTTATATTAAAAACCCAGGGCATATTCGGAATCCTTATGAAATTTCACGTGGTGTAGGCTATTTATGCCGATGTGAATTGTATTGTTTGTATTTTATTTATGAGGTTAAAGTGAGAAGTGCCGGCAGACGCCATTTCGACACATCACCTTTCGACTCGGACTACGACGTTGAGGTTAGTTTTATCGCCAAGTTATGTGCCCTACGCCACGTTAAATTTTGTAAGGAAAAATCGGCTCGCGGACATGTAGGGTGTAGCATCGCTCAGAACTGAGAACGAACGTGAACAAATTTCGGGTGCAGCGTAGCCCGCGACCCGACCACCTCGTTATAATCGTCAATATTAATAGTATGGCCATATTTAGAACAAAACAATCAAACGGGAGCATTCTTTAGACTCTTAGCTTCACAACGGTACCCGGTTTTCCTCCTAACTCTTAGTTTTATGATAGTTCTGATAAAAAGAAGTGGCCAATTCGGGCCTACTGCTTCGTCTGCTGGCCGGACCGGCCGAGCCGATCCTTGTTTCACGCCCCGCCCGGGAGTTGCCACCCGCTGTTTCAACAGAATTAGTATCTTGTACTCGGCCATTTAGAACAAGAGACGAAGCTACCGTGACAAGCGAGGGAGAGGTGAGATGAAGAGGTTGAGACACACTGTTACCAGAAGTCGTAATTTTACGACAGAAATCTACACAAATAGAATCGTAATTCTACTTTACGAATACTGCTCATAAAAGTACGGGTAATCTTGTTAAATTACAGGCACAACTCGTAAACTCAAGATAACGAACCAAAGTTAAAATGCGAATACAAAAGTAAATTTAGAAAACGATTTTTTTCAGAAAAGTATGGCTGTAGTAAGAAACATATTTTACGATTCCTCCCGTTAATTTACAGTTTTAATAGTAAAATGAAAAAGAAGATACTATTACAAATATTTTTTTAAGTAAAATAGGAAAAGACAACAAATTTGTAAAATTACGACCAGATACAAAGAGTAAGAGGACCAGAGGAGAAATGTAATATTTGTCAGAATGCATTCTGGATATCTAGTCTCAAGGCAAAATTCTTTGGATGACATTTATGTAGTAGATGCAAAATACTTGGTGAAGGTCCTGTACAAGCCCTTTTCTGAAAAGGAGCTGTATCACGCTTGTGAGTAAGACTTTGTGGCTAAATTAGGAGACAAGCTGGTGACACCTTATTTACTATCATCCGCTGCTATAGCTAACCTGTTTGACAAACTGAGCAGGCTTCCAGGTCCTGATAACCTCCCATTCGCTAGTGAACAGAACACAATAACTGTCCACATGAGAAGTTGGCGTAATGAGTATATAGTTTGAAAGTTTGCGAGTGGCATAATGGGCACGTAAGTCACTCGAACTTCCATTTTCACAACAAAAATTCAGCAGCAAAAACAAAAGCAAAGCCGACCAACCACCGAAAACTAAAAACGGGCTGCAGCCGGCTGCAAGTGTAGGTAAACAAAACATAGTTTTTCGAGGGGGCTTCGTTAACTCGCTTAGGGCTCTAGCTTTTCCTAGCTTCCACACGCTTCCACAACGAAGGCCTACCACAACGTGTCACGAGGTTGAGAGAGGCCTTCACGAGTCTCCAAAAAATGGCGATAAACGGTAATCATTTCGTCTTTTCGTCAGTCTCGTAGTTTCGTCTTGCTTCTTGATGCATGTTGAACGAATGCTCACTTTCACTTTCTTTTCCATCGTGACTGAGTTTCTCATCATCGGCGCACCCGCGACCCCACCCCTCCCCCTCTCTGCTGATGTAAACAAAGCAGACCCTCTCAAATTATACTGGTTTTCTCTTAAGGAGTGTTCTTTGATATACTTTGGCTCGCCGCCAAACTTAACACTAGCAACTCTCTTGACTATAAATAATTCTGGCCACTCTCGCCGCTGATAATCTTGAGATAGGTCATATGGAATGAATTCTTTGCGGTCCATGCTTGTCAAAGTATCTGGTTGGACCCTTTGTTCACGCCTTTCATCTCTCTAACTTGCTGCTTCACTTTTTTAAATAAGCTTTATTATTTATGTAAGCTATAGAAGTTACTTTTGCTTCAGTGCCTTGTCAGTATGCAATTTATGTCTCACCTGTTCCATATAACTTGCATTAGCCTCCTTTATAACCTGTAGTCAACAGCAGCTTTTCTGTCCATAGTGTTTGCTTTCTCTTTTAATGGTAAATATTATTTTGTTGCAGGTACATCAACAAACACAAGTGGAAAGAATTCATCCTGCCACCTGCCAACATAGAGTTTGAGTGTCTGAAGTCCTTCACTTTCACAGTGAGTACAGGGGTCCATTATCCTTTCAACAAACAAATTATGAACACATTTCTGCTGCTCCCCTATTACCATGACTAGTTATGTTTTGTTTTCCTGTAATTCAAATTGACGTGACCACATCTGATGTCTGTTCGATGTTTCAGGCAAGTTCCTTTGTCTCCCGAGTCCGCTTCTTACACAACCACAACTATGCAAGAATGTTCCTGTCCATCCACCTCCCTCGCCCAAGGATGTGAGCGTAGCAGCTTGCCTAAGCTTTATCACTGGTAAACAAATAAAATTTTTATTCTTTCTAACATACAGCATTGTCCATTTTAACTGTCATCTGTCTTTGTGATTCTGTAGATACACTTCTACATTCAATGAAGAAGCTTGATGACGAGAAGAAGTGACAATTACGGTGATTCACATTTCATCAGAATATTGTACAAGTGACAGAGTAGCAGTGCGAAGTCAACTTGGGTGATAGTTTGTGATGGAACTTTAATGGAAAAGTAGTGATATCTCCAGTTAATTATAACCATGAAAAAATATTTATTTACGGATTCAAATACTAAAGGAAGAGAATTTATAATTTTCAAATGAATCTGTTCAGTGTTTTACAGATACAAATAAACTAGTTCAATTAGATCTGCTTATATTTTGTAAACCAGTTCACAACGTTTGTAATTGATATGAAATTAGAACTGCTTAACTGCTAAACAAACTGCCTCTACTTCTCACTTAAAAATAAAATTGATTGCCAAAAAATTTCACTGCAAGTAAATAATAATTATATACAAGAGGAAGAGTTTGTCAAATTCCGAGGCCTGTATCTTGATAAAAACCTAAACTGGTCTGTACATATCGATGAACTAACTAAAAAGCTAAGATCAAGTATATTTCTACTTAGACAGCTGTCACAATGTCTACCTCCTAAACTACTTATGAATGTTTACTATGCTACCTTATTTTCTCATGTGAATTATGGTGTACTGAGCTGGGGCAGTGCAGCCTCAGGCAGGATTGCAAAAATCTTCAGGTTGCAGAAATGTGCTTTGAGAATAATAGCAAACTTGCCTTTTGATGCATCATGTAAATCTAAATTTAGGGAATTTAAACTCCTTACTCTCCCCTCTATATTTATGTACGCATCTTGTATGCCAAAAACTCCAACGATACAACCCTGAACTGTAATATCCACTCGTATGATACTTGATCAAAAAATAATATCCATACCAAATTCTATAGAGGAGACTTTGGCAAACATGACGCCCTAAATGAAGGTTCTAACTTCCTAAATAAACTTCCTCCCGAGATAAAAAAATACTTGTAACCCTAATGTTTTCAAAAACTCTCTTAAAAATACCTTATAGAAAAGGAGCTGTATGCTATAACAGACTTCTGATACTGTTCCCCACATATGTTCTTCAATTGTATCTTTTCTCTTTTTTTCAATGTTTTATATTTATCTTTTATTTCCTGTATCTATGACGATGTAAACTCTGCTTTAAGGTTGTGCAAATAAATGATTTGATTTGATTTGATTTTTTTATTCTGAGTTACCTTATTTGCCTTCACTCAAGGCACCGAAATAATTACATAAAACATATTTCAATGAAAGAAATCAAATGTAAGTTTATACAGGGAATGGACTTTCACAGGTTACCGTCCACATCAGAGTCTTCACTTTCCTCATGTTCTGCGAAGTAGTCTTCAAACTTTGAGTCAAGTTTTGGAAGTGCCGGATGAACACTGAAGGCACTGTAGTGGCCTCCAGCATCTTTCTTCGGTCTCTTGTTTCCTCGGTGTGGGTTGATGTCTGCCACACACCTGTAATGGAGCAAGTAAAAGTTAATACTCAGGCAAATTTCAACATATGGAAATTCAAGTGATGTAATTGACTTTCCTCTGGAAGAACTCAAGGGTTATTTGAGCAGTTGCTTCATACACCAGGTTGAAAACATAGTATGACCCAAATAAGATACTGAATCCTTCAACAAGGGTTTGGGCAACACCAAGGACAGTGCCATCCATACTGAAGTAAATTTGCCTATGTTGAAAGATGCTGTGACCTGCACAATTGGAGAGATCATGGTCATTACCCGTAAGTTTACTGCAGAATCAGATTGAAACTTGAGAGAGCAATATCATTTACCAGCAATTATGAGGTGCGGAGTCTTTGGGATGGTACATAGTGTTGGAATGTCATCCTCTGTTGCAGTTTCCTGCAAAACAAGAAAGTATTTAAATCTTTTCTCACATTTTTCATTATTGTTTGCAATTCATTTATAAAACAAACTTTAACTCACATCTACTATGATGAACAGCCCTGCCGTCTCCTCGTTGAATCTTTGGAGAAGAAGAAGAATTAAAGCGGCTAGTTTGGGATTTGGCGCTTCTAAAGTAGATCTTTTCATTCTCTTCTTGATTTTTTTGGTGCTCTCTTTATTAGTTGCAATCAGAAAGGCAACAATGTCTTTCAGATTATCTTCCAAAAATGAAGTAAGTTTGGATGAGAAATCAACATTTGTTAGCTCTTTAAAATGCAGGAGCATAATCCTTGGCACAGTAAGGAATGGCCACTTGTCTCTCAGACTTTCTGTCAGAGTGATTTCAGTAAGTGCCTCAGTAGGTGGTCGTTTTTTATTCTTCTCTATTTCAAGGGCCTGTTTGTTGATATCGGCTCTTTGAAGGCCATAAGTTTTGGCCATACCACTCTCTATGCTGTCCCAATCCCAGTGGCTTGGCCTTACTTCCTCAAAGTGTTGCTTAAGGGTGCCTTGAAGATCTTGAAGTGATGCCATCGTTTCATTTTCAGGCAAGGAGGCCACTCGCCATCTCAGACAACCGTAAGCAGGTTTAATTGATGGAGCTTCTTTTTCCATAATTGTTTTTTTATTGGGCCTTCTGTCATTGTCAAACTTACTTTCCATACGTTTGCACAGGCTTTTTTTGGACAACTTTCCTTGAGCTAGTTCACCAGAAAATGTGACAGGGTACTTCTTTTTCATGTCCCGAATAATTTGTCTGAAAATGTCACGTTTCACACCTGGAACTCTGTTTCTCACCTGACAAACCATTCTTTTGACTATTTCACGTTTTTCTTTACTTTTTAATTTCTTGCCTTGCTCCATCTTCTTTTTAATGTTAGAATTGATATTGAATATGTCACTCCATGAAATTCTAAAGTTCCAGTCTCTGTGCTCTTGCTCCTCTTGCCTTGGAATTCCTCTCCGTGTTCTCTGCTCTCCACCAGTTTCTTGCTCATCTCGATCATGGTCCATTTGGTCATCGTGGTCCCTTGGAGGCTGATTTTCTTTGTTTGCAGTTTTTTGCTGCTCTATACAAACATAAGAAAAAAGCACACAAAAAAAATTAAAGAAATTAGTAGGTTTGCTTGGAGAAGTAAATTGATCTGATAGTTTTCACTTTAATTCCCCTTTTCCATTCTATCTCATCTTTGCATGAGAAAATTAAAGTAGTTTTCTTCTAAAGACTGACAAATTTTAGCAAAATATACCCAACATCTGACACAAATTTTTCAACATTAAATGAGTTTGTCATCCCTTTCCCCCCCCCCCCCACCCCCTCCCCTTACTGAGACAATGAGAATGAAGCTGCTTACCTGCCAGGGCTCCAACTAAAGCTCGGGCCTCAAAAATAGAGACAACACCTTGCAGGTCAGTGTCTCTGACGAAGCTCAGCTGATCCATGGATGTCATCTGAAGGTCATCAACTAGAGTACTGGTAATTCGAGACACTGTCGGTGCCGCCATTGTGGGGGCTGCAGCTGATAGGCGAGCAAACAGAGCCTCTCTCAACTCCATGGTGCTGCTGGAAGGAGATAAAACAATAATGAAAAGAAGATTCGACTTAGCCAGACTAAAATCAAGCTAATTGCTGTACATTGGCGGAGTGGAATAGGTTTCAACACTGGTCTTATTACAGTTTGGAAATGGAAACTAGCCCTGGCGTTTCAGGCTCAGTGAGCCAGGTAGGGGGACAGGGCTCAACGGTTTCTTAATTACTTATAACATCGATGCCGTTAATCTAGCAGGCATTTCGTTCCAATGAGCACTCAAAACTCACCAATAGCTTTGAATACTCAGCAAACTTGACAGGAAACTTGAGCACAAGCAACTTTGTGCAGACGGCTAACACTGTTCAAACTCGTCACTGAAATAGCGGATATCACGAATAAAACGACGTACACCAACCTCACGAAACTTGCCTGCCACTGTTCGTCTGTTCCGGCCGTTTATCATCGGTTTTTCAACAAAAACCATGAAAAAAAAGGAAAGTTAATTTATGATTCCTATTGTTTTTATTTTAAAGTTAATTGATTAGGCTTTCAATTTGAAATTCGGCTACTTGCTAGAGTAGAGGTTGAACTGCCTGAGCAGGAAAGGAAGACACAACGTGAGTCAAGTCAAGTTAAGAATGTTGTTGAAAGAACAGGAGATATAGTTCAAGTTTTGAATTTTTATGTTAATCAAAACGTGCTGCAGATGGGCTGGCTGAAAGCTCCATGCTATATATCAAGTGGTCCTGCAAGCTTTAGTTTGAGGCAGGTTCGTATTTGCTTTCTGCATTAGTTTCGTGATCCAATCAGTGGATTTGTTTTCGTTTACCCGGCTATGCTTGTTAGGTTATGATCGGCTTAACTCAGTTTATTTATTATGTGCCAACAGGTGTTTCCACTTGTCTTTGTGCCGGTGTTGGTTTCCAGTATTTCCACTAAAGGTAAAGTTGATAGTTGTTCTCCATGTTCACATTCTGTTCTGTTGTCTTTTATTTTTATTTGTGTGTCTAAAGTCAGTCGTCTTTTCTAAATCTAGGTTTCTACCAATCATGGGTATATCAGTTGAGGCCTGGCGTCAAAGGATAGGACTCCACAATGGAGTTCGCCAACAATCTGTTGGTCTTCGGTCGAACTCTAGTTTACCAACTGGATTGATAGCCCTCCACTTGTTCCTCATTATTTGTATGCTGCTCGTAATAGGCAATGTGGAGTTAAATCCTGGACCGCAGCCTTCAGTTTCCCTTAAACCTTGCAGCTCATGTGGGTCTGAATTCAAGACAGCCCAGGAACACCTCGAACATCAAAGACTTCATTCAAATAACTTCAACTTCAGTTTTCAGTGCCCTTATTCCCTCTGTTTATCAACCTTCGGACTGTTCAAGTCTTTGAATGCTCATGTATCCAGTCACACTGTAAAAAGGGATCAGATTGCAGGAGACTCTGCCAGTTTTAAGTGTTTATACTGTGTCGAAAAAATTGGCACGAATAAGGATTACTGTCAACATCTGAAGGAGCATTTGAAGAATGGCTTGAGAGTGCAATGCCCGTTCCATTTTGACAAGTGCAACAGGACAGAATTATTTTCCTCTCCAGATGTGTTCAAAGTTCATCTGAGTCAATGCCATGGGGGCTGGCGCAAGGACTTTAGCACCACTGCCTTGGTAATGACCGAGAAACAAGATGAAATTTTCACGGATCAAGGAGGTGGAGATGGAGGTGTCCATGAAGACGTCCCACTGCATGGAGACAATGATGCATCCGACAATAATTGCTATGATGGTGATGATAATGATGATACTTGCTCAGAATCAGGATCTGAACATGGTTATGGTGTTGGTTGTTTTGATCATAGGCAAATTGTTCAATATTTTGCTAACTTTTATGCTATGTTAGAAGGTGCTTTTCTTGTTCCGGAATCTACGGTGGATGTCATTGCACAAAGTCTCTCATTCATATCGGCAGCACTTCAAAATAAGCTAAAGGCAGATTTATCTCGATCATTGGAATCAGTTGGCCTCCCAGAAGAAACAAGAGAGAGGGTGATAGAGGCTGCTCTGACTATGGATCCCTTCTACAATGTTCATCACCTCCATGCCCCAGAAGAATGTTTTTTAACTGGTGAGCGTCGTCGCACTTATTATAGGGAGCATTTCAAATACCAACCCGTAATGGAGATCAATCTTAGAAAAAACCCTCATGATGCCTCCCACTACCTGCATTACGTCGATCTCAGAAGCACTGTGACTATCATGCTCCAAGACCCTTCTGTACAGAAAATTGTTGATGCATCATTCCTTGTTCAAGACTCTGATGGTTCTGTCTTAAAGGACTATACTGATGGCTTAGTATTTAGAACAAGCAACACCCCACATAAAAGAATTGACCTTCTGCTGTTTATGGATTCTTGTGGCTTTTCAGATGGGCTTAAAAGTGCAAAGAACAAGCACAAACTGCATGGTATGTACATAACACTTGGAAACTTAAAACCCTATCAGAGATCTTTTTTGAAAGCAATTCGTTTGGTTTCCTTTGTTAATAATGAATCCCTCAAAAGTCAAAGAATGTATACCAAAGTTTTTCAGAGAATCCTGAAGGATTTGAAAGAACTTGAAGACAATGGTATCTCCTACAAGAATGAAATAATTCCAGTCCGGCTCCAGTTCATACAAGGTGACAACCTTGGACAGGCAACTCTTTCTGGCATGGTTGAGAGTCCAACTGCGCATTACTTCTGCAGGTTTTGTATGATTACCAAAGGTATGTTCAAGGAAGATGCATCCAAGGACCGTCCAGTTTTTCGCAAGGCACAGATGAGAACTCCAGAATTGTTTGAAGAACATCTTCGCACCAAATTAGCAACCAATGCTGAAAGTGTATGCGGTGTGAAGAGAGATTCCCCGTTTCATCAACTGACTCACTTCAAGGTTTGCCAGCCTCGTCTTGCTCCTTGTATTTCTCACGATCTCTTTATTGATGGAGTTGCTGAGAATGATATGACTGCTATGATAAATTATTTTATAAGGAAGGGATGGTTTACTCGAGAAGAGCTGAAAATGCGCATCAAAGGCTTCAAATATTTGGGAACTGATGCTCGGAATAAGCCATCCATTGAGTGCTCGGAAGCCAAATTAGGAGGTCATGCCATCCAAAATTGGAACCTGATTCGCCTCCTGCCATTCATTATTGGACATAAAGTTCAAGTAAATAATAAGGTTTGGAAGCTGTATGTTCTTTTGAAATCCATCTTAGAGCTTGTTTGCGCTCCTGCTCTGGCAAGAACCCAAGTAGAAGACAATATGAGTGCCCGTATAGACAAGTATATGATGAAGAGAAAACGGCTTGGAACTAAATATAAACCTAAGTCGCACCTGTTCTCCCACTATCCCACTTTGTATCTTCTCTTCGGACCTTTAGTCCATTTATGGACAATGGCTTTTGAACATCGACACCAGTATTTCAAGAGAGTTGCAAGGATCTGCCGAAACTTTATTAATTTAGGCTCGCTTCTTGCTTCAAAATTTCAGTTGCTCCAAGCTTATCAGAATATGGGTCCTCTCTTCCCAACCACACCTATCTACTCCAAGAGCTCACCTCTGCAGGTGGAAGAATATGAAGAAAACTTGAAAGATGTAATAACTTCATGCAAACTTTCTGAAGATGCTGTGATTGTTCCTGGAATTTCTTTTAATGAGATCAAGTACAAGAATGAGCAATGGCTCTTATTGGAAAAAAATAAGGAAGGTATTGTTCTTGCAGGACAAATTCAATTGTTGATTTACGATACTACTGCTGGTACTTGTACAGCAATCCTCAAGAAGTTTGAATGTAGCTTTTGGAAAGAATTTGGGTTATATTATGTGACAGCCACTGAACCAACAATGTGTGCTGTATCTCTCCTAGATCTTGAAAACCCATGTCCGCATCCCGCATATGAGTTTCAAAACAGGCTGTGTTTCTCTTTAAAGCATGCATTTCTTGAAAAAAGGGTAAGAACCATGGTTTTAATTTGAGGGTACTACTTGTGTTCAGAGCACTGATGTTTTTTTTTCTTTCAGGTTTCAGAAGGAGGAGGTTCAGCTGACAATGAACAGTGTTGATTACAATTTTTAAAATGTTTAAGAAACAATATTTCATTTTTGTGGTAAGATTATCAAAATCTAAAATTTTCTTTTAAACATACAATATGACACACACCAAGTTTTTCCTTTGCCTCCTTTTTATGACAGATTACTTCCAAAATGGATCATGACTTTGAGCATACAAATGAAGCTCTTATTAGATGGTTTTGAAATTTTTAACAATAAGAAGACTTCTGAGATCTGTATAGCTTCGTAAGTGTCTTAACTGGTATTTCATGGTCAAAAGTATTTGTACAATTTTTCTTAATTAATTTGCTGTTATATGTTTCAGGTAACTTTTAACTTGGGGCCTCGACTGAAGGTCAAGAGGTTCGTACAACAAGTTGATCAAACCTTCTCGAGCTTTGGTGGCAGCCTGTTCTCTAAACATTTCCTTGAGAGTAAGAAATTTTCAACAATTGGAAGACTTATGTGATCTGCCTAGCTATGTGAGTATCTTTACTGGTATTTCATTTTTAACCTCCTGGTGTGTCATAAGCATTTGTACTATTTCTCTTAATTAATTTGTTGTTTTATGTGTCAGGTAACTCTGTACTTGGGGCCCCGACTGAAGATCAAGGGGTTTCTACTTCAAGTTGATCAAACCTTCTCGAGCCTTGGTGGGAGCCTGTTCTCTAAACATTTCCTTGAGAGTAAGAAATTTTCAACAATTGGAAGACTTATGTGATCTGCCTAGCTATGTGAGTATCTTTACTGGTATTTCATTCTTAACCTCCTGGTGTGTCATAAGTATTTGTACTATTTCTCTTAATTAATTTGTTGTTTTATGTTTCAGGTAACTCTGTACTTGGGGCCCCGACTGAAGATCAAGGGGTTTCTACTTCAAGTTGATCAAACCTTCTGGAGCCTCGGTGGCAGCCTGTTCTCTAAACATTTCCTTGAGAGTAAGTATTAACTGAGCATGTTTCTTTTTTAACGCTCTATTGAAAGTTAACCTTCTTTAATTTTTTTCTTCTTTTGTCTATTGGATTATAATTTGTTTGCTCTCTTTTTTTTAAACAGATTACTTCTTGATTGGATCACTTCCAGCATAGGAATAAAGCATCATATTAGATGTTTTTGAAATTTTTGAAACTACCTTAGAGAAGAAAGAAATGCAACCATAAGAGGAATTTATGATCAGTTCAAATTTGTGGAACATGGAAAGTAGGAGTTGCCTCTATCCTTTGCGGTTTTTAATTTTGTATTTATGTCTGGGTAAGTGGGAATTATTTTACTTATGCTTTCTTCTTTCCTTTGGTGCCTTGAATTTACATTACTTTTGGTATACCTATACAGTCAGTGTATCTTTCACAATGCCTTTCTCTTTTTTTTTCAGATAGTTTTGTTGGTTGAGTCCACTTATGATGAGCAGAAAAAGAAACACATGAATAAAATCTCTTTTATGTCAATGAGAGTTTGTGAAACATCAGAGGGGAAGTTTCCATAGCTTGACGGTTTTTATTTTCTTCTTGGTGAGTGGGTAATACAATAACTTAATTTATTCTTCCTTTTCTTTCTACTAGTACCTGGTATAGCTTTCACTAATTGTGTTTGTTATTTTCCCTTTCAGAATTTTTGTTTTTTTGGATCGTACCTACAGATCAAAGGGCACCATAACTTTGAAAGTTTGGCAAGTTTGGAAAGTTTGCCAGTTGCCTTACCTGGGAGCCTTGGTGTCTGAAAGTTAATTCTCTAATAGTAATAGTGAGTCAAAATGTTCTTCGTTTATCAGCCTTTCTCTTTTTTAAAAACTTGAGTTGTCTGACTTCTCCTTATTCTTAGGTGATTCAGGAGAGTCTTTTTACCGCGGTCCCAGGCAGCAATTGTTCAGACAATGGAGATTGATGTCCCAAATTATTTATCGGCTTGGTATGATTTTTAAATACATTCTGTCATTAAATGCAACATGGGGTATCATCATTAATATATCAGTTTTCTTTCTTTCAGATTTCTATTTAGTTTGTCTGCATTCTTGGAGAAAGAATTGGTGCTCTCTTGGTGCTGTATTGATTAACAAATTTCAATTATACCCATCATTTCAATTTTAAACTTGGTAGGCTTCTTATTAAAATTTACTTTATTCCACTTCAAAATGTTTTCCCTGTTACTTCTATCTTTTACATTTGGTTTGATTCCTTTACAGTCTATCGCTGAAATTGAGCATCAAATAATAATCAAGTTTGCCGTTGGAGTGTTTATCCAAGAAGACCAGCACCGTTATTCGGCATGTCTTTCCCTCTGTTACTTTTCTTGCCAAATGTGTAGGATACTTTGCGACACATGAAGGTATTTGGAACATCATGCTCACTGAAAGTCCTCCTCCCTTCCTTTGATGTAAGTTAGAGCATGCATCAAGTACCCTCTGCGTGGAGCGTACTTGCCTGTAAGGAATAGGTGCCTGTGAGCACCAGAATGGCTCTATAGCTAGTGTGAACATGCCACATATGCTTCAGCTCTTTAGTCCTGTTGCCCACAGAGTGGCTTCACTTTGTTCTGAAAAGTATTGCTGGGTCTGTAATTATTATTCTGTGAAAATCATAAATGTAATGAACTTCTCGTAATTTGTATTTCTGAAGAAACCAGCTTTTATTGCAATTTTACGAGTAGTTCAGTTTTTTTTTTATTTATATGGACTCATAATAAGATCTGTATTTTTATTATTAAATCGTGCTATTACATTTTGTATTGTGATTATACGAATAATTCCGTTTTATCCACAGCCCCCAAAATATTTTGAATCTTAGCAATTTTACGAACTTAAGTCGCAAAAGTACAAACTTTTCATAACAACATTTTACGAACAATTTGTAGTACAAAATTAACAGACAATTAGTCGTAAAATTACAAAAAAATCCACAACAGTGCATGCCGTATTGTGATCGTCGGCAAATCAACCGCAATTGAAATTATACTAAGATTCAGGATGTAAGAAGCCGTGGCGTAGCGCGGTGGTAGATGACGGCCGACTACCTGACTCCGGTCTGGTGTGGGGGAGGGTCCCGGCGAGGGTCCGGCTGGTGTGCAGAGGCCCGGCCGGCGAGTCCTTTTGTCTCCTTGCATTTCTAATGAGCGTTGTAAAATCCCTGATAATTACTTGAAAATAGTAGAATTGCTATAAAGTGATTGCAGATTCAAACCCACTGGAAAAATCTGATTAACTTTTAAAAAAATCGAAGGTTGAGTCGTTATTATTTGCCAGTGCGATAAACATACCCGCAACCGTCAAAATGGTCGCAGCAACACGCCGTTTTCACTTAAGTTCCTTAATTTTTTTGGTCATTTCAAAATATTGATCAGTTCAAAAAAAAATTAATATTTCAAGTTTTGATTTGGTGCTACAGTTAAAAGGCCATTATCATTCGAAGGCTTTTTGTTCGGACTGCGAGGGTCGTGCTCCACCCGCACAATGGGGTGGGGCTCGGGGCTCCGTGTCAATGGGGCCCGGACGGACCAGGTCAGAAAGTTGTTGCGGTAGCTGGGGAGGCGTAGCCAGCAGAAAATCTGGCCAGCGGCTTCTTCCATCCTGAATCTTAGTATAGAGGATGAAGCTAAAATATGAGTGTGCAACTCGCGGCAACTCACCCCTGACGGTCTCGCGTGCAGAAGGCGCGGGCGCCCGGCGGCTATCCTTCCTCGTCTGTTCCATTGTGTGCTGCCTCGAGCGCCTTGAGAGCCAGAGAGACGCTCGATATGGTTGTTGCGTCCAGTCAAATGCACACGTTTACACCTTACTTGTCGGTCGCCTAGACGCTCCACCGCAAAGCAAGAGAGCAGCGAGCCCCGGCCGGCCCCGGCACAAGCCTCGGCTCGGCAGTGCCCGCACGCACGGCTTGAACGCCTGCCCGCCGGGCGATTTCGGTGCACCGGGCAGCGCCTGTACCCGCCGAGTTGCACAACCCTGCTTCAGACTGATTCCCCACCCTGCCTCCCTCGCACCTGAATGGGACACCCCCTGCGTGCGACAGAGACTGCGACGAAACGATGTGCGCCGTTTGGAATCGATATTGGCGGCAGAGTCTCTCCACAGTCTCTCGGCACAGTGAAGGGGAAGTGGAACGAAAAGGACAACAGGAGTAGCCCTGGTTGCGTCTACGCAAAACGATGTTTTATCATAGTCCGAATGCATGAAGCGGTTAGTTGTCACACGTTTTGCTGTTCTATGTAATTTTAGCCTTTCAAAAACAAACAATTTTTCTGTAAAAAATTTGGAAAAATGTTGAAAATTTCAGAAAAATTTGACATTTTTGTGACAAATTTCAAAAAATTTCAAAAAATTTTAAATTTTTTTAAAAAATTCCAAAAAATTACGAAAAATTTCAAGAAATTATGAAAACTTTCGGCAATTTTAAAAAAAATTATCAATTTGGAAACATTATAAAAATTGAGTCGCCACAAATTCTCCCTGAAACAAACTTGCTTTGCTCTCAAAAAACAAACTTGCTTTCCTGGAGCTTGCTCTAAAAAAGACAGTGCGTTTAGACGTACTTTCCTCACAATTTCTATTTAATTATAGTTAATTTTTCATTTATTTTCCATTTCTTTTTATTTCTGAAAGCAGGTCTAAATAGGGCAAGCTCCTCCTTCGCTTATTTTTTATTTAATTTAATTTCAATTAAATTTTATTTTATTTTTAATTTAGTTTCCATTGTATTTATGTCCTGCCCATACCCCCCTCCCTCGACTACCATACTCCCCAGACCACTCGGGGACCGTCCCCAAGCTTGGCGTGAGCTCAGCGGCACGGGGTATCGCCGCACGCTGCCGCGCACTGCGCGCGGCACGATGGGTTGCCTACCCACCGGGCTGATTCCTGTTCCGCCCGAGTGCACCGAGAGGTAAGGAAGGACGTCAGCGAACACCACAGACGCAGCTTCCAGAACACGAGAGGATTGTTCAACCTGGACACGCTGGAGAAGGCCCACATCGTGAACTTGTGACTCGTGCTACCAGAAGGAAGGACCGACCTTGAGCGTCACATACGTCACTTTCAGCACTCTCCATAACATTTCGTAAAGGCTGAGAAATGTCCTGGGAGGTGTAAGGACGCCATTGGGGTGACGTCGGCAGGTCTGCCTCGGCCTCGCCCAGGGCTCCATTGGGCACCGGCAAACCGACTGCAGCGCGCTGTGACCGGAGATGGGGAGGGAAGGCCGTGGCCGCGCACGGTGCGCGCACCCCGCCAAGGCCTTTCCTTCGACCCCTTAGAGCTGTCGCCAGGAGCGCGTCCACAGACCTTATGGCGAGCCCCGCGCGTGGTGCTGCGCCTGCCAGTCCGTCGCCGTACTACCTGGTGGTGGTCATGCACTGCACCACGGCGGCCGGGCCAGGGGAACGTTCGCAGAGGTCAAGGGTAGCCACGCCCGTGGTGCTGCGCCTGCCAGTCCGTCGCCGTACTACCTGGTGGCGGTCATGCACTGCACCACGGCGGCCGGGCCAGGGGAACGTTCACGAGCCCACAGGTGAGCAGCTCACTGCCACTCCACATCGTCCTCCAGTCCTTGGGTGCGTGTATTCTCTGATCTGCAGTGTGCTCCTTAGTACAGTCAGGAGTGTGTATAGTTGCGCACTCGTTTGAAGTCAAGTGAGCAGTCCTCGGCGAAGTTCACAGTGCAGTGAGTGAGTGATTTGAACACAAAGTTACTGACAATGTCATTGTACAAGCACCATTAAAATGTTAATTTTGATTGCTGTTGATAAATGGCTATTAACGAACGAATTTTCATTTTAAAAATTAATTTATTACTTGAAAACAGTATTCTTTCCTATACCTTGTCTTATCACTGATGTGATAAGGTAATACACTAGGTAATACAAAAAAATAAATGGAAATACAAATCCTCTATAATAACCTCTATGAAGGTTCTGTAGCGCGCGGGGAAGTTCAATGCTCGTTGTTTGGCCTCTCGTGCACAACTGTGAAGGGCGCTCGGCACACTGGGCAGTGCACCGGAAGTCTCATTCGTTGGCGAACCTGCCGCCAATTGTCAGCACAACCGTAGTGGAAGCGGTGTGGGCAATTCTCCAGCTCCCCTCTAAAAACAGCCGTCCTCCTTTCGGCCAGGCAAATCGAACAATTATCCGGGGGCCCTGAAAAAGATATAGTTCATTTAATCTTTAGCGGAATTCATTCACTTTTCAGAGCAGAGTGCCATCCGCAGCGTCCCGCGGTTTGGTTTTCCGAGGTAAGAGCCAGCCGCAGTGCCCCTTTTTTACGTGCGACACTGGTGTAGAGACTGTGGCCTACGTTGCCCCTTTCTCGTCTTCTGTGGCGTACCCATCAGGCGCTTCAGCCTCAGACCCCTTAGTGCTAAAGATGGACAGGCTGGTATGAGTGAGATCGGATAGAGAGATAGAAAAAGTAGCAAGTCGCCTGAAATGTCATTACCTTCAACAGCATTCACCATAAGGACGGCTTGATAGGACCCAACGGCCTCCTGTATGGTGACGCCGCGTGCCGGTACCCTCTGCATTGGCATTGTTGAGGAGAGTTCTACGTCTCCGAATCCCTCTACGAAGACGTATGCGTAGAGCATCTCCACATCAGATTGCAGAGGGAACCGGCGCTCCAGTCGGCGGCCATCGGGCAAAATGAACCGGATGCGCACCGTGCTTGGTCCGTCGGCATCAGGAGGGAGTCGGGCCGCCGCTGCGGCTTTGAGTGCAGCGAGACGTTCCAGGTCTCGCCGCCGCCTCTCCTCCCGCTCTTCCCGTTCCTGCTCCTCATTCCGCCTGTCCCGCTCCTGGGCCTCGGCCACGTGTCGCCGCAGCAGGTCCTGTCTGCGGCCCACCTCGAACTCGATGTCCTGGGCCCGCCTCAGAGCTCGCTCTTCCTCAACTGAACAATGCAAGAAAGTCAAAATCAATTGACAAACACGAAACGTTCGAAAAATTTAGTATGTCTTTTAACGGCTTTGCGATTCCTGTGCACTGTAACTAGACAGCCGAAAATCGGCGAATCGCGGGCAAGGACATGGGCGTCATAGAAGAAGAATTGGTATTAGGTGCAACGCTTCAAAGAGACAAGAACAGATCAGAGGGGGGGTGAGTGGCGCTCTGCTGAGTCCGCTCGCTGGCGCTCGCGAACTCGCTCCGCGAATTAATAGTTATGGCCATACCATTTCTAGATCCACGCCAGAATGTAAAGAAATTGATTACTTACGCTGGTGGTTTCCCGGGACAGCAGCTGGTATATTAGCAGGAGGATCAGCAGGCGCAGGACCGAACATATGATCCAGCTGGGGAATGTCGGGCAGCTCGATGTCGTCATCCACTACAAATCAAAAAATAGTGCAATGTGTGAGAAGTGTCGCTCAGTTATTTTTTTTTACGGACGTTGGTGCCGTCTGCGAAGCGTCCGACGGACAGCACACAGTGGGTCAGAAGACCGGCAAAGGCGGCCAAAACTCTAGACGCGTTTCGGGCTCCAGCATCAGGACCTGAACCGAACGAGTGATTTCACACCCCCTCCCCCCCACGGATTCCCCGTTCGGTGGGGTCACACTTTCCGTTCGAGTCCTCTTTCTCGACTGTGGTGCTCAAAACGCGTAGAGTTTTGGCCACCTGCGCCAGCCTACGACAGCCGGCTGACCATTGCCGGGCTAGCAGGCTAATTCCATACTTCTCTCGTCGCTCTGTCTCTCTCACACTCATGGGGTGCCCCGCATGGGTGCGAGAGAGATAGAACGACGAAAGCAGTGATCAGAATCAGTCTGCTGAGGCGGACACGCGTTCACTCAGCGGCGATCTGCCGGGCTTTCGGAACGCGTCCGCCGCGGCTAGCGATCGACGGACACCGGAGGGACGGCTCAACACCCTAATTTCACCCTCCTTTACAAGTAAATGCTCCCCTTCGCGTTGCTGCCACCCGTGGTCTTCGCCTGAAAAAAACATAAAACAAGAGACTTTATGTGAGCCATTGGGAGGGTGAAACATACCTACAGCGGCGTCAATGGGAGCTGGCTGCTGCCTTGGCCGCAGTTGCATGTGCATGGCCGGCACCACTGTTGAACAATTAAAAATTGTTTCAGGGAACTTGGGCACGTTTTGTGTTACAAAGGAAAGCGACATAGGCGTACGTACGTGCAGCGGCGGGTTCGTCGTCCTCTGACCCCGAAGATACAACGACCACGTCAACATCTGCAATATGAAAACAAAAATATGAAGTCACGAATACCACAATACGTATGCCATCCCCTGTGGCATTCAAAATTACGTAATCATGACTGCATTCAGATTGCTGAGGTGTGTCTCCTGTCATTGGGCTGCCATGGGAGGCGATTCGAATGCAGCCGCATTCGGCTAGCCGTGAGGACGAAAAACTACACCAAATAGATCCATGCTGAGTGTACATGTTTCTCGTGGTTCTCGTTACGAGGCATCTTCCCCCTCCCACCCCCCTCTTAGGGTAATTGCATACTTATAGTGAAACATTAACAAAACGGGTGAAAGTAAATGCGCTTACCTGCACCGGGAGGATTGTCAACGTCTTCATCCTCATCTATAACGATACAAAAATAATTATATTTTGAACGTTTAGCGACCGTCTTTATTTTGAGTGTCAGAATAATATATGCCTTCGTACCGTGCTGAGCCCGACGCTGAGGCGGTCTGCCGCGCCGTCCTGGGATTCTCGGCCCAATTGGATGCCTCCTTGGCCTGCCGACTGGCCGCCTGGGCTCGACTGGAGGGCGGTGTTGTAGTGGAGGCCTCCCACGCCGTCCTCCCCTACCCCTACCTCTGCCCATGCCAATTTCTGCCGGCTCTGGAAATTGAGTGCAAACATGTTACCATAGACTGGCCTAAGGGTACTCTCACCTTTAGTTAAACGTAACCAAAACCTCAATTCTTACCACCATCTGGTACTGGAGGAGGAGGTAGCACCTCGGGTGATGGATCCCTTGCCATAACAGGGCTCATGCGTCCTGGTGTGGGGGGCCTCCAGGGAGGGATTGCAACTTCATCATGAGGTCGCAATCGCGCCTCAATAAACACCACCTCGGGGCTTGCAGGTGGTAGAGGCTGGGCCAATCGGTGCTGTGGCCGGGGCGCCAGGTCTTCCTCGTCCTGCACAAGGCGCAGATCCATGACAGCGGGGCTCCGAGGAGGTGGTGGAGGCGGCTGCTGCGCTACGCCGCCGCCGTCATGACCCACGCCAGGTACAACAGGGATGGCCGGCGGTGTTGGGGGGTCCCGTGGCGCCAGGTCTTCCTCGTCCTGCACAAGGCGCAGATCCATGACAGCGGGGCTCCGAGGAGGTGGTGGAGGCGGCTGCAGCGCTACGCCACCGCCGTCATGACCCACGCCAGGTACAACAGGGATGGCCGGCGGTGTTGGGGGGTCCCGTGGCGCCAGGTCTTCTTCGTCCTGCACAAGGCGCAGATCCAGGACAGCGGGGCTCCGAGGAGGTGGTGGAGGCGGCTGTATCGCCACGACATCCTCCTCCTGATGATCCGCGCCTGGTTCAATCGGGATGGCCGGCCCCACGCTAGCCTCGTCCTGTCGACCCGGGTGGCGCGCAGCAGACAAGGCTTCTTAATTGACAGAGAATAAGGGGAGCACAACGTTAATGTTAAACTTCTACATTAAGCATTACATTTATCCGATTAACAAATATCCAAATATTGAAAGTTAGGATGAGTTACGTACGGTTAAAGCTTCTACTGAATAAAGACAGGAAGCAGTTGCGAGGCCTCGTCGGTGAACGATCCGAATCATCCTGGTGAACAGAATAGAACATGTAAACACATGTTTGCATTTTCGCTACACTTAGCAGAAATACTTAGAAGTCCACCGGGGAGGTGAGGGCTCTGCTTCATTCCGACAATGAGAGACTTAAGAAAACTTGAAATGAAACACAGTTCTGATGTGCATAGCAGAGCATAAAACATTGGGTCATCTTTGTTCGTTAATAACTGAAAACGTACCTCGTCTGAAATATCCATGGGGACCGGCGTGCACCTTGAAGGTTCGCCTTCCAAGTAGACCCCCTGGTGAAAAAAAGAAAATAGTGTAGGGATATGTGACAGAACAGCCATGTTATCGCACTGTTGCATAAAGAACCACAAAGGTTCCTGATTCTTACCTCTAAGTTTGTCTCTGCAGCTTCCGAAGCAGCAACTCGTGCAGCATCAGCAGCAGCCGCCGCAGCCCGGATCTGCTCTCTGCGCCGTTGCCACGCCGAGCCAGAAACCACGGGGGGATGTTCCGCCCATCTTGGGTGCAGAGATGGCCCAGGCACGGCGCACTCCTACACGCATTGAAAAAGTCAGATTAATTAACCAATGAAGGAAATGACCTATATTAGCGGTTCCCAACCATTCTCGTCTCGCGACCCACAAATGGCTGCAAAACATTTTTGCGGTCCCACAGCCAAACATCCCCCTCCCCCATAAAAAAGAGAAGAAATTACTTAAGTTAGTACCCATTGAACGAGTACAGTGGCTTTGGTGAAAAAAGACACACCAGGAATCGAACCCTGGACCTCCAGACTAAGAGTGCGACCTCTACGCTCTCGGCCACCGTGGTCGTTGTAGTGACGCCGACTACAAAGTCCCCGCCGCGCCTTTTCCGGTCTCGCGTGCGCCTGATGGGTAGGAGTCCCGCAGGCACGCCTGTTCAGCGGGCTGGCCTATGCTGTTCCCCGGCAGGCGCGCGGCCGACCGGCGCACAGTGGGCCAGACGACCGGTGGAGGCGATCACAATCCGGACGCGTTTTGAGCTCCAGAGTCGCTACACAGGACTCGAACCGAACGTGTGACGCGTCTAGAACGGCCGCCTGCACCGGTTTCCTGGCCTAGTGTGCAGCAGCAACTTGGGCGACAAGGTCTGGCCGGGGTACCCAGGCTATTTACTATTAATTTTCCCTCCCTAATTGAGTGTTTCCAGGTGAGTACCGCAGCCCATCTGGACCATAAGGTTGAGAACCGCTGACCTATACGACAAATTTAAGAACTAACCATCTCCACCTCCTCTGGTGATTCAATGTCCATGTCCGACAATGATGATGAGCTGATGTCCATTGATGAACCTGTGGGCGAGTTGTCGCCTACCGGATCATCGAAGCTGTCGTCATGAAGGATGGCGGCAAGAAATGGAGGTAAAGGAGGGGGACTCTCCAAATGCATGGGACCCTCCGAATGCATGAGTCCAGTAGTCCGCGCGGGTGGCACTGCAGCTGGGAGTGGCCAAGCAGGCCGCGCTTGTTGCCCTCCACGGGGGAGTCCTCCAGGCCCCAGGGGAAGTCCTGCAGGTGGAGATGGGCCTCTTGGTGGCCGTGGGGCTGCTGGTGGAGGTGGGCCTCTAGGTGGCGGTGGTCCTCCTCCTGGGCCAGGTTGGCCTCCTGGTGGAGCTGGGTCCCAAGGTGGAGGTGGGCCTCTTGGTGGCCGTGGGGCTGCTGGTGGAGGTGGGCCTCTAGGTGGCGGTGGTCCTCCTCCTGGGCCAGGTTGGCCTCCTGGTGGAGCTGGGTCCCAAGGTGGAGGTGGGCCTCTTGGTGGCCGTGGGGCTGCTGGTGGAGGTGGGCCTCTAGGTGGCGGTGGTCCTCCTCCTGGGCCAGGTTGGCCTCCTGGTGGAGCTGGGTCCCAAGGTGGAGGTGGGCCTCTTGGTGGCCGTGGGGCTGCTGGTGGAGGTGGGCCTCTAGGTGGCGGTGGTCCTCCTCCTGGGCCAGGTTGTCCTCCTGGTGGAGCTGGGTCCCAAGGTGGAGGTGGGCCTCTTGGTGGCCGTGGGGCTGCTGGTGGAGGTGGGCCTCTAGGTGGCGGTGGTCCTCCTAGGCCAGGTTGGCCTCCTGGTGGAGCTGGGTCCCAAGGTGGAGGTGGGCCTCTTGGTGGCCGTGGGGCTGCTGGTGGAGGTGGGCCTCTAGGTGGCGGTGGTCCTCCTGGGCCAGGTTGGCCTCCTGGTGGAGCTGGGTCCCAAGGTGGAGGTGGGCCTCTTGGTGGCCGTGGGGCTGCTGCTGGAGGTGGGCCTCTAGGTGGCGGTGGTCCTCCTGGGCCAGGTTGGCCTCCGGGTGGCGGGGGACCTCCAGGTGGGGCTGGGCCGCCTTGGCCTCCTTGGTCTGGTGGTGGTGACGGAGGAGGGGAAGGAACCTGGGGATCTGCCGGACGGTCTGGCGGGAGTTGAGGGGGAAGGCCTTGCAGCGGAGCCTGGTGTGCAGCCACTTCTTGCGCAGGACGACCCCACTGCTGTAAGTCCCGCAGGACGTTCTCCATTAGGTAGGAGCTTGCATCCAGAAACTGGAGAGGATCCTGGTGCCCTCTGTATCTCTCCTCCAGCCGCCGCATATTCGCCGCCGCGTGGACATACCGAGGCAGCCGCAAGCGTCGCCCCGCGGGTCTGCCAGCGTCCAACTGCCTGACAATGTTCGCCGCATCGCGGTGTCGAGCCTGGATTCCCTCTGTAAAAAAAGAAAGGAACATGAAAGTTCTAAGTTGATGATATTGCTAAAATAGAGTTTGGGAAAGAAAACACTCTTATTTATTGGTTACGTAATGAAGGTGTTCAAATACTTCACTAAATCATACCTATGACATCCCACGTGTTGGGCACAGGAACGTTCACGACGCGGACGAAGTCCCTGTGTGATGTCTCGCAGGTGTTGTTGGTGGCATTGTACTTCCTGTGCACGCTAAGGCGGGAGGGCCGCACCACCACAAGCCACTCACGGTGATAGTACATCAGGAGAGGGTACAAGACCCGGTACAAGTCCATGTCCCGGAGACGCAAGTCCTGGTACACTGCCCGGTATCCCGCGCCGATGTCGTCTGCTGGCAGCCGTGGCAAGCTGCACAGACGCCGCAGCGTCTTCCTTGCCAGCTCACTCTCCAGCATGATTTCCACGAGCTGCAGACGGCCAACTGCACTATGCACACATACCACGTGATGGAAGAGGCACCCGCTCTGCCGGAAGTCGCGGTTCCTTCCATACACGCGGCGGAAGGCATTCATGAGGCCTAGCTCGTAGTCTGATGTCAGATTGCGGACCGTCAGCCCCAGCTGTTGCATTCTTTGTACAATGTGGACGTAGGCCTCCTCCGCCTTCGATGACATTAACGCCATGGCGATGGGTATGACCTGTGAAAAATGAGAAACAATACGGCTGTGTGACGGTGCTTGATGGACGCCAACCCCCGCCGCGACCAGCAACCCCCAATCGCTTCGCCATCACTTATTTAACGGCAGAACATGATATTTTTGCTGTCTAAAGCGGTAGAAATCCTTTCAGAATCACTCCTCGCGCCTTTCTAGATCTCGCGAGCGCCTGGTGGGTAGGCAGACGTGCAGGCACGCCTGTTCAGCGGGCTGGCCTATGCCGCGCCCCGGCAGGCGCTCGGCTGACAAGCAAACAGTGGGCCAGGGGACCGGTACAGGCGGACAAAATTCCGGACGCGTGTTGAGTGTTGAGCTCCAGAGTCGCTAAACAGGACTGGAACCGAATATGTGACGCGTCTAGAATTTCGGCCACCTGTGCAGGTCTTCTGTCCCACTGCGCAGCAAGCTACTTTTGACCGATTTGAATAAAAACATTGAATAAAAAAGGGAAATAAAAAATTTGCATTTTCGACCGACCTTAACTTGTCAAATGTAATTTAAAAACTAGCTCAAGGCGAGGCCTTATTGGTCGAACTATCAAAATATTAGTATTTTAGACTGACTTGCACAAAATATGAATTTAAAATGAACTCACGTGGTCTTGGTAATTGGTGAGCACAACCAAGAGCTGCGTCACTTGCTCTGGAATGGCGAACCTCACCACCTTAAATGTCCCGTCCACGAAGATGGGGGCGGTGATGTTCAGCCACGCAACGATGTCCGGGAACAGGAAAAGCGCGCTCCGCGCATCGTCGGGGCCAACCAGCCCCTGGTAAAGTTGAAGGCCGTCCGCTGACCGGCCCAGATGGACGTGATCGGGGTCCCGCAAGTACTGGTCCATCTCCGCCAGACTGTGCGGCAACGGCGGCCTCTCCCCAGCCCTCTGCTCGAGCACCCAACGCCGAATATTGTGCTCGCTCAGGAGAATCCGTATCCTAGCAGGAACTCTGTAAACCGGAAAAAAAAAGTTGCTGACTAAAACAATACTATTGCAGTTGGCGGCAGTGCGGCCAATGCGCGAAAGGCGCTTTCGCCTCCGGAGAGGTGACCTGAGTCGCGACTTCGCCGAATCGGTGGCGACCGGTGGACACCTTGGCGCTCGGAGCGTGCTCCGGTGCACTGCCTCACTCAAGGTCTGACAACCCTGAGGGTGTCTTTTATCACGGGATGTAGACGCAGAGGATTCCACGCCAAGGGGTCTGCCTTGGTGCCGGGACTAGTGAGTACTAAGACGCCATCTAGTTGAGAGCCGCTGCCCAACGGGCCAGCCCGTCCGGGTCGAGCGGCCCGCAGGGGTGGTAGCGGGCAGGAGAGGACAAACTTGGCACTGGCGAGCTGGCGGTGCGGCCGCCGCACAGCTGGCCAAAAGACCGGTGCAGACGGCCAAAACTCCAGGCCCGTTTTGAGCTCCAGAGTCACGAAATGGGACTCGTGCCGAACGTGTGATCCCACCATTAACGAAGAATTTGTAAATGGGGTCACACGTTCGGTTTGAGTCCCATTTAGCGACCCTGAAGCTCAAAACGTGGTTAGAGTTTTGGCCGCCTGCACCGGTCTTCTGGCCCACTTTGTGCCGCAGCCGCCCTAGCTGCAGTGACGTTCAATCAAATTCTTTCAGGGAATGCTCTGCTAGAGGTACCTTCGGGGACTCTATGCTCTGCAGCAGGGGCGGGTAGACCTCTCATGTCGGTCTCCAGTCACCCACTGTGACCAGCCAGCGAAGTACGCAACTCTGCGACGCGCCCCGCCACTGCGCCCTAGTCGCGATGTTAGGCAGGCTTCCTCGCAACATGCCACACGTAAACATAGGTTCTGATTACACTCACCCTCCCCTCCCGCACTACTCGTCGACGAGCGCGCCTTTGCGGCCGACGCCGACGCTATCTCCGAGCACGCCTTTGTCGCCGCCGCCACGCACGTGCACAATCGCGTCTCCTAGCCCTTGATGACGCCTATGGTGTCCGTAGGCGCCGTGGCCGTCGTCCGCGCTCCGAGGCCGTCAACGTGTACCTCAGCGCCCCCAAGCCCCTAGCCGCGCCGTGGCCGTCAACGTGTACCTCAGCGCCCCCAAGCCCCTAGCCGCGCCGTGGCCGTCGTCCGCGCTCCGAGACCGTCAACGTGTACCTCAGCGCCCCCAAGCCCCTAGCCGCGCCGTGGCCGTCAACGTGTACCTCAGCGCCCCCAAGCCCCTAGCCGCGCCGTGGCCGTCGTCCGCGCTCCGAGACCGTCAACGTGTACCTCAGCGCCCCCAAGCCCCTAGCCGCGCCGTGGCCGTCAACGTGTACCTCAGCGCCCCCAAGCCCCTAGCCGCGCCGTGGCCGTCGTCCGCGCTCCGAGACCGTCAACGTGTACCTCAGCGCCCCCAAGCCCCTAGCCGCGCCGTGGCCGTCGTCAGCGCTCCGAGGCCGTCAACGTGTACCTCAGCGCCCACAAGCCCCTAGCCGCGCCGTGGCCGTCAACGTGTACCTCAGCGCCCCCAAGCCCCTAGCCGCGCCGTGGCCGTCGTCCGCGCTCCGAGGCCGTCAACGTGTACCTCAGCGCCCCCAAGCCCCTAGCCGCGCCGTGGCCGTCAACGTGTACCTCAGCGCCCCCAAGCCCCTAGCCGCGCCGTGGCCGTCAACGTGTACCTCGGCGCCCCCAAGCCCCTAGCCGCGCCGTGGCCGTCGTCCGCGCTCCGAGGCCGTCAACGTGTACCTCAGCGCCCCCAAGCCCCTAGCCGCGCCGTGGCCGTCAACGTGTACCTCAGCGCCCCCAAGCCCCTAGCCGGAAGACGTGCGCAGCGGGGGCATGGCGGCCTCCCAAGCCGCCCAGCCGCACTGCGCGGCCTGCAGCGCGGCCGTGTCGGCCAGGGCGAGGGTGGCCCCCTTGGCGGCGAGGCGGCGCAGCCAGGGGCAGTCCGTCAGGGCCACGCACTTTTCGTGCTGCTCGCAGTGGCGCGTGCCGGCCGCCTTACACACGGCAGCGACGATGAGCGCCACGGCGGTTTTTATTTGCTGTCTTTGTCGAACCAAACCGAGCCACGCCAGGGCGGCGGCGCTGGGGGCCGCCCCGTCTTGCATCCCACCCCCTCCCCCGAAACCGAAAAAGAATGTACAGCAAGCGGACAGAAACTTATCACAGCCAAAATGCCTTAAACAGTTGAAGACTAGTACTTACCTCTCGATCCCGTTCGCGACGACCTCAGCGACCAGGCGACGCGGGCATTGCATGGCCGCCTGAATGATGGCCTCCCTTTCCCGGCGCACGGCGAGCGCATCGGGATCACGCGGACACAGATGGTTTGTTGTGATGGTCATACGCGAGCCATCCGCGTCGCTCTGTGCGCGCCCTGGGCAGTTAGGTCTGTTTCTGCAGGTGTATGCCCACCTACCGTCCCCCAAGGGCACCGCCACCCGGTGGTACAGGTAGCCATCGTTGCACCCACAGAAGTATATGAGGCTGTTCGGCCTTTCCCCCGGCACTGAAAGAGCGCGGTGGGGGTTCTCCTCGTCCATCGCGCACGCTCCTTGCCACTCGGGCGGCACATGAGACACTGGGGCTGGAGGGTCTCTGAAACGGACAGTGACTCACTGCAGCGCTACATCAGAGCGCCTCGATGTTGCCACATTTTCATGAAGGTACCGACCTCATCATAGTCGCAAACTTTTGTGGACGTAGTACCTCACACCAGACCGAGACAGACTTATTTCTTTATTTATTTCATATCGCTAAGCAGAAAACAAGTCCACAGAAGAAAAATATCCCTATCCCCGTGCACCACATGATTTGGCAACGTCGCGCGATTCGTGTCACACTCCGGGGGAGGGGAGTGGGGGTGGGGAGGTGAGGGAAGAGATGGAGGGATTGCCTCCCAGCGAGTCCAGAGAAGTCTGTGAGGAGAAACTCCACTGAGGAGAAATTCGCCACCTGAAGCCTGCAGACTGATTCCGACCATTGCTTTTGTCAGTCTGTCTCTCTCACGCCCTTACGGGACGCTCCGTGAATGCGGGAGAGACAGGGCGACGAATGCAGTGCTCGGAATCGGAACCTCCCCTAAGCGCGCTCGAGGGCGGGCCTTTCGAATTTGTCCGGCATCCGCCACAAGGCGAAACCGGCCTTCTGAAAGGAGGCTCCTTGGAATGGGAGCAGAATTTCATTCTCAGTCTATTTCCTTTGGCGACTTCATGTAGCCAGGAGGGCGATTAGGGTCCACCGGTGCGGCACACAGTGGGCCAGAAGACCGGTGCAGGTGACCAAAGCTCTCGACGCATTTAGAGCTCCACAGTCGCTGTATGGGACTCGAACCGAACGTGAAACCCCACCAAAGGATTGCTGTCCGACCAAGGACTCCATTGGTGGGGTCACACGTTCGGTTCAAGTACTGCTTGCGACCTGCGACGAAGCACGTCCGGAATTTTTACCACCTCCTGTCTCCTAGCCCACTGTGCAGCGTGACGGTGGCGCGTGCTTTGGCACTCCTCCCCCTCACACGCTTGGGCTAGGGGCATCCCACCCTGGTACACTGCACAAATTGTTTTAGTGAAGTTACCAAGAAACACTGCATTTTTCTTGCATGAACTGTTCTTCTTCTTTACAATATGAAATGGATTGAAAATCAATGAGGTTCGTATCTACAAGGTAGTGTTAAATTGTTTGTAGAGTGAGTCGATTGTTTGTGCAGTTCAGCAAAATGGGCCATTGATGTACTGAAAGACCAGTGTTAACAGTTTACCATAAATAATTGATTAAATCGTGGAGTAGGGAAAAGTGTTAGTAAAAAAGTATTCTTTCCAAATTCCTATTTATTCTCACTCATGATACGAGTAGCACTTTTTCATGGACTCTTAAATGTCGCCATTACATACATTGATTCAAATTAAGTTAGACGGATGAACAGAATGGCAACGACCATAAAATAATAATATGCATTAAGACAAAAAAAATCTCAAGTAACTTGTTCTTTTTTCTTTTTTTTGCTTTTACTCTGCTAACATTTGTCCGCACATGCTTGTTCGCGTGTCACGCTGGCTGATGGTTTGGGTGCTGCTGTACTTGCTTTCTTGCTTCTCCTGTTCCGCTGCTGCAGGTAAATGAAGTACCACAGCGTGGGCCACGATGCATGTTCTTGCACACTGCTTGTTAAGTGCTTCAGGTTCCAGTAACTGCCCTAAAAATAAAAGCAACACTATTAAATAAACCTTCCAAAAAACATAAAAAAATTAAAAGGTCTTTTGGTGTATGTATACCTCAGAGTTTGGGTACAAAAATATTGAGTAGACATCAGGTCTGTGCCCCAGTGCAGACAATTTAATACAAGTAGAAGACTGGTGTGCGCACCGCTTGTCGCAGAGCTCCAAACTTTCTGCAACAGAAAAGATTACTTTCATAAGACCCTTCAACACAACGGCACTAACTATACATGATTCTCAAACAAAACTCTGAGTAGTTAATTGGAATGTCTCTCTGTAACTCTGTTCCCTACATATAAAATTGCTTCAACATAAGATTTTGGGCAAAATAAATTGAAAGCGGTATTGCGAATTAAGGTTTCGGAGCAGAGAAAAAAATGTTGAGGGAAATGAATCAAATGCAGGCGGATATCCAACTTAGAAAAATCAAGTTGAACACTTTTTAGTAACAATTCATTTGAGACTCATGGAACAAAACAAAAGAAACAAATCTATACTCAATAGAGAGATCTGTGACCAACAGATACCTAACTAATCAAACTCAAGCATTTAAGCTGTTTCTGGCAATACTTTCACCCACACCTCACCTTAAAGAAGGAACCCTGTAAGTCTAGTTAAAGCATGTACAGGAATCATTCAAAATAAAAATAAAAAAGAAACAAAATTGAAGGCAGAGGACACCCAAATGATTCACTTGCACCTTGTTGGTGCAAATCTAGGGCCAAGCACATTAATTTCACAAACAAAACTAAAAAATGAAACAAAGTAATTCGAAAAATAGATTCTGCTCTTACAAAAATCAAAAACAGGAGAACCTGAAATGAATATATGAGTAATCTGTTCTACAGTGTAACACATTGACACAGTTTCATTAAAAATTCAATTAAGTGTAATGTAAGAAAACTACAAAAACAAAAGTCAACTCCATAGAGAGACTTGTAACCAACAGATATTGAATAAATGAAACTTTGTTTACTCAAACTCTGTTTTGGCATTTTTGGCGTTAAACAAAAAACAAAATACTGTTTCATTTTTAATTGGTGAAGATCACTTTTTGCGGAATGTACTTTGAGAGATTCACATAGCTCGCCTTACCACTGTTTGGCAATGCAGACACTTAATTTTGTATTACAGGTATGGTTTATAGTCATACTGAAGGATCGGTCAAAAGCCACTTCAAGTGTCAATCCTTTTCTTATACTAAGGAAATACCTGGTTTCCTGAATCCCACCCTCACTGAAGTTCATAGCCACTGCAATAGTCATCAGGTCCAGTTGAATCAGAAGGAAGATGAAGTGTGATCAACCAGCACACCAGCCTCAATAATCAAATGTAGAAGTAGCCACACAGCAATGATAGGAAAGTTCTTCCAAACTGAAAAAAACAAAAAAAAACACAATATCATTTGTTCTGAATATGAAATCAGATGTCACGGAAGCAAGAGAAGCCTGAGGCATATATAATATTTTATCTACAATCGAGCATGAAATTTAGAAGTATCCACATTGATTGGAACTTAAAGGATACGTAGTATCTACATAGTCCTATTCTACAATTAAATGCGCATAGAATAGTAAATTCAACCACTTGCATTTAGTGACTGAACCAGAAGAAGCGAATATGATACATGACATGTAAACCGAAATGATCCATGCACAAAGGTAAACATAACCTGTAGTCTCTGAGGGACCGATTGACAGCCTACACATAATCTGGCGTACAAAATATCACAAGAAGTTGAAAAATAAAGTGGAAAGGCACCCTAAAAGCAAATCCGATTTTAGCAAAGCAATACTTGACATCAGGGACGACGAGGAGTTCCAAACGAAACAAACAACTTCTTCTACCACCGATGTGTCGAGAACGACGCATACAATACAAAATTGTAACAAAGTGACGGACACACGGGCAAGATAGTCATGTACGCGCACGACCGTTAGATAAATTACGTGACATGCTTGGCCCGGGAGTTTTCCCTACCAGCTTGGACTTGAAGCAACTCAGCAAGGAGATGTGATGTGCCCGTACCACACAACAACAACACCAACAACAAAACAAAAACATTACAAAAAAGTGAAAGTTACCGATTTTTCATACTCGTTCACCTCTCCAGCACACGACAGAGATTCGTTTCTGAGGGGGAATGCACTTGGTGCCTGAATAGTGACTGCATGGAGCGACTTTGATACAGGTGGTCTTCTTTCCGTAAGTATCGTACAGATTCCGCCTTTCTGTCGCCGTGCACTTTATGCGGCGTGTTCGGTTGCGTTCTGAAATGCCCCAGTGACGAGGTAGTTGCGTCCAACGCGCCCGGCCCGCAATATTGCCACTAACCTAACACGCGATCCTCTTGGCTGGGCGCACTGTGCAATGTTTTGAATCACCTTTTCTTGTGGCAGGGCCATCTATTACCAGACTTCGGCCAATGAAGTTTGATGGTGAGTGCCGCCAGCACCACCGCCCCGCCCTTAGTGAGTCCTAACCTCACCCACCGCCACCGCAGGAAGATGGGAATCGTCACAGCATTGACACTCTGGAACAGGTAACCTGATATTTCGATGGTCTGCATTGCCTATTACAGATGCTTCATGATGAAGTGCATAGCGTTGGGCAGGTTTTTAGGTGTTACATAGAGAACTTTTCTATGCTTGTCATGAAGGCAGACGCAGTATCAACCCAAGGTTTCCGTTCTTGGACATCTACACCGGTGTTTAGAGTCATCTGTGTCAGAGAGTTTATTCCTCCAGTTTCTCTGTTGTAACATTTGTATCTGCTTGTCGGAATGACAATGTGAGAAGATTATCTATCTGATTTCATGACGGGTTTATTTTGGTAATGAATTGGAGAGCTTCTTATTTGCTTTATTTTCTCATTCCGTTGCTTGGCTTTGCCTGTGCTGAGGAGTTCTTTATTGCTTGAGAATATGCGTTTCTTTGTCTTCAATTCTTTTGAATATGAAGTTCTGAATCCTGTATGAGTTCAAAGGTATGGTATTCATCAATGTGAATTCGCATTGAAGCAAACTTTCCCCTGCATCAATTCCCTCTAGATGTTGTTGACTCTTACTGTCTCTCACAGCTTGTCAAGTTTTTAATGATATTTTTGCTGTTAATCATGACTGTCATGATATACAATGACTTCAGCGTTTGCTTCCATTATTTAATTTTCTGTTCCTTATTGTGGACCTGGGCATTAATCCACATTTAGTAATGAATTCTGTATCGTGCATCGTAGAAACATGACACTGCTTTGCACCCTTTAAGGTTTCAATTTCTGTTTATGAGCTGGAACTAACAAGTTTTTAATTTTGTATTCTGCAGGTGAACATGGGGAATGCGGCACCTTTCATCAAGTGGAATTTCGTTTTTGGCAATCGGAAAATCATCTTGTAACCATCTCAGAATAAAACGCAGCAATTTTGTTGGTTGGTACTATACTTGTAACTTTTTCCTGAGGTCATTCAGTGGGAAGTGCAGAAATTTTTGGGTGTGAAATAATAGAATAATTGAAGTAAAGAAATATCCCTGACATGGCACTGAAAAAACCATTGTTCTTTTAAGTACGGTCTAGCTATCTTCTTGCAAACATGCACTCTATGTAATTATGAGTCAAATGTTTTGAGCTTGCACGATTCCCTTCAAAATTTTAAATGAGTTATTTGTAATGGTGAAGATAAATATTTCCTGTTGTGACTTATTTGGCATATGTTTTTAACGTGATGTGTTGGTTCTCTGTGCGGAGAAGGTCAAAGTGCAGTACTGATTTTGTTAGATCTAAAACAAGTCAAATGTCTCTCATCAAGCTCACTCATCCATTTGGTTTGCAGGTGGCCCTTCATGACCATTGAACTGCGGCTTTCATCCTAGACTGGTAGTAGCGACATGACTCCAACATGGTTCACCAACTCATACCAAACTCTGGCCTTGTGACTTATCTGGTAAGTACAGTAATTTTGTTTCAAGACCAAAACAGCTTGACAACTTGATGTTAGTGGTTTATTTTTGTTTTTAATTTTTTGTTTCAGTGAAGACTTGTTGAGCGACTTGTTCATCCACATTTCTCCGCACAATGCTAAGTATATTTATTTTAAATCTTTGGCGGCACCACAGTTAAGTTTAATTTTTTTTACCTTTTACTTTGAGGAGTTATTTGAATAGTCAGTGTATCGTAGTTAATCATTTTCACCAAGCTGAAGTGGAGCAATAGCAACTATCTAAGCATTAATGATTTTATTTTGATTTTGTAATGTCCGACATAGGGGTTCACTCATCCTCCTGGGATTACTTTGACCATGGTGCTGATTCAGTAATGCGGTGGACGCACATACCCCAATAAATTTTCCAGATTGTTGGTAGTTTATGTCGGGTCACTGCTGTCTGAGCATGGCTGGTCAAGGTTTCCTCTCGAGTCTGTGTGTTCATGTAGGTTATTCATTGTGACAGGAAAAGGATCCTGCGATAGGAAAGCTGTGTCAATTGTCACATTTTATGTGACATATACTTAAGAGATGTTCTGTTTTGAATTAGCATCATAGAAACAATTTAAACAAACAATGGTTATTGTTTGGAATTGAATTGTTTCATGTAATGCTTTTTCTCAGAGGCCACACCAGTGATGTTCCAGATGGAGAACAGCCATTCCAGTCCAGGTTTTGCTGCGGCTCTTGCTACCAACCACATCAGAGGCATTCTTGGCAAACTATGATTAATGGTAAGATGAAACAGTTACTCTTCAGGGGTCTCAAAAAATTGATTTGTAGTTTATTAGTTTCCTCAATGCTCTAATTCTCTTTCAATTTTCCCCCCCTCGAGCTTCAATTTTTTTTTTCACAAATTCAGAAATGCCTTGTGGACAATTCGTGGAGGGTTTCTCTTTCCTATGCAGTACCCTCACGACTTCACTGTTTTTTTTTTGTTTTTTTTGTGTGTGTTGCAGGCTGGCGCTGAACAGAAGACCTCACAAGCTCTACTTGAAGAGACGGACAGATGGGTGTAGGAGAGAGGGGGTGGGTTCAATGAGTGTTTGTGCGTGTGCTTTTCTTGTCTGATGTTTTTGTGACTGTGTCGGTTTGGGTGGGTTTTCCTGCGCCACAATATGGGTTCAGTTGATTTGCATGGTCCAAAAGGGCATGCGGTACTACGAAGCAGAGCACATCTGCTTACATTAATTCATCCAGAGCGTTTGGTCATCACGTTATTAGTAGTAGAAGGCACGCATAATGCCGGGAAACGCCTCAACCAGGGCGTAGCGGAGCGGGATCCGGGGGCCTCGCTGCATCGGAGGCTTTGCGACCCGGTGCCCCGCCGAGGGCTGCGCACCCTGCCTTCGCTTTACCTGCCTTGCGCCGTGCTCTGCCGGTGTGGTGTTCTGTGTGCGTGACGTAGCAACAAACGGTAGTGATGACTATTGGTCATCCCCCTCGGATTACATCAGGCCCTTTTTTCGACAAGCCGTCTTGGACGGCATCATGCATGACATGTCGCACGCTTTCGGGCGTGGGCGTTGGCAAGACTGATCTCGGTCGCGTTGCTCCTCTCCCAGGAGGCGATGCTAGGCTCCACGCAGCCTGTCTTGTTGGCGCTTTCCAATTGATAGCTTCTCGCGGGAGGGCCTGTCTGTCTGCATAGGGCGTCGGGGCTTCACCTGCAGGGGCGTAGCGGAGCGGGATCCAGGGGCCTCGCTGCGTTAGAGGCTTTGCGACCTGGTGCCCCGCGAGGACTGCGCACCCTGCCTTGGGTTGACCTGCCCTGGCGCCGCGCCAATGCAGCGCTTGGCCGGTGTCGCGTGCCGTGCGTGTGACGGTACGGGATCCGGACGGTGATGACTTGGAGTCGTCGCCCCCCTCGACAGCGGGGAGGGCTCGGTGGCGCCGCCGGCTGTCTCGGATCTCGCCAATGCGCGGCCTCTTGGTGGTTCAGTTGTTAGTGATCAATCGATCTAGCGTGTTTATGCAAACATTTTGTACCTGCAAACTGCCTCCTTTTTCCCTTTTCACAGTCCCATTTTCTCCCTTCCTGTCGTTTATCGACCCAGGTTTTTTTTAGTGGGTGTGACTCCTCACACTACCCGGTGCCCCCAGGGGTCCATTGCGTGTCCTCTGCGGGGCCCTGCCCGGGTGCCTAAGGTCGGAGTAGCTTGCTCTTCCAGCTTGCCACTCGGAGGGCAGTGTCAACGAGCTCATGGCATTGTAACTTCCCGTTCAGCGGCCGCGGGTTTTTTTCCTGGTAGGCCGGAGTGCCGCATTAAAAAAAAAAAAAAAAAAGCGCCTGTTTGTGCACAGGCAAGTTGCAACCCTCCCCCTGATAATTATAAATCTAACGGGGCAAGTGGTGCAACATTCTCATGAACGTAGTTCTTCGTTATATTGTAATGGCGTTGGAATCGTTGCATTTCATGCAAACCACACTGTTAAACACATAGCAAACGACTCTTTCGCCGATGCTAAAGCAAGCGCTTGCGCCGCTCCTGGCCGACGACGCGGTAACCGGCCCGGCGGATGGCTCGGCCGCGGGGAACGGGCAGGCAGTTGCGCCGAGACCGCGCAAGCGACAAGACCTTCGTGCAACTTCTCCGCGCTTCGCGTGTGAAACTCGTGGAGTATTGCGGTGGTTTCTGCCGTTGTGTGTACATGGTGCAGAATTTTATAAATAAAGTGTTACTGAAGATCGACTTCGTCTCGTAACTTGCCCTCTTATCACGACACTTGAAGCTACTTACAAGCACCATTTGCTTCACTTCCGGGTAACAAAAAATAAAAAAAAAATTGAGAAATGAAGATAAATATAGGAAGGAATGCGCCACCTCAACGTTACACTCTCATAGGCCACAGGTAGCAGGAACTGCACTGTGAACTTCGCCGAGGACTGCGCACTTGACTTCAAACGAGTGCGCAACTATACACGCTCCTGACTGTACTAAGGAGCACACTGCAGATCAGAGAATACACGCACCCAAGGACTGGAGGACGATGTGGAGTGGCAGTGAGCTGCTCACCTGTGGGCTCGTGAACGTTCCCCTGGCCCGGCCGCCGTGGTGCAGTGCATGACCGCCACCAGGTAGTACGGCGACGGACTGGCAGGCGCAGCACCACGCGCGGGGCTCGCCATAAGGTCTGTGGACGCGCTCCTGGCGACAGCTCTAAGGGGTCGAAGGAAAGGCCTTGGCGGGGTGCGCGGCCACGGCCTTCCCTCCCCATCTCCGGTCACAGCGCGCTGCAGTCGGTTTGCCGGTGCCCAATGGAGCCCTGGGCGAGGCCGAGGCAGACCTGCCGACGTCACCCCAATGGCGTCCTTACACCTCCCAGGACATTTCTCAGCCTTTACGAAATGTTATGGAGAGTGCTGAAAGTGACGTATGTGACGCTCAAGGTCGGTCCTTCCTTCTGGTAGCACGAGTCACAAGTTCACGATGTGGGCCTTCTCCAGCGTGTCCAGGTTGAACAATCCTCTCGTGTTCTGGAAGCTGCGTCTGTGGTGTTCGCTGACGTCCTTCCTTACCTCTCGGTGCACTCGGGCGGAACAGGAATCAGCCCGGTGGGTAGGCAACCCATCGTGCCGCGCGCAGTGCGCGGCAGCGTGCGGCGATACCCCGTGCCGCTGAGCTCACGCCAAGCTTGGGGACGGTCCCCGAGTGGTCTAGGGAGTATGGTAGTCGAGGGAGGGGGGTATGGGCAGGACATAAATACAATGGAAACTAAATTAAAAATAAAATAAAATTTAATTGAAATTAAATTAAATAAAAAATAAGCGAAGGAGGAGCTTGCCCTATTTAGACCTGCTTTCAGAAATAAAAAGAAATGGAAAATAAATGAAAAATTAACTATAATTAAATAGAAATTGTGAGGAAAGTACGTCTAAACGCACTGTCTTTTTTAGAGCAAGCTCTAATAAGGCAAGTTTGTTTTTTGAGTGCAAAGCAAGTTTGTTTCAGGGAGAATTTGTGGCAACTCTAAAAATTTTGAAAAATTTTGAAAAATTTCGAAAAATTTTGGAAAGTGTACACAAAAATTTTGAGTTGTTTCCCCCTCGTGCTACCCCCAACTAATACCTCCCCGTTGGGAGGGGGTTGGCGTTACGGCGGCGGGTCGGCGTGGTCACGCCTCGACGAAAGGGGCTTTGAGACAACTCCTGACCAATTTTGGTGTCAATCGCACAATTCCTTGTCACCTGACATCGAAAAAAACCAAATTTTCGTTCAATTTAACCTCTTAGTTGACGCCCATGTCCCTACGTAACCCGTAGCCTTAAAAATACGAAACCACGACGGCGAGGAGGGCGCATCCATTCCCTAACGCGCCCCCAAAGCGCGACACCCTCCGAAAAACCCATGTGGCTGCAGGGGCTTCCAGAGTTGAGCCCCTACTGGAGCGCCGCGCCGGGCCGCCGCCGCCAGCCGCCTGATGGGTAGGCAGCCCTACGCGCGTCGCAGCGCCCGAAATGGACGCGTCCGGGGCCAGGGTTTCAAAATTTCGCGCAGAAAATTGCACAACTGATGGCAAAATTGTTTCCAAAATTCGGGTGATAACTGAAACCGACGCGCCGCGTCGGTGACACGTCGGCGACGTGCCGGGGCGCGTAGGGTTGCCTACCCATCAGGCGGCTGGCGGCGGCGGCCCGGCGCTCCAGTAGGGGCTTCGAAAATTGACTGAAAAATAAAAAGAATGTCTGACGGCTCGAAACAATAGAGGTTCCCACCGGAACCCCAAAAAAGAAGAGGAGATTCGAGACAGTATCATATTTTAATCATGTTTTGGCTGGCCTCAGTGGACCACATCACAGAACAGCCGCCTGCCCGGCCGGCAGCTCCAGCAGCTCCTCGGTGTACTCTTGCAGGATCTGTCGGTAGTACTCCTCGTTGTCCAGCCACCGCGCCACCGGCCCCGCCCTGGCCTTCGTCTCCAGCAAAAACCGCACTCGCGCTTCACCGTCTTGAAAGAGTGCTGCCATGTCGTCTGGCTTGCCCGCGGTGATTAGCCGGTAGGAGATGCCGACGGCCCGGACAGCGGGCATGATTTGCTTCCAGGATGCCAGGAACACCTCCCAGCCGTACTCCTGATCAATGAAATTGTTTACAAGCTCTACAGAAAGAAAAGTGATAAAAGTGAAGGGTGCCGGACATCTCGCCCCAGCTAACTCGCCCCATGGTACAACTCGCCCCAAGGCTAACTCGCCCCGGTATTGGGGCGAGTCCCGGATGCAAGTTTTTGCCAACTCGCCCCAATCCGCCAAATTTTCAAAATCTCGCCCCATTTTTTAAAAAAATTTATTATAATGGCATTATAACCATGCCGACCCGCCCCCCCGGGCGGCGCCCCGGCCGGCATTGTCGTCGGGGAAGGGGCCAGTGCGCGGGTAGCCATGGGTGAGGCCGGCACCAGCAAAGTACGGTACACGACGATGGCCCCGGACCACCAACACCTGCGAGGCGTGGCATCGGCGGCTGTCTTCTCTCATCGGGAAGCATCACCCGTCGTTCTTCGTGTTTCTGGGGCAGCTCCGCGAGGAGGTAGCGGAGATCGACATCCACATCACGAGGGCGGAGGGGGGCTACTCCCCCACCAAGCGCAAGAGCCGTCTGGATCAAGCAGAGCAGCGCATCCACAGGATCGTCGACAGATACCACGAGTACAGTGACAACGACGACGTCGTCACGTACCTGAGGGCCATTGGCCACAATTTGTCCGGATACTTTTGATCAAATACAACAATTGGTGCAAATCCCTTAAAAATGAATTTTAATTGGGGCGAGTTAGCACTGGGGCGACTTGGGCTCGGGGCGAAATAGGCATGGGGCGACTTGGTACTGGGGCGAGTTAGCTGGGGCGAGCTGTCCTAGATCCGAAAGTGAAGTGATGAAACTGCGTATTACTCCGTAGGTCATGCGCTTATTGACGCGTATTTCGAGCATATCATTGCGTATTATAGCCCTAAAATATGCGTGATTACACTGCAAACCCAAGTGTGGAACAAAATGGTCCACGCTAGGAAGCGTGGTGGACCAAACTTGTTCCACGCTTCCTAGCGTGGAACACACTGTGGTCCACACTTAAGTCTCCACCGTTTCAATGGGAAACCCTACCCCTTGCAAGTGTGGAACATGTCATGTTCCACACTTCCAAGCGTGGAAGAGGCTTGTACCACGCTTCCTAGCGTGCACCATTTTGTTGCACACTTCCTAGCGTGGAACTGTTCCACACTTGAATTTGCAGTGTGCGTATAGACGTGTTTTAAGCGCGTAATAACTCCAAATAACAGGAAAAGCGGTGATACAAATCGGCAACTTCGGCCCGTCCCGTACATTTTGATCATTCACAAAGGGGTCCTTCCTCAAAAACTCAACAATTTGGCGTTCCAAACTTTGAAAAATTAAAAGTTGTACGAGTTTGTTCATATTTGGGTCGTTTTTCTCGTCACGGCATGCAGAATGCGAAACAACCTCAAGCGTTTCCAGATTCGAGAAAAGTTGGATTTCCCCCTTTGAAATTACTGCGGAGTTAACATAAATTGACGGCTACGGAGTTTCTATTTTAAAGCAAGATCCTGGATTACAGGCGGACGAGTTGAAACAACACGACGCGCATACACAGCTGACTGAAGGATTCACTCAAGGCATTCACTCCAAATCGAATGGCGGTACACAGGGTCTTTGTAAGGTGGTACAGAAATTACTGCCAGTTACGTGCCCTTCAGACGGCTCCTAAAAGGAGGAAGTTAAGTGTACCATTCTAAATGAACCCTACAGACGGTTTTAAAAAGGCAGTACAGGGTATTACCGCAAATGACGTGCCCTATATGTAACGCGTCCACACCGGTCCGCACTCAACGAAGGGCACCTCAAGGAGGTACAAAACATAACCGCCAATTTCGTGCCCTTGTTGCGATGTTTTTCCGTCGAAGGGCAGTACAAACGGTCTTAAAAGGGTAGTAATTTTTGTACCGCCTTCAAAAAGGAGGTAAAACCTGGAGCCCTCCTTTGGCAAAAATACCGCCTTTAGAGCACTTTACCGCAATTGAGGGGTGGTCATATTATCGCCTTTCGATTTGGAGTGTTAGTCCAGCCAGGAGTTATCATTTTGGAGGTGGACAAAATTGAAGAATAAAATAAGTATAGTGGACCTTGTTCGCCTCGCCGAGTACTATAACACAGCAAAAATCCCCATTTGTATCAGTTAAGGAATTTAAACACTGGGTGTTCAAAGTAAAGAATGCAGTGTTTTTTAAAGTTGTTACAACTTATGAACCGTTTTAGCTATAATGTTGCGGTTATCGACAGGACGCACAATGCGCTATTCTACAACATTCATTCCAGCTGCGTTTGGACGTACGGTTTTTTATGGGAAAGGGCGCAAAGTCAAGAACGAAGTGTTCCAAAAGTGATTACACACAATTTCGTCTCATAAGGGACCCTTGGCAAATAGGGTACTGCCGCTGGCGAGACAGCACTCGGCAGGTGGAAGGCACGCACGGGGGTCTAGGGGGCTGCCTCGAGCGCAGTGAGTCATGCCCGTGTCCTCTGCGGCATTTATAAATACGAGACGGGTAACAAAATAAAATAAGGAAAATGTATCCCCTCTGATTTAAGTGGCTAAGTATTTTAGCGGAATTTCCTTGCCTATGTGGGCATAGATGAGAGATGGTAACTCTGTTTTGAGGCTGCTGACGACAAAAATCACATCAATTTTCACTCCAGACTCCGACTTTAGACCCAGGTTCAAATCTCGTGAGGATAAAATTGTCATGAAAACACTGTCACATAAGCACGCGTTTTTCTTCAGGATTTGTCAACTCGGTCACGTGTGTCTGAATTTCGTCTTTGCATCGTTTGGCCATACCTCAGAGATGTCAAGTCCGCGCTCTTTCGTGAAGCGCGTCAGGTCACCGTGGTAGCCCCGGAGCAGGGCGTCCTGGTGCAGTTCGCGGAAGTCCCTTCTCGAGCTGGTGAACAGGTACATGGCCACGTCGAAGGCAGGCGGCGCGAGACGCACCATCTGGAAGTCTACCAGCGCGGCATGCTCCACGCGGCCCTGTAGTGGCAATGCACCCAGACAAGCATGTTCTTGAAAGAATAAAGGTTCATGCCCGTTCATGCTACAACTTCCCATCCGTTGAAACAAACAAAGAACCAAACTGTCTACTTGCTACTCACTTACAGATGCATACTTGCAAGTTCGCATTACCAAATGCATTGACCAAAGTACACACTTACAACTGCATGCTCGGCCCCATAACTCCACGCTAAGCATGTGCAATTACGTGTGAACTTACTTGGCAAAGTATGCATTTGTAAGTGTTTACTTAGTACACAGGTTTGTAGTTCACTGTTTCCTTATGAATGCTCTTACTGGCAAGAACGAAAAATGTATTTCTTGTTTCAAGAACACAAAAGGGCATTTTAACGAATCCCTTGACCGGAAGTCAAAGAACAAAAGTTAGAACCAAAACCGTTTTTGCGCATGCGCAGAGGCTAAATCTGAGTGGAGGGGAGACGTCTGCGCATGCGCAAAAGCGGTTTTAGTTCTTTTTTTTTTGTTTTTCCACTTCCGTTCCAGGGATTTGTTCAATTACCTGCACTGAAAACCTTAGTACACTCCCGACAAAAAATAGCGGAGCACCTTTTACGGGGTAGGCAGCGGAGCGATCCGAAAGCCCGATGGCCTGCCTACATCACCGGCGCAAGGTGCCACTAAACTGGCCGCGCCGCGCGCCGCCCGAGTGCAGGGCCTTCATTGCGTCGCTCCCACGGTCGCGTTCGTTGTCGCATCGGTCTGAAACTTGCTGGACTTCGAAATGATGCCTGGGCCGAGCGAGGCGACGTTGGAAGGGGTTGCTACCCTAACTCAGTAAGTCGCTGGAAGGGGCGGAAGTCAGGGGGTGGTTTCACTGGAAATGGCGCTTTTTTCGCTCTGGAAAGTGAACGGTTTGTTGGATCATCTTGAAAACTTCAGGATCGTTTCCGCCGTGTCTTTTTCACCCAGACCACTCATCGGAGGGCTTCCAACCCCTCCAGGGGCGTGCAGGGGCGCTGGGGGGTGAACACCCTTACCGCAGGGGTTGCAATGGTCCGGCGTTCGATTTCTCGGTTGAGGCGTCTTCTTGGACACTGTAGGAATGCCCCCTAAAGTTTTGTCGCATTTTTCACAAACCGAAGGACCCTGGTCAGCCGTCGTTCGAAAGGGTGTGGGGTTCAGCGGGGAGTGGTTCCGCCGGGGGTGGTCGGAACCGCGAAAAAACATGTTTGCCTGGTACGGGGGACGCCCCCAAGCCATTTGGCGCAAAATTCGGATGTGTTCAAAATCCACCCCATCGAAGGGGTGGGGGTGGCTGCAGGAGGGGGTGGGTTGGTCCAAATTGAATTCCGCTGGCACCGTTAGAAAGGGGAGACTCATTTGAGTCGGTCCATCAAAAATTTTGACTTTCCGAAAAATTTGAAGTGGTTTTTACGCCGCGTTTTCATCGTTTTTTACACCCTTGCGCACTTAGGGGTGGGTGCCGTCCGTTAGGGTCGGCGCATGGCCCGCGCGCTTCGCAGGCCTCGAGAAGAGTAATGGGGGCACGCGTGTACCAAATTTCAGCTTCCTAGCTCAAAAGACTTAGAAAATATTGCAGGGACAAAAAGTGCTCCGCTAATTTTTGTCGGGAGTGTATGTACTCAGTACACTGGTTAGGTTTTACAATTTTCAAATTTGTTTTACTTAATTGCTCCATGTGTACTCCGTGCACATTTTTTTCCAGTGTGGTGGTACACCAACAGCGGAACGTTTATTTACTGATAAGACAGTCCTGACCTGGTCGTCAAACTTGAACATCACGTTGTTGGGCCATGCGTCACCGTGGGAGACGACCATGACCCCGCTGGTGTCCTCGGCGCGCAGCTTGTCTGCGTCCATGCTGCAGAAAATGTCGCGGGTCCTGTCGCGCAGCCGCTGCAGCTCTCGCTCGGTCTGCGGCACCTCGAGGCTGCACGCAGAGCAAGGTGCGGGTTAAAATACAGTGGTGACATTCGGACACGCCGCACAGTGATGCAAAACCGAAAAAAGTCGTGCAAAATTATAGAGTGCCCCGATCACTACCAAATTTCGTTTACGTGGGTTTTGGGGGTCGCTGACCTCATTTCTGAAGAGATTGAACGTGAACAACCACCACAGGGGCGGATCTAGGGCAGTTAAGGGGGGTAACACTCTAACGCAGTGCTTGATCACAACCTTATTTCGTGTACGGGGGTTTTAGGGGTCGCTGACCTCATTTCTGAAGAGATTGAACGTGTACAACCACCACAGGGGCGGAACTAGGGCAGTTAAGGGGGGTAACACGCTAACGCTGTGCTTGATCACAGGCAAATTTCGTGTGCGGGGGTTTTAGGGGTCGCTGACCTCATTTCTGAAGAGATTGAACGTGTACAACCACCACAGGGGCGGAACAAGAGCGTCTAAGGAGGGGGGGGTTTGTTTTTGTTCGAGAAATGGAGGTAGACAAGTCATTTGTGGACAGTATATATAATCTGCAAAGTATATCAACATATACTATGTCATGTTAAAATTTGAAAACTTAATAAAAAAGAAAATACACTGTTAAAAATTTTGTCGTAAATTTACGAAGATTTTACTGGAAATTTTTATAAACGAGAGCTTCGTAAAATGCTGTTCATGAAATATGTCGTGAGGTCCAAAACTGCGTCGTTAACATCAATTTACAAGATACTTAGTAAATCTACAAAATATTCCGTTAATCATTGGAAGTAACATGCACCCTCGCATGCACCAAATAGTAGCGGGACAAACTGTTCGTCGGAGAATCTAAAGCAGGACTTTGTGGCCTGCTGGCAGCGTACCTACCACGGCTCTACGAGGGTGGTTCGTACTAGAACTCGACCAGCAAGGGCAAGGGCCTTCACAGCTCGATACCCGGTCGTATTTGGCAATTCTACACACTAAATTACTATGTACTATTTTGTGCATAACCTTTGCACAAAGTTGTGCATGCGTTTCAATATGCACGAATTTTATGCGCTACAACGCACACTTTCGTGCGCAGTTACGCACAAATTCGTGCATTTCAAAACGCATGCACAATTTTGTGCGAATCTTGCGCACAAAAAAGTACATAGTAATTTAGTGTGTACGACGCATTATGTAAATTTAAGAACTGTTTCATCAAAATGTTCGCTAGGAATACCAAAAATATCGTAAAGCTGCTAATACAAGATACATAATGTCGATGTACGAAATAATGTCCAAATTTCAATAAATATCTTTTAAAGAATATTTTACAAAATGTATCTTGTTTAAATATTTCGTAGATTAACAAAAATTTCTAACAGTGTACATTCCATTTAGATCTTTAGGAAAGCTGCAAACGACACGATGTTGCAACTTTGGAGTCGATTTTCACGAAAAGCGCAACGTTTCGCGGCCTCACACCATATACACCTTGAAGTAGGCCTCGGATACTACCATGTGGCTGTGACAGACTGGTTCGCAAGTGTTCGCAACTCGACTTATTTCACGTCAAAATCAACAAAAGTGATGAATTTAGCTAACATTTTATAGCGAATATTTGGTGACCGAGAGCTTTGACCTTGATTGTAACACATGTATCGGATTTCTTAGACCTTCAGCTTTCCAAAAACACCCAATATTATACATTTTGGTGCCCAGATGCGGCCAAAATGAGCAGTTTTCACACCGCATGTAGCTTCATTCGGTTTTCGCCTCAAATTGCTCCACTTTAGCGCCATAAAAAGATAGGATTACCAGCTTTTGGGTTCAAAACAGTTTCGCCTCCATATAGTTCGACCTTTACTGCGCTCAAAAATGTCAGCCCCCTCACGGACGGACCAAATCGAAGAAAAGTGCTTTTTGCGCGACTTTTTCCGGTTTTGCATCACTGTGCGCCGTCGGCGTAGGGCTGTGCGATACCACGATATATCGAGGTCGATACGATATCACGATATATCGAGGCCGATACGATATCACGATATATCGAGGTCGATACGATATCACGATATATCAAAGTCGATACAATTTCACGTTCAATCGAGAACGATGCAATATATCACGATATATCGAGGTTAATATTATACAAGGTCGGTACGATTTAAGAATATATTGAGGTCGGTGCGATGTGCGATATGTATAACGATATCGATATATTGAGGTCAATACTATATCAGTATATCACCCATCGAGAGGTACGATATTTGATTTAAAGCACATAGATATATCGATATTGCTCAGGATTCGATATGCCTTATCGACACGCTATCTGGGAATCTCGCGATCGATGCGTCTAGATGTCGCGACAATTATCGATCTCGACACCTTTGAATAAGTCACGACATTTTTCGATATCACTCGGTATGTATCGCGATACGACATATCGACCCTTAGTTCGATATCGGATCAGTATCGTATCGCGATGCTGAAAAACGGATATCGCAAAGCCTGGCACGTACCGGGGCTGCAGGCAAGGCAGCACGAGGTCACAGATCAGGTCGGCACCGCAGTCGAAGATGCGCCTGCCGATGGCGCCGGGCTGGCGCGTGAGGAAGTGTTCGTTGAGAAGGTCCGGTGCGGCAGTCGCGAAGGCCACGCCGTCGAGCCGCTCGGCCAGCAGGGAGGCGGCGTGGAGGCGCGCCATCGCACGCAGCACCTGGACGCACAAGAAACAGCGTCGGACAAGGAGTCAGTGGCGTAAGAAGCACCGTCTGCACAGCAAACTCAAGTGTGTGCCAAGCACGCACTACATGGAGTCAACCCAAGGCATGCACTTCTTTTCTGCATCCCTGGCAGGCACACACCTCTTTCCTGCATGCCTCAATGCCTCAGGCACACACTTGCTTGTTGCATGCATGCATTAGCGACGGGCATGCAGCAAGTGTGTGCCTGAGGCATGCAGGAAAGAAGCGTTGACTCCATGAATAAGTGCGTGCCTGGCACACACTTAAGTTTGCAGAGTGTCCTTGTTGCGATTGGTGAATCACTCAGCGTTCTGGTGTACACATGAGTTCTCGAGTACGGATGAGTACACCTTACGAAACTCATAATTTCACACTTCGCAACGGTTGTAGGCTTTAATTGTAGCGTTTTTGGCCCGCCCTTCTTTTTATAAAATAGGGGGAGTGCATATGCATTTGCCTTTGTGTCTGTGTGTTGTCGTTGTCGTTGTCTGTGTACAAGAAAGGAGTTGAGCTAGAGTTTCCAAATTTGAAGGCTACTTTCAGAGTACCATCCGAACAAACAATCCGGTGGTGCAAATCCCGTCCGAGCCGCGCAAGACCTGCTGCGGGTGCATCACGGTTTACATGAGCGGGAGGAGGATTTCGGCCATAAGTGGCGCTAGCACGGCATATAGGGGTATATTTTGAATCGGCGCGACGAGACGAATTCAATGAACCTGGTCCCGACACAATCGGCCGCTTTCACGAGTTGGTCACATCAGGATCTTGAAAAAAGGGGGTCGACCAGCTGAAAATTTTTATTGCGATTTCGATAGGTCTCGGCAAGACCTTTTCAACGAAGGGTCAGAAGGGGGGTCTAGGAGCCCGACTTCGTCAGTTGGCCGGATCAGGATCTTGAAAAAAGAAGGTCGACCGACTCAAAAATTTTATTGCATTTTTCGATAGGTCTCGGCAAGACCTTTTCAACGAGGGGTTGGAAGGGCACTGTAAACCACCAGTAACGCATTTGCCTTACTCGAGGAAAACACGGCGATATTTCCTCGAGTTGACTAAAATGTGCACTGCCACTTGGTTCCTCGAGTAGGACGTTTCCAAACATCTTACTGAGCCCGCCGGGCGCTAGGTGGTGGGGGGTGGCGAGGAGACCATTGTGGTTACTGGAGTAGCTGATTCGGTCGGTGGTGGGGGCAGAATCGTCCCTCTCCAGGAGACTAATGTGTCTACTCCAGTAACCACTTTTGAAGTAACAAGGAAAAGTATTATACCAGGTAGCTGGTTCTCAGTTAGGGCCTTTCCCATATTGGGTCTCCTCTGATGCTCGCCTCCTCCCAGCTGACAGCGCGAAGGCGCTCCCGGGCGACAGGTGGCGAACACCCGACCCTCCACTCCGGAGCGCGTATGCGTACCCCGAGACCACGAGACTTGTTGGGAAGTAATGCTGCGCGCACTGCACATGACCCGAGTGGCTCGGGCCTGAATCGCGCCCCCGGGGTAAGCACTAGGAGGGGGGAGGCAGCCGATCGGAAAGCCGAACGGGAGCCGAAGTGCTCACGAACAGCGGCAAGGGGAGGCGGGGGACAGAGGGGGACGCTTAGTATTTCCTCGAGAAAAACAAATAGTCTACTCGGCCCGGTTTTGGCTAGATACGACCTCCCACGCAAGTTGCGTGTCTTTGCTTAAAAAGTGTTTACTGGCGTTTACTCGAGGAAACACCGACATTTACTCCAGCACACAAAATTGGCTGCGCGAGGCGCTATTTTAAAAGTGGTTACTGGTGGTTTACAGTGGGGGGTCCAGGAGCCCGCCTTAAGGAGTTGAGAGAATCAGTGCAGCGGACTCGTTTTGCGCTTCCACTGGGCCTCCGTTGCAATGAGTTGCAGTAGAATATGGGTATTCTCGGAATCAGGGCGACGAGACAAATTTTATTGGCCTTAGTCACGATGGTACATCGATAACTTCGCGATACCCCCTTATGAATTGTGTGATGCGAGGGCCGAAGGCCCGAGGAGAGGCCGCCGGCAGGCCAAGCTGGGCCCGCCCCCCTGTCGAACCGAGTTGCCGGCGCAGCGAAGCGGAGCTGGCAACTCGGTTCGACGGAAGGGCGGGCCCTAGCTTGTAACCGACAGACAACACCAATTAACGCCAAAAATCAGAGTTATTTGTTCTTTTTAAACGTGTGAGTACACAGAGTACAGGCCAATCTGTATACATGAGTACACTAGTGATTCACCCTTTGGATTGTTGGGTTGACGTTTTCAGGCGGCTATCTTTAGAAAATATCGGATTTCTTTCCTGAGCGAGGTTATCATTTAAGTCATTAAGCGAGTAAAACCGAGAAGAAATTCCTATAAAAATAGTAAAATAAGCGCCTCACTATTTAGATACGCTATACACAACCCACTTTACGGCAAAATGTGCGACGTGTATGGTTTTCCGTTGACATTCTGCCCCATCTGATCTTCAGGTCATGAATTGTCGTTTCGCGACGAGATAAAGCAGAAAATAAACGAAAAATCGCCCTTTTGCTGCACTTTGGCACTGTGTAGGCCGACCTGCTGCACGGAGGAGTAGTCGAAGCCTTTGACCACCCAGTCTGCCGCCGGGCCTTTGTACCCGAGGTGCGTCAGGTCCTCCATCACCACGACGTCGTTCGTTGCCAGGTAAGTGGCAGGACCCAGGTCGGGAAGCCACAGCTCCTGCACAGAAACCGACAGAAACCATCATGATTCTCTCTCTCTCTCTCTGGTTTGCAGGGGCAACGCTAGAGAACCACGTTGGGTTTGGTGAAGTTTGCTTGGTGTGCCCTTTGCAGCGGAGCAACTAGATCGTCTGTAATCCACCAATTTAAGCACTGCTTCGATGATTCCGAAGGATTCGGCTGCATGTGGATTGCGATGAATGAATTTCGTAAATTTGTTTGCAACGTGTCTTTTTTTTTTTTTTAAAGACACTGACATCACACTGCTAATTCAAGTGTAGGACGAGTATACTCTTGCAGGCATAGACCATAGTGTCCTCCACTCGCAGGTGTCGACCAGTCGTTTCCTACGATTGCAAATGTCGACCACACTGTGTCCTACGCCTAGAAGCGTTTGACACAGCTCGTGTAACTATCAATAACCATTCATTTGGCATGATTCCAAGTGTAAGACACATTGTGGTCGACACTTGCAGGAGTAGGACATGATCGCTGGTTGACACTTGCAAGTGTAGGACACTGTGGTCAACGCCTACAAGTGTGAACTTGTCCTACACTTGGACTAGAAGTGCAATCAGTAGTTGTTCGTATCCTAGCAACCCAATATGCTCATTATGCGAACCAACTTGCAAAACAGCGATGACGACTTAAGTTCGTTCCAAAACGAGAGCAGTCATAAAATTAAGTCTGTTTTGTGATAAAATTGACCGCAAGAATAATGTTGCCCAAGCCGTCTGACCAAGACGACAAAACAAGCGATCTTATTCTTTACTATCTATCCGTCAAATAAACAGATTTCGGTTATTTGGCGTCGCTTTACCTGTGCCTCACCTCGTGGTTGTCCCGGCGCCTCCACGACGTCTCCAAGGGCGGCACCACCGTCCGATAAAAGAGGGCCTCCCTGCCGAACGAGTCCATGCTCTCCACCACATCCATGGCGTCCGCCCGTTTGACGAACAGGTGCAGCTTGCGGTCGCGGCCCCCCACCACGGCGTCCACCCTCATGCCGCCGCACTTGGACAGGAAGCCTTCTGCGCTCCCACTCGTCGTCTAGGACAAGCACTCGTTTAGCATCATTGCCCACAGACATGCCGGTGGCGGCAGGCCTCATATCGAGAGGTCCTCCTCAAAAGATCTTATCTGGTCGGTTCCGTATAAAGAATCTCATCATAAACGCGAGCGAATTTCGCACCGTTTTCAAGATAATGGATTAAAGAACCAGTCGTGCTTGTACAAATATGTTCCGCTATCTCTCTTTTCCGTACTAAATGTTCAAACTTAGCGAAATTCGCTAGCGTTTAAGAAAAGATGCTGTATACAGAAACGACCAGATAAGATCTTTGGACTAGGAGCCCCCGACATAGGCAGACTGCGTTTTTTGTGAGTCCAGTTCCGTGTCCAGAGTAACCAGGCCTAATGAAATACAAAAGAAGTAAATGTTCATGTTCTGCTGTAGGGCCTCATAACTAATGTTTCCAATTTTTCCGGTATTTTTCGTTTCAGTTTTTTTTTTTTCCGACAAGTTGAAAGTTTCCGGAAAATTAACATGTCTGCCTAATTTACAGGGGCAAAGTAGTGCGTTCCTACCGTTCAGGCAGGAACCACATTCCGAAGATTTGCCGACGGGTTTTCTTGGTAGTCACTGAATTAAGAAATTAAATTCGTGAGCAGTCTTCCAGGTCAAAAAAATAAAATATGATCACCTTGGGAGAATTGGAGCGCGGGCAGCAACAGTCCTCTGCTAATCCTGATGGGGCTGCCTCGGCCTCTTTAAACGGTTATGGTTATGTACACTTTAAATACCATCAAAACACAATTATTGCTGCTCTCGTCTTGAGGGTGGTTATCTGTGACGTCCTCTACAAAATGCATCGCCCCTTGAAAAATTAAACGAAAGTTGAAGTGCGCGGCTGCTTAAAACCGACCCCACGGGTAAACGAGGACTTGACCTGGATTCGATGGATATTTTGGAGTACGAGAACTCTTTTTTGAGCAGTCCGCGCCTTTATTTTCCACTTGCGACCAATAAAATGGTGGCGATCTACCTCTCCATCGCAGTTGAGACTCTGCAGGGCGGATAGTTCACATTGAAGCGCGCAGCGAAGAGCCGCCTCCAACTCCGGTGCGTCCAGTAAGGGGGTGCTCGGCACGGTCACGCTGACGCTGATGGGTAAGACACACATTCCGAAAAGAAACACTAAAAAATTGTAGGGTGAGAATTCTGACCAAATTTTGGCGAGAAATATTTCTTACCGTTTTGTGGTAAGAATCAAAATTCTCACCAAATTTTGGCATGAATTGTTGTTCTACCCTTTATGACGTGGGACAAAATTCTCACCACTTTTGGGCGAGAACTCCGATTATTCTCACCGCTGCAGAGGTGTGAATTTTAATTTATGCCAAAATTTGGTGGGAATTTGGATTCTTATCACACAAGAGTGAGAACTTTTTTTCTGACTCCAGGGCGGCTTAATTTCTCACCTTTAAGTTTTCAGTGCACGGTAAATCTAGTTTACATTTTGCTGGACTGATCTGTGCTTCCTACGCCCATCATCCACCGTAACCGTACACCCTCCAGTCCTCCACAGTCATTTGTACTTCATTTAAAATCCATCCCTTACTGTTTAAAGTGATAGCCGTACTTACAACTAGTCCCTCTTATCCGTAGGTTATGGACATCAAATCTTTTGTAATACGGACAAAAATATTTGTAAAAGAACTAAATTCCATCCGTATGGCTGCACAAAACTATCCGTAACGCACAAACCGACAAACCCTGTACACAGGAGGTATCGACATGGATTCCAACGGCAAGTCGAGTGCATGCATGCACGTGGTTTTCTAGAGTAGAATTCAATAAGAGGGATATCGATTGCCGGAACCAACCTAAAAGCTCTCCTACCTTGGCGACATCCTTTCCACAGCGGTGCCTGCTCTCAACTGGTGGCTTCCAAATCCCGGCCGTGTATCTATTCCAAAGGACTCTCGCCCCGCGACTTCATTGCTTAGAGATAGTGTGCCGACGTTCCGCCGCAGCAGCGCATGTGCGGTGCGCGGTCCAGTGGCAGGCGCCTGCGGTGCACTCTTAACTCCTTACGGACAGCATGTATCTGTAATACAAACGAGTCTGTGCAAGCACAATGGATTAAGCTTGTAATATGGATGATTTTACCAAGGGTGAATCCGGAGACGGGTTCGGGAGGGGGGGGGGGAAGTTGCCTACCTACAGGGGCGGTTTTTGTGTCCGTAACGTACAACCAAAATCATCCGCAAGGTACGGACGAAGAAATCTTTGTATTACGGGTTAATCATTCGTTTCAGGAACTAAATCGATCTATAAATATGTTTGCACAAAACTGTCTGCATTACGGATACGTGGTATCCGTAAGAATATTAATGTTTGGTACAATCAAAATGCACTGCAAGAAAAATGACGTGTCAACCTTGTAATTAATTACTAGTTTTCCACGTGAGCCAAACCCAGTGTTCACTGTGAGCCAAAACCAGTATTAACCGTGATTTTTAAAGTAAATACCGTTATTGGTCTTAAATCGCGGTAAATACTGTTTTTGGATCACAGTGAACACTGGGTTTGACTCACGGGAAAAACTGGTAATTAATTAACGGCGTTAACACGTCAATTTTCTTGCAGTGTGTGGCATGCCCTGAACGAAACTTGTCGCCTTTGTAGCCTGCCTCAGTTTTTGAGGTGCCAAAAGGCACCCGCTTTCAGGGTACCGTAGTCGGCTACTTTCAGGGTCCCCAATTCATTCAGCAACTTTCCTCCTCTCTTGATAGATGATTCATTTATTGCTAAAGATGGCCCAAAAAGGGTGCGCAGTACCTGGGAAGCGACAAAGGATCCCAGTTCCTAGGCAACTTAGTCGCCCACTAACTGATCGCCTTTATTGCTGCCCAGGTGCTGTGCACTCGTTGGTCCATCCATATACTGGTAGAAAAAAGTACGGAGAAAGTACGGAACATGTCTGGTCAACAATTCGCCTGGACCGTCTGTACTTGCCAAGTACGGAACTTTCTGTACTTTTTTCCGTACCCGTTTACATGAGCTTAAATGGAACAGGTACGGACGTTCCGTACTTTCATCCGTACTTCCGTACTATATTCTTCTGTACATTTTCCGTACAAAAGTACAGAAATTTTTACAGTGTAGCCAATGAATCATACATGCTCTATCATGGGTGGAGGACAGCCGCTGAAGGATTTGGGGGCCCTGAAAGAAGGCGACAGGTGCCCTGAAAGTGGGTGCCTTTTGGCGCTCAAAAACTGGAGCAGGCCACAAAGGCGCCTCGTTTCAGGGCATGCCATATATTGAGTGTAGAGACCACGTGTGTAACCATGTAACTCGACTAACAACCGCCGCAGTTGATACCACCACATCAGCAGTGGAACACCGCGGCCGAGCAGGCGAGTTCTGAGCACTGCTTGTTGTTCTGTCTCTTAAGCTACCTAATGGCACGCCCTTTGAGTGAGAGAGACAGCGACCAAAGCCACCGAGCCGATCTTCCGCTCGAGATAAAAAGAGAGGCCCATCGTTGTGGAAAGTACAGACAGTACTGCGGGTGTCACTATTATCTCTGGTACTAACCAAAGGAGTCGTGTGCAATGTGTGCTATTTAAAACAAAGGCGATGACGCAGTTCTATACTTGCTGAGCAAAACGAAGCATGGGTTTTCGATAGCTCAGGGTGGTGTCAACCCTCCCAGGATACCTCAAGTTCACCTAAGGTATATTTGGTTGAGTGATAGCGAGGCCACTTACCTCTGACCGGTACAGTGCTCATTAGACCGTCCCTTATATTTTCAAATTAAACCGAGTCAAAAGTTCGTGGTGCGAAATTGTTCCATTTCGTGAGAAAACACCTCTGCCAAAGTTCGGTGGTGCTACGATGTCGCATGGCCGAGCCTGAGGGGCCTAAGAGCAAATTTCAAAAATCGGCCGATTTCAGCAGTGGATCGCTGCGGCGCTGTGAACCCGTCCCAGAAACATGTGTTTGAGTCATTGCATAGTAATTGGTAGTTTGGATTCCATTACAGACGCAGTAAAGACCACATTTAACAACAAAACACGCGAAAAATGCTTAAATAGGTAAATTTGACACTTCGAGGGCATATTTTGGCATTTTCCTTCGGTGAATCCACCAAACCACGACACAATTTTCAGAGATAATTCGGATACATACTTTGGAAAGGTGTTGACAGTGACGCAGCGATCCATTGCCCTCCGGGCCGGCTTGGTGCAGCCCAAAAACGTCGTAGAGGGGTCCAGATCGGGCTTACGTGCGGTGGCGAAACGCGTTCAGAGCGCCGTTTCAGCCATAACAGTTCAAGATACGTCAAAAAGGTTGAAATTTTCGGTCCTAGGGCAACTAAATGACGTGTTTACCAAGACAGACAACTTTCAAATTACGAAATCGGCCGATTTTTAAAATTTGCACTTTGGCCCCTCAGGCTCGGCCATGCGACATCGTAGCACCACTAAACTTTGGCAGAGGTGTTTTCTCACCAAATGGAACAATTAGGCACCACGAACTTTTGACTTGGTTCAAGTTGAAAATATAAGGGACGGTCTAAGTGCTCATACTGACGAAAAAAATGTCCACCGCTTCGTTAAGTCCTGTCACATTCGTTTTAATGCACGGAAAAAATTCATTTGTTGGGTTGATCAGCTTTGTTCGATAGGCTGAATTCGATAGCTGCAATCGAAAAGTCGATACCTACAACGAAAAGCTGATTGCAACGACCGACCACTTGTAACAGGACAACTCACAATGATCCAGAAATGCCAAAAGGCGGAAAAAATCCTTTATTATTTTTTTAAGATTTTTAAGAATCCAAGTAGTGAAATCGAATGAAAAATGTCCGGAGAGAACGAATATGACCTCAGTTTTTAGTTTCAAGAATGGATACATGGTGGATTTAGGCCTCAAAGTTAAGCGTTTCCAGGACTTTGCATTGTTGCAAATCAGCATGAATTTTGACACGAATATTTTTGTGATGCTTTGTCGTAATGCCTTATGTTTATATGTTTCCAGAAACGTCTTGATGCCCTCTACATGATGCCAGAGCCAGATTTTACATTGAAGACGTCTGTATTGCCACTGTTGCGGTTTTTAAATGCTGAAAAGACAGCTATAACTTGATTTTTGGCGGACCAGATCTTTTTTTCTTTGGGAGCCTTTGTTGTTCCCTAACCGGCATTTGACTCTCACTACGGTGTACTTAAAGGATCCGTCAACGATAGGTGCAGCCAGTTGCAGCCCTGTGCCTAAATCGGGTCCAAAGTCGGGGAAAAACTCAAATTTTTGCTTTTTTTCGTTGTTGCATCTTTTGTGGTCCTTAAACTGAAACTGAGGGAGGGGTGGGAGGGGGGGCTTCAAGGAAGTGCAGTTATGCACTTCAAAAGCAAGTGGTGAGTGTACCCATATGCTGCCTTTTCCAGGTGGACTGTGGATTCAGTCTGAACGGTTGGGTAATGAGAAAAGTTAAAACTAGGAATAATCACATGTTTTAATACAATGTTTATTACACTTGAACAAAAATCTAAAAAACTAGGTCTCTGAGGTTTTGGTATTTTTGTCTTTGAAACTCCTGCTCGAGAGTTCGACCATTGGTTCAGCAGTTGCCAGCGACTACACACCACCAGACTGGCAAATGGAAGAATCGTCGTGATTTTCTCTATTTGATATATTGTGATACTTATTTTTTGTTTTAAATTGATACTTCATTTTTGTTTCGAGTTTAGTTCGAGCATCAATTATTAATTGAGATTGATAATAAATAGATTTTCAGCAAAAAAAAAAAAAAAAAAAAAGATTTACATGATTTTACTCAAAATTTAGTAAATAACTAATTTTTGACCCACAAACTCTATCTCAACTGCCTCAATACGGTCCTAAAACCCTTTTTTTAAGCAACAAGGCACATATTAGAACCGTTTTGGACCAGTCAGGGGATTTTTTTCCGCCTTTCGGCATTTCTGGATCATTGTGCAACTGAGCTGGGGTTTGTTATCCTCTTACAAGTGGTCGGTCGTTGCAACCAGCTTTTCGTTGTAGGTATCGACTTTTCGATTGCAGCTATCGAATTCAGCCTATCGAGCAAAGCTCATCACCATAACAAATGATTTTTTTTCCGTGTGTGACAATTTACCTACTGATTTCATGTCACAAGCGGAGTAATGGAAAAGGTGTGTCACATTCGTTTGGTCGTAAATTTATGCTGTATGTCACGCTCAAACTTACATGCGGCAGTTCTCACGTGCAAACGAATGAGATGTCACATTCGTTGGCTACCAGCACAATTTTAACGCTCCAGACACTCTTTTCGGACTAGTTTTTTTTTGTGCTATTTTCGGCTTAGTATTTGGGCCATGAAGACGCGAAACGAGGCAAAATAGGTGCCCTTATATCTAAAGTTATGAAAGGCATCTTAGCCGTGCGATAGGTATTGGTTTGATGGCGTTCTACATCTACGCCACTTCTGTACACTCTTCGGCAGACTGTTGAATTTCCTGTGATAGAATATCAATTAGGTCGTCGACAAAGCGAAAACCAAATGCACATTCAGAGATTCATTTATTTATAAGTACAAAAACACCATGTTTCCAAGAAGAAAAAAAAAGTTCTATGAAATTCCCAGGCATTTCTAATATCCATCTAGTATCCATCTAGTATCCACTCTCAGGCATCCACCTTTACTGTGGCAAAGCAGCAGCGTACGTCATGCGTCCTGTGCAGGGCCAGGGGGTGGCAACGCCCGGGCCGCGCGTGAAACGATGCTTCCCGCAGCGGCGCGCGGCCGGCCGCTGTGCATGGTGTTACAAAATTCATCAGAACTTTGTCAAAACTTTATTAAATCTCAAAGCCCAGGTCTTTTTCGGAATCTACAGAAAATTTCCTATCCGTATGATACATTGGATTGGAGTTTTAGACCCGTTAAACATGTAAATTTTCAATTGATAATCAATTTTACTGGCATTTTTTAGCTGACCCAATACTTTGCGACAGCGAAAAAAGGGATTTCCGTTCGTTTCAGAGCCATTGATGTCGCGAGCCGATTGTTGGCCTTCGTTTTCCCTATTGCGTAAGCATATTGGAATGCCGATAAGACACGTATGACGGTCACGGAGGCCCATAATGTAATTAGCGAATTTAGGTAAAAAGCAGTTTTACCGAATTTGGGAAATTTTTTCGTAGTTCGTAACCATTTACGTATCGTTCTGCATACGCCTAGTCGACGCAGAATTTGATTCTCTATCGATCTATGGTGACGGTTTTTCAAATGGACATTTCAGTTTTCACATTTCGAATTAGTTTGGAAACGCTACAAATTAACCTAAAAAGTGCACGTATTTGGTAAAGCTTCACCAGAAAAAACTAGTTGTCGAACCGCAAATCTGAGTTCACCACTTTGTAGAGCAGAAAATTCTACGTGCCCCCGTCAAGTTTCATCACAATCGGTTGATTGGTTTGAATACATCAAAGATATTTTATAATGCAGACGATGCCTCGACTTTGCGGCGTCGGGATACGCGGCCCAAGTATGAGAAATCACTGCAGCGCTTGAGTTGTTGGAATTTAACAAACTTGAACGCTGCTTTCAAACCAATCAACCGATTGGTTGATTTGTCAAATGTTGTTAAATGACATGTCAGTGACAAGTTCGTAACATGTCATGTCATTTAACAACATTGTTCGTCACATGCTTGTGACATGTCATAAACATGTCACGAACATGTGACTATTACAAACATGTGACTGATACGTTTGTACGTATGACTGACCAGAAATGATTAGGAAGTATCGTTGAGGTCAACGATGGTATCGTTGGGGTCAACGATAGTGTCGTTGAGGTCAACGATAGTGTCGTTGAGGTCAACCCCTTGTGAAACCGAAGAGTTTCAAAATCCTGCCAAGGACACTTCCAAACTTGTCCACCCGCCCCGGACAGTTCCGCTTTTCGCCTGATTTAGTCCGAATTGAGTCCGGGCCGAGTAGAAGTCCGGACCGGACAGTTCCAATTCTTGGTTTCTGCCCCACTGCAAGTCACGGACTTTCCGAAAGAGTCCTGCCTGGATAGAGCCGTGCCGGGGCTCCAGCCGGGGCACGGTGGAGCCGGGGCCAGCCCCACGCAGGGCTGGAGCGGAGCAGCAGGGTCAGCCCCATGCGGGGCTCGAGCCGAGCAGAGACAAGGCACGGCCCAGCCGGACCATGTACCTGAGCCGAGCCAGGGCGCCCGGGCGTCCCGGACGCTGGGTACGCGGAAAATGCCGCTCGCCGGCAGGCCGAAGGGTCGCCGAAGTTACCTGACGGACGCGGTCAGATGCAGTTTTCGCCAGTTATCGGCGCGCAGTAGAGCGACTCACATCGCGCAGCACCGCATCCGTGGTCAGAGTGAAGTCACAAGACGCGCACAAGTTTCCACCACCAACGCCACATCTACTTCACTCGTTACTTCCTCGCAGCGACGTGCGGGCGATTGCGTCTGTCTTAAAATTGATTTTGTGTGAAGTGTAGAGTACGGTGTTTTTCCTATCATGCATCGAATTTCGTCCCTAAATGTGTTGCTGTACTATGTGTTGCAAGCAACTCCGCTGGCTGCTCGCTACCGCAAGTGTGTGCGTCTCTCTAACTTGAAGGAGGGGCGGTGAGCGGGTGGGAGGTGTATTGTTTTATTCGTCTCTCCTCTTTCACCCTCGTCCACGAGTGTTTCCATTTGCGTGTAGTTTCAACAGAGTTCGCCACCCACACACACATTTTAGGGGGGGGGGGGCGGAGGATGTGTCCGGACTGTCCAAAAAGTGGCTTGGAAGTCTGTACGGGAGGCTACTTTCGGACTGTCCGTTCCGATCGGACTGTCCGATATCTTGCTGATTTTCAATATCTAGGCCCAGTTCTGGAGCTGTCCGAGGTAGCTTTCCGGACTGCCCGCCATCACACGTTACGGACTGTCCGCTCCGGCCAGTTTTCGGACTCAATCTTTTTTACAAGGGACGATAGTGTCGTTGAGGTCAACGATAGTATCGTTGAGGTCAACGATAGTATCGTTGAGGTCAACGATAGTATCGTTGAGGTCAACGATAGTATCGTTGAGGTCAACGATAGTATCGTTGAGGTCAACGATGGTATCGTTGACGTGTTGGTGACATGTTACTGTCACGTAAAAAACAGGTCACTGACATGTCGTAAGTCACGACCAGGAATAAAAAAGAGAAATTTCGTTTAAATGCAATAGGGGCTCCTGTCGGAACCCCTAAAAAAAGAAAAAGAGGAGAGACGGCATGTCAGGGAGGTACGGGCGGCTCGGTCCCTACCTCTCCCTGACGCCTAGCTAGCCGAAAGGCACCCGGTTTGACATGCAAGTCATATGGGATGCCTATTGTTACGGGGCTAGCAAGGCAGGAGATACGAAGCGGCCCGACGACCTACTTTTGACAAGGCCCGCCCGTCGGTGACGCGCAGGTGTCAGAGTGGGCCAGAAGACGACGCACGCGGCCAAAACTCAAGACGCGTTTATAGCCCTTAGAGTCAGGTCCGCACCACGGTGGCGGGGTGAACTCCGGGCACTGGACCCGGACACACCCACGCACAGTGGTCCCAAATGCCAAAGCACAGGGTAAAGCACAGAACAATGACCTTGAAATGAGGCCTTCCCTGGCACCGGTTTTGGTGCCAGAAACCAGCTCCGTTTTTCTGACGTTTCTCACTGAATCCTTGCTAACCATGATCAATTATTCAATGTTTGGCCTTTGTTTTACTTGACTGTTCGTCGTCAATTCAATTAAACGCCTACTAACGCCAAAAATGAGACGCATCTTAGCAGCTTTTCAGTTGAGACCACCACGATTTTATTTTTAAATATAAAACGAAGTATGTAGTATGAGTTGAGCTTTCGCTCATGGCTCACAAGGTTCCCCGTATGAAAATGGAAGAGTCCGGCCCAAGCCCTGTGGCAAGAGCTCGCCTTAAGAAGCCCTGGAACACGGCCGCGGACTTTCCGTAAAGTGCTACGAAACGTTTGACTTTTGGATGAGATTCCGGACAGCCCGAAAAATTGTACAGACCGGCACGGGCGGATTTAGTCCGAAGGGCCTTCCGAAATCGACCAGATTCTGTTCCGGATTTAGTCCGAATGACGACAGTGCACCCCTTCCCCTCCCCTCCCTCCCGATTGCCCCCTACCCCTCCCCTCCCTCCCGAATGCCCCCTACCCCTCCCCTCCCTCCCGAATGCCCCCTACCCCAACCCCCCTTCCTGCATCCCCATCCCTCCTTGCAGGCTAGGTAATAAAATAGTTGATCGAACGACGATGCTTTATGTTGGATAAAAGTTCCTGTTGCAAGTAAAAGTTCAACTAAGCTTATCATCTCAAAATCAACCCAAACCTTGGTTGTGACAACTAACTTTTATCAGCGTGTACACTTGTGTACACGCGCCGGGTAGGTTGTACTTCTAAAGGAAGTTGGCAAGGCGTCGTTCGTCACGGAAAAAGAAACGTCACAAAGTACAAATTTCAGATTCGTGAAGCCAGACGTGTAAAATAATATCCGGTGAAAGCACTTTGGGGACGAGTGTGAACGGAGAGAGGCGAATAAATTAATACACCTCCCGCCCTCTCACCGCCCGTCCCTTTAGTTTTGGGAGATGCACACAGCAAGCGGGGAGTCAGAAGCGTCCTGTACGGTACCTGACGAAAGTTGGCCAAAAAAAATTTTGGCCAAAAAAAAAAGAACGATTTTAGGTCTAAGGGTGAGCACGTTTTCCGACCCCAGGAATAACATATCGAAAGATGGCGCGACAAAATTTTGACAAAATGAACCGAAAGGACTTAGCTGAAATCTCCACACGCTACCAACCACCCCTATATCTTGATTTCGGTCATTTTTGAGCGCTTGTGGCTCCTGAACCTTGCTGGGTAAAACTTTGCCGACCGTATTTTCGTGATCTAGGTGGCACCGTCTACTACTCTCCAAGGGAATGGCGGCCCAGCAAACATGGCCGCCTTCGCTCACTTGTCATCGGGGTGTTGTCTTCTCGGGTACGCCGGCCGCTTTCCATGGCGACCACGATCCAAACGTGCGGCAGGTGAAGTATCTATCTGTCCGCTTTTGCCGGGTAAAACTGCGCTGACATTTATTTTGTGATCCAGTTGTCACCGGCAACTTTTTTACAAAGTTTGAGAATTTTACGAAATTTTCTGTTTCAGAAACCAATTCATGTTTCCACCAGAGACTTCCTAAAATGCAAGGAATGGCTTGAATAGTAGTTCAATTATCTCCTGAATTTCGTGTATTTATTTATGTATACAGTAGAAGCTTGATATAGCGTTGTTCCGCATATACCGTTGAAATCGCGTTTCGCCAATTGAAAACAGGCCATTTTAGTGTTACAAAACGCTTTTAGCGATACCGCGTATCGCGTTTTTCCGCATTGGCGTCGATATTTTGCTAAAAGTCCTTTAAATTTAACGTGTTTGGCGTCCGAAAATGCGTTGTTTTGTCCAATGTTCAGTAAAGAATCGATGTAAATTCCCTTGATCAACATCGTTGTTTCATTAAGTGCAAACTCGAGCGCGTGAAATCCCCCTGCCTGCCCACCCCTGCTGAAAAGAAAATAACCTAAATTTATGGTTTTGTTTACTTTGACTTCTTGGAAATGCTTTTAATTTTTCGTTTTAAAGTTTTTAAGGGCAAAACAGCGCTGGGGGGGGATGGGGGGGAGCGCTACTTAAATCGACCTCTGCATATAACGAACCCCGCATTTAGCGCTGTTGATTTCGTGCAGACGGCAACAACGCTGTATCGAGCTTTATTGTATTATGCAAATTAAATAAATTAGCGTGGTGTCTTTAGCCGCAGGTCGGCCTTAATGGCAGCCAGGAGACACCGAGTGCCGCATCGGTTAAGATGTATTTTGTCCCTGGAACAAATTATTCATTAAGAAAGTTCCCATGTTGTGTGTTTTCAAACAATGCAATTAAAGGTCTATCTGAACTTACTTTTCGTACATCCAATGCTTGGAATGGCGATGCCCCAGCAAAAATGTACCCCTTGAATCAAGGAAGGTGACATTCTTGGCTGCAAGAAACAACAAAATAAGGGAAAGGATCTATGAGAAGTTAAGGGAGTATCCTAGGGTGTCCCACAATATTTCCAAAATGCCTTTTTTGATGAGTGCCGGGGTAGATTTGAAAGATGACACAAAATGAAAAAGATCTGTGTAAAGCAAGTCAATTTCGGACAATTAAAAGTGCCCGCGCAACGCGGTTGAAGTTTCTGACAGAGTAGAGTGGGACATGGGGTTACAAAAACAGCCGTAGTTAAGCCATTTTTCAACGGATTTCCATTCCGATAACGGCATTGTGTTCGTAAAGAAAAGGCCATTCATTTTTGAAAAAGCGTATTTTCTGTACAACTCATTGCCTATCTTCCAGGGGCACGATTCTTTGCAAAACTTGCTAATTTCAAAGTTTAAAACCGTTTTTGACCCACTTTAAGTCATCGGATCTAAAAGAGGGGGGAATATTTGGATTCCCCAAGAAAAATTTCTCAGGAAAATTTACCATGCGGATATTAATATGCAGTTGCCTACCTCTCAGGGGCGAAAAATATGACATTTTAGTAAGTTTTCGTGTTTTTTGCACCCTGAAAGTGCTTCCATATCTTGTTGAAGGTCATATTTAGGTTCCTGGTCCAAAGTTCATAGGATAAGGTACTTTAATGTTTTCAAGATGCGGTTTCAATGATTACTTACATATTTTATGCTTTGCCCCGAAGAGTTAGGCAACCGCATTTTAAAGTCAGAAAAGTTCTTAATCCGATGTATTTTGGTCCAAGGAACCTAAATATGACCTTTAAAAAAACTTGCAACCACTTTCGGTGTGCGAAAAATACGACAAATCACTAAAATGTCATATTTTTTGCCCCTGAGAGGTAGGCAACTGCATATTAAAATCTGAATGTAACATTTTTCTGGGTAATTTTTCCTGCGGAATCTAAATATTTCCCTCTCTTAGAGATCCGATGACTTGAAGTGGGTCAAAAACGGTTTTAAATTTTGAAATTAGCAAGTTTTGCAAAGAATCGTGCCCCTGGAAGATAGGCATTGAGTTGTACAGAAAATACGCTTTTACAAAAATGAATGGCCTTTTCTTTACAAACACAATGCCGTTATCGGAATGGAAATCCGTTGAAAAATGGCTTAACTACGGCTGTTTTTGTAACCCCATGTCCCACCCTACTCTGACAGAAACTTCAACCGCGTTGCGCGGGCACTTTTAATTGTCCGAAATTGAATTGCTTTACACAGATCTTTTTCATTTTGTTTCATCTTTCAAACCCACCCCGGCACTCATCAAAAAAGGCATTTTGGAAATATTGTGGGACACCCTAGAGTATCCACGTGTGTACACTTAAAGGAAATAGATCAGCAAGGGATTACTTATCAAAATTACGGGCTGCAGTCCTAGCAGCCGAACGGATTAGCTCCCAAAAAATTGAAATGATAGGTTATTATGCTTAATACTTTTGGTTGCAGTTCCCCGACGGTTGTTCATGTCAACACACGTGGACACCCCTATCAACTATATGCGAACAAAGTTTAAACTTAAATTTACTCTAAGAATAACGGCCGTGTCTCTCCAGTAAGGTAAGTCCGGGGTAATAGTGAAAAACTCGCAAAAACTAAGAAAAAAGGCGTTTTTTTAATTCATTTTTCTGCGTTAAACCTTCCTCCTTTAGGAGAAAACAATTTTTTATTACGTTAAGTTCTTTCGAAACTACAACCATTTTAGTGAGGCTATGTCATCCGCCAAAAACAGTTATTTTTAGTTTAACAACTTCCTGCCCCAAAACTGTAAAAGCCGTTATCTCAGAGGTACATTTTTTTAGATTCTTTAGTCCCTCTGCGTCATACCAGTCGATCGAAATTGACGGGGTTTTGCTTAAAATGTTCCTTAAAATGTTCTCTACTACTGATCAGAGCGACTTCAGCATTTTTTTGTTCTACTTGATTCTAGAAATAAACAAAGTAAAGAAAGGCAAATATCCTTTTTTTACAGTAGCTAATTTTCTAAAAATTTGGCTATGTCTCTCTGATGAAATTTTTGCCCAATAAGGGTCTCATTAAAACTTGATAATCTCACAACAGAAAAATAAATCATCACGATGGGATAATTACAATAGCAAATATAAAATTTCATAATTATTTAAAAGTTTAAACTTTAAGGGGACCGTATCGTGGATTTCACCACAAGGCAAATTCAGAATAAAAATGCCCTCTGTAGGTGTCCAAAGTAGTAAAAGCCTGCAGCCATGTTTGCTGGGCCGTCATTCCCTTACGTTGCTGGGTAAAAGTCTGCAACGTGGCAGAAAAGAAGTCGGTGACACCTAGATCACGAAAAAAAGGTCAGCAAATATTTACCCAGCAAGGTTTAGGAGCCACACGCCCTCAAAAATGACCGAAATCAAGATATTTCAGTTGTTGGTAGCGTCTTCAGCCATGTTTGCTGGGCCGTCTTTCCCTTACCTTGCTGGGTAAAAGTCTGCAACTTGGCAGAGTAGTAGTTGGTGACACCTAGATCACGAAAATACGGTCGGCAAAGGTTTACCCAGCAAGGTTGAGGAGCCACAAGCGCTCAAAAATGACCGAAATCAAGATATAGGGGTGGTTGGTAGCGTGTGGAGATTTCAGCAAAGTCCCTTCGGTTCATTTTGTCAAAATTTTGTCGCGCTATCTTTTGATATGTTATTTCTGAGGTCGGAAAACGTGCTTACCCTTGGTCCAAAAACCTTTTTTTTTTTTGGCCAAATTTTTGGCCAACTTTAGTCAGGTCTCTTAGCAGGAGGGGAGACAGTCGTAGTTCAATGGACATCCTTAGAACTGGAAGTACCGGTAAGTAATAAAACCTTGAGTCGGGCACCTACGTTGCCTCGACGAGTGCAAAGGGCCCACAGGGCCAGCTGGACCTACATGCTAGAATGTCTGTCTCCCCCGTTCATAGTGTTTCTCGAGCATTTCCACTGCCGGATCGGCTCTTTTGAATCTTCCCTGCTGTGAACTAGTCGTTCTGCGCGACGGATAAGTTTCGATCCGATTCAAGCCCAATTTTTGGATGACCGTACTTTCTGAAATGTTAAACAAGTTAATTTTTTATGGTTCACAGGAAATCATAATTCCCAAGTAGCTTGTCTCCTCTTCCCTCCCCTCCCCTCCCCTCCCCCTCCACCAAACTTGAATTGTTATCATATGCACTTTATTACAAATAATACCTGTTTTTCGTTTTTAGAATGAACATGAGGCTCCCAAAAAGCCACCGCTTTACAAGGACAATGAAGCAGACTCAGAACTGGCAATTAATAAACCGGACAGTGGAAAAACAATCCTTTCCAAGAAAGTGGTGACGGACAAGGGAAAAGACCCAAAATTGGTAATTAACAAACCGGAGACCAGCAGTAATCAAGGAAACCGTTCTAAAGTGCCAAGCAAGGTTGAAAATTATTGTGAAAATGTAATGGGACACTTAAAAACCAAAGAAGCTGAAAGTTTATAATTTTTCAACAAGTTTATAATTGGTTTCCATTACAGGAAACATCTGACTCTGAAGACTCTGATGACTACGGGCTGTTGAAGGAATATGTCACAGACAGTACATGGAAAAAGTTGCCTCGGTACATAAAGCAACGGGAATTGAATAGGTTTGAGTTACATGAAGAACGGTTAAAAAAAGGTAAATACATGAAACTTTTCTTCATGTATCACAGAAAAGTCTGTATTGACACTTCTTTCTCATTTCAGGTCTGACCACAGGGCCATTTGAGTTTGATAAATGCGCCACAGGAAATGATGTCTCGAGCAGCTCATTATCACCCCCATCACCCTGTAAGCCCCGCAATGAAAGTACCAATAGAAAGAGGAAAGTTGCGACTTCAGATTCAGGCAGTTCAGCCTCAAAATATAGTGACTATGTTGACAGACACAATGAAACTTCTTCATCTTCAAACAATGAACGCAGTAGTGAAAGAGTAAGTAATATTCCCTAACTGAGCAAAGTTTATACCGCATTGCTTAAAAACTGAAATTTGTTTCCTTGATGAAATCTCCGGAGAGCTCTTATTCACCACAGTCCATTGTTTACAGGTCCTAATAGAGCGTCGTAATAGACGCTCAAAACCCTCAACCTCAAGAGCTCAGCCGTCCACATTCTCAAAATCCAGTGACAAGAGTGACATACAAAAAATGAAGCCTGAGTTACCTCGTGTAAGTTCTTCTCTTACAAAACTTTCAGATCATACTTTTTGTCGCAATTTTGCCACTTGTCATTTTATGACTGCAGTACGACATCCCAAAAATTTTGAAGAAACTTGAAGAGAAAGGAAATGATACAGTAAAAGAAGCTGTTCAAAATTTGAATGAAAATGGCATCTTAACAGGAAAGGAAAGACGGCTGCTAATTAGAATGTTGGTTCGATATCTATTCTTCAAAATTGCAAAGTAAGGAAGTTTCCCCATTTTTGAAGATGGCTTTACGTTTAATTAATGTAATCTATTCCTCTCCCTTTGTTTTTCTTTTTCTGACAGAGACCCAAAACAGGCCACTCCAGACATGATGGAGGGCCTGGCAAAATCAATTGTGTTGGATTATCCAAAATTTCAGGACTCATGTGATGGGAAAACCACATATCCATGGGTAAGCAATATTGTTTAAAATTATTTAATTACTATTCTCATTGAAGTACCCCTCAGCATACTATTTCTTTTCAGAAATCACTATTTGATAGACAAGGACGTGGCTGGATTGCAAATGCAGCAAGAGCCATTCAGAAAAAAATACCGCACCAAGAGGTCAGGGAAGCAACGCAAGAAAGATTCATCTCACAATGGAGAGTCTGAAAATAATGAGATTTCTGATACTGTAAGTTATCAGTTGGCCCTATAATAAACTCTAATAAAAGAAGTGCTTCTAATAATTTTGGATTTCTTATTTTCATGCTGGGGCAGGAAGTGCAAGCACTAGCCCTCCTTATGCCTGGAAGAGCTGAAAAGGGTGAAATCCTTGATGGAATGAAAAAAACCTTTTCATTGAGGCAAGCAGCCAGAAGCCGCCAGGAGTCAGCAAGGGAAATATTACAAAAGTTTCCTCACCTTGCCAACTATAATGGAGAAATTGTAAGTTTTAGTTTTTTTACTTTTTTTGATAATTAAAGGGGGCAGTAGCGCAATCAATTTTCAAAAAATTGATTTTTGGTTTTTTAACCAGATTTTATCTGTTGGCAACCCTCTTCAAGAATCTGACAAGATTATGCCGAAATACGTTATCGTTTAGGCCCCAGAGTCGTTTATATAAATTTATTTATACAGGTTAGGTTAGGCACGTTCAATCTTTTAGGCCTTTTTCTAAATTGTAGATTTTTGGAGCTTGCGCGCAGGATTTTAAGAAAACGGTTTGAGGTATCGCCCTGAAAATTTAGCGGGTGTTAGTACTGGTGAGATCCTTCAAAATGACCCTTGGGTTTCGGGATTGAAGCATTTCAAAGCTTTTTTAGAAAACATTATAATGCCAAATTTTAACATGTTTTTTAACGTTTTCAAAAACTTGAGTTTTGAAATACTTCCCGATATTATTTCCTAAAGCTAGAGGGTCATTTTTACAGCCCAAGTATGTAAAACAAGTGGTTAAAATTTGGATGGAAAATTTTTAGCGGGTACTGAGTAGCTCTGCGCGCAGTGTTATTTTGTAATTATAAGGCAAATATGTTGTGTTGTCTTCTGCCCTTCCCACACCCCACAAAAATGACCATAACTCAACCAATTTTTTTAAAAAATAATCCTTAAGGAACCCTCTTTTTAATGGTTACTTGTGATTTTCTCCTCGATTAACAGAAAAGATTTAGCAATAGGAGAAACTTCGTTAAAATTTGACAAAAAACAGATGACGATGGCGCTACTACGTTTAAGACCTAATGCGCAAGATATGACACTAAACTTTCAAAAGAAGATGCCGAACATCCTTGCTCTTGGAACCCCAGACAGTGTCACCCTTCCTTTTGAAAATGGTATGTTTTCACACATTTGCTAGTGTTAAAAACACATTTGTTGAAAAATCAATTTCCTTGAATACTTCTTTTCAGATGTTTTTAAGGCATTATTGATCATGGCTAAAAAAACTTCCAAGAGACATTAGGAGGAGATCTGATCCCAAAGGGAAATCGACAACAGCTGACTTCCATGACATAGTGGAAATTGTGCAGGTACTTATAATTTTGTTCCATAATCAATGACGTTTCTTAATTTATGCATGACACCTAAGGTAAGGTCTGGAGGGGGTTCCTTTTAGAGTATGAAAGTTCCCTACTCAGAGCTTTTTTTGTTTTCATTCCAGCTTGGACAGGACATAGATGCATTTGTGTCAGAAAAAGTGAAAGATGCAGATGGGACCATTCAGCCATACCTCGTCCTGGTTAAGAGTCCAGTAAGAAACTCAATAGTCAAATGCTTCCTAATCCTAGACCAAAAGCCTGTTCAGTTGTCGACAACATCAATTTTGAAAAGTTTGGAATTCCTTCTAAAATCATATTTTATTTTTAATGTTAACTATCCATTGGGATGGAGAGGAGTTTTTCACTGCCCAGCTACCTGCTTCGCCAATGTTTTTGAGGATCAGGGTCAGGGTTCAAGGAAACGACCAGACTCAGTACCCCATCTGAAAGAGATTTTATGAATAGCATCAAAGACCTCTCAGAATAATTTATAAATGGATACTTATTTACTCTTTTCAAGTCAGTTTACATATCGGTTTAATTTTGTCTATATTTCTACAGTGAAACATATATTTGGTTCTCTCAGTATTTAGTTGTCTCTATTTTTATTAATACTTTTGATTCCGAGCTAAAGAAGCCATAGAGATACCAAAGCAATTTCTGTTAAGATTATAAGTTAGTTTTAACACAACTTAATGATTTTTTATTGTTTTATTTATTCAGCCCTACATACTTTGTGATAAACTTTTTAACTGACTGATATAACAATCGCTACATGAACTTTGTTATAATGATGTTAATCTTTATTGTACTTTGTCTCAACCATGGTCAAGGAATAACTTTGTTCTGTGTATCATTTATACTATTCAAATAACAAATATTTATTCAAAATGGTGTTTTTATTTAGCAACACAAATCAAAGCCCTTCACATGTAGAACAAAATAAAGAATTAGTAAACACCATGAAATCTACACCTGGGAAGACCAACAAAATTTTAAAAAAAGTAGGAGCATGAAATTGAAAATGGATAATGTTTGATGGTAATCCAAAGAATAACATATCTTCGACTTCGGAAAAAAGAAACTTAGACAAAATCAACAAAAGCTACTAGTGAGATATTAAAATCGGTTATGAACCCATCAAATAAAAAAAAATTGAGCCAAAATGTTGTCTCCAGATATCCGGCACAGAGAGAGGACATTGACTTAGGTAATAGTTTGCTAGTTTCCAAAGGACTTCAGCAACATCCTTCATGAGATGAGTTAAAACCCCCCTAATAACAACAATCTCCTCTCACAGATCAGCTTGAAATTTCTTTTCACAAGAAATGGGATTCCGTGAAACGGGGTAATTTCGGGCATCTCTGCCCGAAAGCATTGCGATGATGCTGCCGTCTAGCGGCGACCTCGGAGGCTTGTCCCGTTGCGCGCATCGCATTCGCCACACTTCAAACCGTCGGATCATTCCTCTGGAGACCAAAACACATCCAATCTTTTCGAGATACAGTGATTTTCGTATTTTACACTTTTTACCTAAATGCAGTGTATGCGTGAAAACTTCGAATGGCAAGCCAAACCTGTTCACAAACGGTGCATAAGGTATTTTTTTTTTCGATTTGGACATGTTTTGAGCATGCTGTGTCAAATTTTCAATCACTTGCGGCAAAAAGTATGGTAAACAGGGGCTCAAAACTGAAAAATTGTTCCTTTTAGGGGTAATGTCGGGCACTGAAATGGCATGCAAGGGCAAGCAGGGTTGTTCTGAACACTTTAAATTCCGCAGGGCTGGAGTGGTGTGAGCTTCTTCCAGCTCTTCAGAGCTCTTCTGAAAGATGGAGATAATCCATTAACACAGATAATACTCAACTGCCGCAGCAGTCGCTTTGAGGAACTTTGACTATTATTAAAATGGGCCATGGCTACATCTGTACTTCTTATGTGTAGTATGTACACATCCTATCTTAGTGTCATTTATTGGTTCGTGACTAAAATTTTATCATGTTTACCGGGACTTTGACTTTAAGAACGGACGCATGGCTTGTGAGGTTGCTACGGAACGCAGAGTTTTCCAGGAAGCCACTGTATCTTCCCAATTGTGCATAAGACATGCCTCCCATGTACGTCAGATTCAAGAGGAAGATCCACGACTCATCTTCGCGTGATATAGTGTGGCTCGAGTTGTACCATTATCAAAAACAAAAAAAGGATAAAGGTTCAAGGTTAGACGTTCAACAAGAAGCGTCCTTAATAGCTCCACCCCACTCTCCCAAACATCAAACTATTTGTTCCAATCATGACTTCAAATTATGTATAAATGACCACCCCTACCATCCCTCCACATCTACATCCTTAAGAATTTCACATTTTATCACATAAGCTCAAAAGAAAGAGACAATTATTCATTTTGAGACCAAAATCAGAACGACAAGTCGCTTTTTCCTGGGGTGCCCGAAATTACCCCAAAACACGGGGTAATTTCGGGCACTGCTTTGGGCCCTCCACTGTAAAAACGGTGAGGCGTAAATATCTGGAATTGGCGTCAAATTGAAGCTAAAGGTGGGTAGATGATAAATTTTAACCCTCAGGTCCATGGCAACACGACGACCTTCACAATTTTAAAAATACCTCTCAAAAGTGCCCGAAATTACCCCGTTTCACGGTACCAGAATTTAAATACGTCCGTGCCAGAATAAATATATACAAACACATGTATTTATGTACGTATGTATAAACATGTCTCTTAAGATATAAACCCACATGTGCAGAGGTGAAAGTATTCTACCCGATGAAATATCTTAACAGATGTAGGAAATCCCTGTCAAAAGTTGGCCACATTTACTACACTTTCATAACTTTATAAGAACATATTATTTAATGTTTCTAAAGGACCTGCCAAAATGTACACACTCGTATCAAATGTATGTCCTCGTTGCAGCGGCGAGAAACCCGCCTACCATCAAAAAGTGCATTTTAGCTCACAAACTTTGTATTGATATATGTCTGAAACTTTTCTCACGCTTCGGGAATCACAGCAAAAAATTTTCTGAAATTTAAGACATAAAAATGTCTTAACCTTAATAATATTTTGAAATGATATGAAAACTCAGAAAAGTTTGTGAAAAGTGCTATAATTTATTACATTTACCAAAACTAAAATGAAAAGTAAGAAATAGTTGGTAAATTTCAAAACCATTTTGATAACTCATAAACTGGGTTTGTCAAAACTAAGGTTGCCTTTTAAAAGTAATAATTCGTCTCTTAAAATCCAGATGACTTATGACTTTTCACAACTAGATTTCTGAAACTGTTTCAAGTAAAGGTTGAACGCTTCAGCGAGTGCGGTCACATTCAACGTAAATCGAAGGTTTAGTTTGATAAATTCCCGCAAACTGTTGACAAGCTACTTCTCACATGGTATGGTCCACAGTCAGCCGCTGGGTCCAAGGCCACGTTTCACAGACCTGCCGCTAGGTGGCGCTTGGAGCGCCGTGACCATTTCCCGATTAGTATTTCCAATTAATGTTTCTAATATACCTTCTTTTTGCAAATGATACTATATGTTGCGTTCGTAAATATCTTCTCTATCGGTTAGCTAAAAGTATTTAACAAAATATTACACTGATGTAGAGAAAAACGCATTTTCATGTTGCCACTCGCTGGCGTCTACGGTCGGACCTGAGGTTAGGTGCACGCACAATCCTCCTCCGTTGTGTGGTTCATCCCACCAGTGACGAAAGCAGGGAGAGTGGTCCTCTTTCTTCAACATCCTATTTTAGAGTGCTGATCCAGTTCTGGTGCATGATGAACGTTGTAATGAAGACTTCCGTCACACATACATGGTATTTCGGACGTCAGTACAGTCGTTCTTACCTCCCACTTTAGTCTACTATAATTTTGAAATTTAATAAACAAAATTTTATAAGTTTTAAAAATTTGGTTATTAGTTTTAAGAGGGGAAAGTTTCTTACTTTGTGAAGCAGTTTACAAAGATTTTTTGCTATTAAAACTAGTTTCTTAAAATTAAGATGGATTTTTTTTGCAGTGATACCCCCTGCACCAATGGACTCGAGGCCCGCCGGTGCAGTTTCACACATCCGACCGGAGATGGCGCTGGCGACGGACGGGGTGAGTTGTATGAGAAATTCAGCAGCGTCAATCGTCTGTTTATTTTTAAAAGTTCCAGATCAAACCTAAACATTAATTCTTACCACTGAGGGCTACACATACTGTCTCATTTTTCACTCCACCGATGCCAGTACGTTTTGGTTTCGTTCACCCGTTAACCGCATCGTTGTTTCTTCAAGTGTCGTTGCAGGCCAAGCCGATCGTTTTTACATCATGTTTCGGAGGTTTCAATTCATGGTTAGGTTTTCTAAGTTTGTGAAGCATTTTATTTCGACACTCCGGGATCTGAGGCTTGTAGGAAAAGAGAAAGTGCAAGTAAGTTACGGCAATTTCAAAACCATACTTTGTAGAGCGCTCTAGGCCATACTAATTTTATGTTATTTCAGATAGCCACCAAGATGGTCTTGAGAGTTGTAATCATCGTCACATGCCGAAATTCTAGTGAATTATGCTCTGTTGTCGGTGAAGAAGCTGCAGAGTATTGTGTGACACATTTGAACCCAAAGGACATATTAATTACAACTCGCCTGCACCATCACACCACTACTTGCCATGTGGAGTATGTAATAGAATGAAGCAACATTATGAAAATGCTGCCCTCTGTGTTGAAGTTCTGTAATTGCCCTTCTCTATCTGACACCAACATGCACCTCTACTGAAGGTTTGTGTCATTCAGTAGGATACTTCATCGGATGGATCCTACGTCCTTTAAGGGAGCCATGAATGGCGTCCTGCTGTACGTCTGCAGTGGAGAGAATTTGCTGTTGACACTGTTCTTATTAGGTACCCCCTCAAAGGTGGACTCGCTGCTTTCATTTCCCCGTGTTGTGCTCCTTTATAACTCTGCGACAGTTGTCTTAACCGACTTCGGAATGATAAGTGAGTTTCAGCATTTGACTTGTTGTTGACAATGCTCTGTTGTTTTTAAGAAACTAAGTGTTGATTCATTTGCTGATGTGTTCTTTTCATTTGTCCACAGCTTTGCAAGGCCATTGTTAATGCACATTGTTAGACTTCTGGTGCCTCGGAGCACCCTCATCAATTCGGATTCTACTGTACACGGCTTTGTGAAGACAACGCTGATCAAAATAACCTCTGTGGTTGAATCTGTGCGCTTATGAAGTGGGAGAAACACATGAAGGTTGGTCCAAATATATAATTATTCCGCTGGGCAAAGTGTGAAAAACTTTTAAATTTGATTTGATGGGTAGACTTTTGTGTTGAAATCAGAGTTCACCAGTACAGTGTTCCATCTTTGGTACTTTGGGGCCAATGTTACCTAGTCTCTTGTGAACATGGCTAACATACGTGCTCGATCGTCTTCGGCCCATCCACCAAGTGCATTTCTTCTGTCCCCTTCTTCCTGGTAATATTTCTGGTGAGCATCGCCCGGTGCTGCAAGGTTAGTTTTTGGGCAATATTCTTGCAGTCAGTTGGTTGAAGTCACTATTGAGATAATGGAGGTTCTTTTATTCAAGAAATTTTCCAGAGAGGATCTCTTCTGTTAGCCACAGTGTCAAACGTTTGGATTTTAATTCATGATGCCTTCATTAAATTGCCATGCACACAACTGTGTGAGCTGTCGTGCGAAGTACTTTTTCTTGCGTTGACTTTCAGAGTAGCTAAAACGCGTTGTTACCTGTAGCTGATGGATGGGCAAGTGTCTTGGAGGAAATGTCGAATCATGTTTGGATGTTAGAACAGCTCAAGGTGATATTTTAAATTAATTTAGATGAGGATGGAATCGTATTTGTGATAACATCAAGTTTTCGCTCTCTTCCTTGCAGAGTGTTACTAGTGATGCAACGGGCAAAGTTTTCTTGAGACAGTATTTTGAGCTGCGGCAATTGATCTGAGTCGAATTGCTGCCGCTGATTATTGTGCAGAAAAGTATTTCTCATTTGTATTATTAAGTTTGCTGTTTTGAGTTGAAGGTAGAGTATTCCAATATTTTTTCTGATTCTCATGAAGCCCATGCTGTTTTGTCTTAGGTTCGTGTAGGTGGCTTTCTCTTGCTGCTGCATGTATGGGCTGGTGTGCCTTGAACGGAGCAATAATGAAAAATGGCAGTTCAAGCTTGTTTTAAAACTTTGCCTTTCCTTGTAATTTAAATAAGAGGTTAAATGTAGCATAAACCTGAGGTTACAATTTTTGCTTTGGTTGTCTTTTTACTGTCATATTATTTTTGTCTTGTTGTGTTTTGCCTTGCTGGCAGTGGCAGTGAGTAGCTGTTTTTGTTTTGTTTGTTGAGTTTAATTTATTGATTCATTCCTTAATTTTTGGGCAATGTTTTTTGTTTTATGCAAACCGATATGGCTTTGTATTTAACCATACTGCTCCAATGCATGGCTCTCTCTATGCTATGGTTTGCAAGGATCGTTTATGAATTGAACCGTGTCTGCTTTTAAAATATGCGGTGAATACTGAGGAATGTATTGACTATGATGGTGTCTGTGATATGCTGACTTTGAAGAGGCGGTGGTTGGTCCTGTTATAGTTTCATTACAAGAGTAGTTTCTTTCCTTGTGTTGCAAGGGAAGACACTCTGCTTTTGTATTTTATGAATCAACAAGAGAGTGGTGGTGACTTCCTGTTTTTAATCTATTTTCCTGTTGGATTCACTATTTTTCTTTGCTCTCAGAATTCATGACACGGATCTGTGATAGATGTGGGAGATGTATCCGAAGTTCATTGTCATGCTTTATGACTTGCCCAAGTTGCCCCATGCCTCGTTGTGCGCTTTGTTCAACCCTTTCAAAATAATTCTCTAGTTATTTTTCCTTTTTCTTTTTCTTATTGGCTTTGGTCTGCTTTCTGTGTCATGCCTATTCATTATGTTAGTATATGTAAGCCAAACTGATGCAGCTACCATCATAGATTTTTTTCAGGTAATATTTCTATTGTTCTCAGGTGTCAAGGATTAAAGTTTCTCCTAATGCTCCAAGGCCATGAAATGGAAGTTTCTTCATGGGATGCTCTTGAGGAATGGCCAACTCAACGCCGCCAGAGAGCTCATTCATCATTAGGAGAGTGAGTGTTGTGCACTGTGTATTTCTGAATCTAAATGGAGCCACGCTGACTGTTTGACTTTTGGTTGTAAAGCCAAGCGAAGTTGCCATATGGTGGGTCCTTGTCTATATGCTTGCAACTTGGAATGCATGCAGTGAGGAATCATTTATCCTTTTCTTATTTACCTTCATTTGTTGCTTTTAGTTCATTATTTTTCCATAGCCATTTTTTTACTCTAATATCTGTTTTGTCTTGTTTTGTTTTATTGTGTTGACGATTTCCACTGTAGAGGTGGTGCTTCCCTTGGGCAGGAAACCCAGGGAAATGTCAACAGAAGCCAAGTTATTCCTGGAATGCCCGTTTGCTGATCTGGCTCCAATATTATTCCTCTGAATTCTTCTTCTGTATTTTTGTATGTTTGGGCAACTCTTCAGACTCGGCACTGCAGCAAAAAGTAAGTTTGCATTTCATAAAATTTGTTTTGCAGTTATGTTTGTGTAATTTTTAATATCCTAAATGTTTTGTTTCTTTGAAGGTTTGATTCAGCAAACCGTAGCTTTAGAGGAGCCCTTGACGCAGAGCTATGTCTTACGCTGTGATTATATCAGCTGCTGCTGTGGTTCCGTCTTACATGCTGCAATGTGGTATGAATGATTTGATATTCACCATTTGTTTCAACAAACTAAATCCACTGAGTGCTGTGTTAAAAAAGCTGATGTTTTGTTTCTCTCTTCAAGGTGATGTCCAAGATTATCCTGTTCTCAGTATTCCACTGAGAAGACGCCTCAAGAGTCAAGACAAATTTACCTCTAATGAAGGGCCTGGTCCAGAGGTCGTGTACAGCCCACATCACTCTGGGCAATCCTGCAAGCAGACCAGAGGACCTGAGAGAGGCATTATCTGCCTTAGAAAGTGCAACGTAATTCCGATACTTTCAATGTCTTAGGATTGTTTAATTTTCTTTCCCGCACAGTTTTGGTAGACTCTAAAAGTAAAATTATTTTTATTTCTGAAGCATCACACCATTTTGCCCTGAATATGTTTTGCATGAATGTACTTTTTGTTCTGTCCACCATGGCGGCATGTCCTATTTTGTCATTATTTGGGAAACATGCGCTGATGTTCTGTAGTTGCCAAATGAATGGTTCACTCCAAAAGGTTGCTGTCACATGTCTGTATCCTTAGTATTTATTTGAAATAAAACTGTTTAAGAAGATCTGATTGAATGCTGACTATCTATATATGCAAGTAGCCCCCCCCCCCACTCCTGTTTTCTTTTGAACCACAATTAGCTTTCTCCAAAATAAAGTTTAGAGAACAATTAAGTTTGGAGAACACCTTATTCCTCTCTAGTGTTTCAAGAGAAGTGCTCTGTGCAACGAGAAAGCAATTGGTTCTGAGGATCTTTAATGTACCATTCATCACTGAATACTGTAGCTTATGGGATTCATTCATTCATCAGCTTTAGCAAACTGAAGAAAGCAGGTGTGGAGGACGACATGCAAGTTTAGATAAAACTGAGTTAGGCCAAATTTCAACTCTTCATAATCTTGTAACCAGTTGGTTACAACTAAGACCCATACTAAAAATTAAATAAGGAGGTTCTTTTTTTGTTTTGTTTTTTTACATTTGGAACCTGAGAGTGAAGAAGGTACATGGAAGGAAAGAATTCAAGATAAATTTGAGGAGTTTTATTGGACATTAAGATGCAAACAAACTTCCAAAAAAAAAATAACAAATCTTTGATGCATACCAATGACATTAACACAGAACACTACAAAACAATGCAACCTCAGCCAGACCAATGCTGAGCATTTCTTTAGCTGGACAGCACAAAAAAAAGGCATAAAAAAAGTGAAAGAAACAATGTAGACTCCAAACACATAATCTGGAACTGAATACAATATTAAAAAAAAAAACAATTGGGCGACTACTGTTACCCTGTGCATTATCAGAACATTGACAAAACTTTCACTGAAACGCTAACTAAGAAAACTTAAAGCACGTCATTTGGATAAAAAGTGACAGATAAAAAAGTGACAGATAAAAAAGGGACAGATAAAAAAGGGACAGATAAAAAAGGGAAAGGTAAAAAAGAGAAATATTTTAAAATGAAACCTTGTTCATTGGATTTCGTTTACATTGTCTCGGTATGGATGCAGCTTCTTTAAGGTGACTGTGTCACTGCATGGCTGAAGGCATATCGGGCAAAAGAGCTTAGCTTCGTCCCATCCTTCAGGGCGAGCACCTGCTGCCATAGCATCTCTTTGCCCCATCATTTCCTCCGTGCAGGCAGGGCAGTATGGGAAATGGCCACAGGGAATGAGGACTTTGATTGTTTTGCGGCACTTTGAGTGGCATACCCCACATGCCTTTTTTTTTCTCTTCTTCAGTTTCTTCTTCATCCCGGTCAGCAGGTTCATGCTTCACTTCATGTTCATGTTAGAATTGAACTAGGTAAGTGAATTGCAGACTTCAAAACAAATTCATTGCTACTTAGTGGCATTTATATACTAACTATTCGGAATCCAGTCGTCTTGCCAGAACTCAGCGTCTTGGGGTCGGTGCTACGAAAGAATGTCCGGCGGGAAATGTCCGTGTCTTTTTTGTCCACGATTTTCTTGTCCACATCCAAAATGTCCCCGGTAAAATGTCCATGATATGTAAGTCCGTCCGTCAAAATGGTCAGAGAATTTCTCATCCCCAAACGAATTTCCCCGACAATGGAAGAAATGTTCATTGTTAGACCGAGCGGGGCCGGGGCGCTGTGCGGAGGAAAACGAGACGAGGCACACGTTACACGACGATGGCGGGCTCTTCGAGCTCCGGCCTGCAGCTGGTCCCCTCCAACAAGGGGAAGGATCTTTTAACATTGAACGGCTTCACATACTGCCAACACTCCCTGAGCAAGAATGGTCAGAAAATATGCTGGCGGTGCAATGAACGGTCGGCCTGCAACGCCCGTATTCACACGAACACGGACCTCGCCAACTTGCGGCTTCTGAAGGACACATCCCCACACATCGGCCACATCGAGGACTTCCGGGTCATCGAGTCACGCAAAGTGATGCAGGGGATCAAGAAGGCTGCACGTGAACACCCTAACGAGCCACCGCAGAGAGTGAGTACGCGATCAGGAGTGCAAAGTGTGCGAGCACCGCTGTTACGAGTATTAAGTGCCCTGTACTTTAGATAATTCGCGAAGGGGTTGGTGAGGTGGACGACCCAGAGGTCCTTGCGAAGCTCCCGGAGCGCGCGACTGTGCGCCGCACTGTGAACGTGCATCAGAATTTGGGACGCCCGAGGAACCCGAAACTGCTGCAAGACATCATACTTGATCGTCCCTACACAACGACTAGACGGGGCACCCGGTTTCTCCTTTACGACTCTGGTGAGCCGCACGCTAATTTCAAACATCATAGGTTCAAATACATGTATTTTTTTCTTTATTTTAAATTTATACTTGCGCAGGCCGAGAAGATCCTTCCCGCGTGCTCGTGTACTGCTCGGAAGAAAGCCTGAAGGTCCTGTGCCAGAGCGACGTCATTTATGCTGACGGGACTTTCAAGACAGTCCCCAACCAATTCGGCCAAGCGTACAGCATCCATGGCGTTATCAAGGATGTGGCGGGTCGGCGATGTGTCTTCCCGCTGGCGTTCTGCTTGAGCGTGCGCAAGAACGAGCTTAGCTACCGACGCATGTGGACCGCCATCAAGGACGAGGCGGCGGCCCTTGACCTGCGTTTCCGCGCCGTACTTATGATGACCGATTTCGAGATTGCCGCAATGACCGTGCAGCAGGAGATGTTTCCCGGGGTAGAACAGAAGGGATGCCTGTTCCATTTCAATCAGGCGCTGTGGCGGCACGTGGTGAACAACGGGCTGAAGGTCCTGTACAACAATCCGGCGAACGACGACCACACTGTGCGGCGCGATGTGCAGCGGCTCATGGCGCTACCATTCGTCCCCGTAGCTGATTTGGAGCAGGTCTTTGATGCAGTGGTTGACGAGCTGGATGACCGCGTTATGGGTGTGGCTTCCCATCTGGAAACCACATACATACGTGGACATAGGCCTCTCCGTAGGCGTAATGCAGTGCCTCCGTTGTTCCCCCCTGATCTATGGAATGTCTACCAGCAGGCCGTCGATGACTCCGCACGGACCAACAACGTTGTAGAGGGTTGGCATTCTAAGTTGCAAAAGCTGATTGTTGGGGTCCAGGGCTATCATTGGCACGAGCAGGAGAAGGTGGGGCCTGGGCCAGAGTTCCTGGGGCCACAATGGGAGCACCACCTTGAGAAAATCCTTGCCGATTTCCAGCAGCTGCTATAACTGCGAGGAAAAATACATTAAGAAGTTCAGGGAAAAACACTATGAGTTAATGGTTAAATGACGACTTACAGTCATGAATCATAGTCTTCAGTGTATCACGATCCTCATAGAAGGCATGCATTAAGCTTGACAACGTCTTTACTTGCTCATCTAAGCGCTTCAACTGCTCCACGACATCAGAATTGTCTTGGCCTAGAACAAAATGGAGCATAAAAATAATGAACTGGCTGGCCGACCGCATGAATATTTCAGCACAACAATGGAGAAAATGACCCCAGAATTAAAAACCAAAGGTAGTACTAGCCCACAAGTCGGTGTTAAGCCATGGGCAGTGACCAGCTTCGTCTATTGAATCAACTTCAACAGAAATGTCACTGATTATACGTACCGAGTCCCAGACCCTGCTCCTCCGCCGCATGCGGGACGACGTCGGCCAGGACATGGTGACCTGGCTGATCGCCACGCTGATCAAAGAAGTTTAAACGAGCCGCCGCGACAGCCCGCCTTTCATTCTCATTAGAAGACTCCATGATCAGGTTCTTAATTCAGATGAACCGAAGAATTCGGACGGATAAAATAAAACAACAGCAGGAACAATGCTCGCCTCAACTTGCAACTGCTTCGCCTTGTGGACCTCGTGGACGCAGGCAGAAACGGAAGCGGGAAGGAGCTAGAAAAGTGCGATGAAAAATTATACGACCCACTTCCTATGAGAAATTTTACAGGCGCTCTTTTTAGCCACTGGCAAACGACGAATCGAAGTATGAGAAATTAATTCAAGCGAGCGGAGGGATGTGACGCGGTGGCGTCGTAGCCATTCCTAACCACCTTCCTGTATTAATCTAAGTGAAAAGATGAATTGGTTGCCTATGGATGTCATGCAAGGACAGAAGGAAGGCAGCAGGATCTATCACGCTAATGATGGGTATTTCTACCATTTGGTTAACCAACGAGCAAACAGGCATTACGCTTATTTGCGTTGCACGCGTTACGGGCGTATGGCTGACTACTGTACTGGATCTGCCAGAGCCGATGTACACCGGAGGCTCATTGTCCATCTTTCAGCGCACAATCATGAACGACAGGTGCATTTTCCTGGCGTGGCTGCACTCCGGCGAGCCATTATCAGCCGGGTTAAGAATGGTGATCATGCATGAAATGCCCAGATTCTGACAGAATTCTGTATGAAGAAGGACAAAGGTAATGTTTTTAGAGTACTTTCGCTCTATGCACCAATGTTGCATTTTGTGATAAATGATAATATAAGTTTCATTTTATTTTGGTTTCCATTTCAAGTTAGAGCTCAGGTGCCGTTGCTTGCCATTGAACCTGCTCTCAATAAAATCAGGTCAAACATCCGCCCTGCTGTTCCTGATACGCTTTTAGAGTTAGGCTATAGACTGACTGAACCTCAATATTGGCACCTTTCACAATGCTTTGGTAATAATAGCATGTTTGCTGGTATTTGTGGCAGTGAAGCAGATCAAACGCTTAGTCTTGTTTTCATCTCTGAAGATATGAAAGGTTTCATGGCAGGAAGAGATCTGGTGAGAATTGTTTTTTCTTCGTGCATATCTCAGTGTCGTTTTATGACTTTGTGTTTTCATTTTGAAGGTTTTCTGTTCCATGTTTTTTCTGATGGCACTGAACGGAAGAAATTCCACAAACCAAGAAATTCACAAATTTTTAGTATTTATGGTGTATGGATTTTTAATTGCAGTGACGAAAACAACCTAACTTGGTTAAAGTTTGACAACCACTCTAGCAACTTTACTCTTTTACAGGGAATACCTATGCTAAGGCAATCATGTCAAGAAGGACGACGGAAGCTTACGTAGCCTTGTTTGAGTTCATAAAATTCCTTATGCCTGCATTTAAACCGTCAATGATTATGAGTGATTTTGAAGAAGCTGAACAAAATGCTTGGGCCATTTGTTTCCCTGATGCCGAGGTTCTGGGCTGTCTTTGGCACTATTGTGTTGTAAGTTTAACTATTTGTTCTCTTTCTCTGTGCTGTCACTATTTCCTTTTAAATTCTAAATTTGGAACACTCTTTCTAAGTGTATTTTGTGATAATCTTTTGTTTGGATAGGCTAATTTGCGATATTGCAAAAATATCCTAGGGCTGCAGCCATTTGTTGAGGCTGAAGAGGTCGTTTCATCTATTGTGAGAGCGTCCACTGCATTGCCCCTTATTCCAAGTGACCAAATTGAAGATGGTCTATATGCCTTAGGTGATGAAGCCCTTCAGGCTGGTTGGATGGATGAACTGAGAGGCCTGTTTGAGTACCTGGAAACAGAGTGGCTTCCCAAGGCAGAAATCTTGAGGGTTTATGATGCACCTCACAGGACAAACAATGTATCTGAGACAGGAAATCGTTCTCTCAACAAGTTGCTTCCCACATCCCGTCCTGGATGCTTCAATGTTATCAGTAAGTTTTTTTTTATTATTAAAGATAAAAAAAATTGTTTACTTCAAATCCAAGTGACTAAACTTTAATATTTTATGCCAGGCGCATTTGTTCAGCTAAATGAAACCGCTCTAACAGAATTGGAAGCACTTCGGAACAGTCTGAGAGTTGTTAGGAAAAGGAAGATAAGCGTTTTACGCAATGATAGAGTAATCAAGAACCTTTGTGGAGCGCTTGAGAATGGAGACATAACTCGTCTCGAGTTTCTCCACAGGGCATCAAGACGCTTGGAGAATGTGTTCAGGAAGGTCATGAACTTGCACCGTTAGTGGTAAATGTATGCACTGCACTGCAACTCACTAGAAGAGACCATGTCTCGGGACAACTTACCCTATTCTCCCTACAATGTAAAATAAAAGAACTAATTTATTAAGATTAATTAATGAGTTGCTGTTTACAGACATAACTTTAAACCCACATAACTGTAAATTGACATAACTGATGACACAAATAACTATTTTTTTTCTGAAGTACAAACGCATTTATTATATTCATTGAAATTATGATAGCTACAGGCATAAACTTATACAGAAATACCAAAACTTTTATCCATATAACTGTTGTCAGACATAACATTTGACAGGCATAATCTTTGACAGGCATAACCTTTGACGGACATAACATTTGATAGGCATAATCTTTGACAGATATAACTGTCGAAAGACATATCTGTATCCTGTCGTAACACGCCGCACAGTGATGCAAAACCGGAAAAAGTCGCGCAAAAAGCACTTTTCTTCGATTTGGTCCGTCCGTGAGGGGGCTGACATTTTTGAGCGCAGTAAAGGTCGAACTATATGGAGGCGAAACTGTTTTGAACCCAAAAGCTGGTAATCCTATCTTTTTATGGCGCTAAAGTGGAGCAATTTGAGGCGAAAACCGAATGAAGCTACATGCGGTGTGAAAACTGCTCATTTTGGCCGCATCTGGGCACCAAAATGTATAATATTGGGTGTTTTTGGAAAGCTGAAGGTCTAAGAAATCCGATACATGTGTTACAATCAAGGTCAAAGCTCTCGGTCACCAAATATTCGCTATAAAATGTTAGCTAAATTCATCACTTTTGTTGATTTTGACGTGAAATAAGTCGAGTTGCGAACACTTGCGAACCAGTCTGTCACAGCCACATGGTAGTATCCGAGGCCTACTTCAAGGTGTATATGGTGTGAGGCCGCGAAACGTTGCGCTTTTCGTGAAAATCGACTCCAAAGTTGCAACATCGTGTCGTTTGCAGCTTTCCTAAAGATCTAAATGGAATGTACACTGTTAGAAATTTTTGTTAATCTACGAAATATTTAAACAAGATACATTTTGTAAAATATTCTTTAAAAGATATTTATTGAAATTTGGACATTATTTCGTACATCGACATTATGTATCTTGTATTAGCAGCTTTACGATATTTTTGGTATTCCTAGCGAACATTTTGATGAAACAGTTCTTAAATTTACATAATGCGTCGTACACACTAAATTACTATGTACTTTTTTGTGCGCAAGATTCGCACAAAATTGTGCATGCGTTTTGAAATGCACGAATTTGTGCGTAACTGCGCACGAAAGTGTGCGTTGTAGCGCATAAAATTCGTGCATATTGAAACGCATGCACAACTTTGTGCAAAGGTTATGCACAAAATAGTACATAGTAATTTAGTGTGTAGAATTGCCAAATACGACCGGGTATCGAGCTGTGAAGGCCCTTGCCCTTGCTGGTCGAGTTCTAGTACGAACCACCCTCGTAGAGCCGTGGTAGGTACGCTGCCAGCAGGCCACAAAGTCCTGCTTTAGATTCTCCGACGAACAGTTTGTCCCGCTACTATTTGGTGCATGCGAGGGTGCATGTTACTTCCAATGATTAACGGAATATTTTGTAGATTTACTAAGTATCTTGTAAATTGATGTTAACGACGCAGTTTTGGACCTCACGACATATTTCATGAACAGCATTTTACGAAGCTCTCGTTTATAAAAATTTCCAGTAAAATCTTCGTAAATTTACGACAAAATTTTTAACAGTGTATTTTCTTTTTTATTAAGTTTTCAAATTTTAACATGACATAGTATATGTTGATATACTTTGCAGATTATATATATACTGTCCACAAATGACTTGTCTACCTCCATTTCTCGAACAAAAACAAACCCCCCCCTCCTTAGACGCTCTTGTTCCGCCCCTGTGGTGGTTGTACACGTTCAATCTCTTCAGAAATGAGGTCAGCGACCCCTAAAACCCCCGCACACGAAATTTGCCTGTGATCAAGCACAGCGTTAGCGTGTTACCCCCCTTAACTGCCCTAGTTCCGCCCCTGTGGTGGTTGTACACGTTCAATCTCTTCAGAAATGAGGTCAACGACCCCTAAAACCCCCGTACACGAAATAAGGTTGTGATCAAGCACTGCGTTAGAGTGTTACCCCCCTTAACTGCCCTAGATCCGCCCCTGTGGTGGTTGTTCACGTTCAATCTCTTCAGAAATGAGGTCAGCGACCCCCAAAACCCACGTAAACGAAATTTGGTAGTGATCGGGGCACTCTATAATTTTGCACGACTTTTTTCGGTTTTGCATCACTGTGCGCCGTTCCAAACTATCGCGCCGCACTGAAATAACAGCTGAAATAACAGCAAGGTGCTCTAGTAGCACGCGCTTCAACAGACTGCGAATGAGGCACGATGAGGCTAGATGTGCCGCCTTTGCTTTGACGCCATGGAGAGTCATGCCGCAGTGCCGTGCGGTCATCGCATATGCTACAAAACCTGCGCAGGTAGAGTCAATCACACTGCCACATGCCTGCTCTGCAGGAAGGAAATACTCATGAAAATCGAGATTTTTGACTGAACTGTATTTTTCCTCTATTTTCTCTTTTGTATAAAGAAAAATTGTGTAAATTATAAAATTATGTAACGTATTTCTAAGTATTTCTGATTAAAGTTATGTGTATTTAAAGGTAATTAATTAATTAATTAATTAATTAATTAAGATTAATTTAATCATGTCAGAGGAGATCTTCATCAAGTGCCTAACATTCAAACTTTCTAATATTATCAGCAGTAACATCTGTGTTGCGAGCCTTGCATCTTTCATTGCAAGAGTCACATAAAATCGGCCAAGCGCCATGCTCTGTTAGAAAATGCCTGTCTATTTTCAGGAGATTTCAAAATAAATAATTACTGAAGAGAAAATGAAATATAAAGCCTATTATTGAATAGCAAATCATGTTATCGCACTGACAATACAGTTGAACACTGCACTGTTAGCAGGTCGCGTTACACTTGTAATGAAAACCGGTTGGCCCGAGCCAAACGATGAGCCGTACGTTTCGACTGTACGTCGCACCATACCTCCAAGACGCACGGAAGCCAGGGTCAGACGTTTGGGTATGGCCGGGCCGCGACCCACCACCACTCCTGACGCCAACCCCCACCACCTCTTGCCCATACGGTTCAAACGTATGATCGATCATACCTTCCACGCGCACAAGTCAAAAGCATTCTCCCTACTGGGTTTAGAACCCGTTTCCTTCTTACTACGAGCCGTCTCGCCTGACCATCAGACCACCACGCTCCGTGAGGGGTGGCATGTCGGTTGTCTAGCATACTCCGCCAGGGTGGCGGGTCCGGTGATGGTGCGCGGGGCGCGGGGAGGAGGAAACACCCCCCACTCCGCCCACGCCAGCCCCCCACCCCACCAACTAGCCATACACTAAGGTATGAAATCGTCGAAAGTCATACGCTGCGAGCCAGGGTATGCCCATACATCTGGGACGCATTAACTGTAGTACACACGGGCTAAGGGTATGACCATACGCATTTTTGGGATGGACGTTCATTACAAAAAAAGTCATACGTTGCGGGCTCTGTAACGCGATCTTCTAACAGTGTGGTTACCTTTTGGAAGAAGAAGAAGGAAGTCTGTAGCCACGACATTACTCTAGTGATGACCAAAAGTTCATTCTTTTAACTCAAATATGGTTCATGAAAAAAGCTGGGATAATCAATGGTGGCCTCAGCATCTGTAATGTTTAACAACATTTATCAAGTTGCATGAAAATAATGCCTGAATAGTTTTCACTAAGACAACTTTAATATTTGTGTCATTTCAATATTTGTTGTATTTCGTTTGAAATGAAAAGAAAATTAAAATCAATATTTTCTTATCAATAGCCAGATGAAATTACCAAGAACAACTATTTAGGTCTGTTTTGACGTTTTGACCAGTTTCGGTCTTCGAATAAACAACTATTCGCGGTCAAACGTGCGCCGAACTGCCTATTGGCAGATATTGTGGAAGACCAGGAAGTATCGAACCATTGCCAACCCCTCCAAAAAAAGACAAAACTCAAACGTCAAAGAATACGTTGGTAGACACTTGAGGAACTTTTGCATAAATACTTAAATGAATAAAAATCCTTTTTTAATGTAATCTACCTTTTTCTTCTTAGCTGAAAATAGTCCTGCCTTTACCTGCCTTCAAAAGTTTCGGTATGATGCTCTCCCGTTCGGCGTCGGTGGCTCTATGGTCGACAGTGCATTCGGTGGACCAGTTGCCCGGTTCCAGCAGTGCCGGATGGCATAGTTATACGCCGTCCTCCTGTTGAATAGCAATGAACGACTTATGGTCTTCTTCAAGGGGCTCTATCAGCTCAACGACGGTCACGTTGGAGATACGGGCTCGAAGGGGTGATGCTGAAAAGTATGCCACTTTCTCTACCGGCAAAATACCTCTGTAATGTCTAACAATCTGTTCGTCAGAGTCCTTGTCAAACAGGCTTTGGTAAGTTTCATCTTCATCTCTATTTTCCTCTGAATTGATCACCGGCTGTTCACTACCACCCTGCACATGATCTTGTTCTCGTTCTTCTCCTACCACTCTTTCGTCACGTTCCTCATCCCCTTCCAAAGCAATGTTCTCTTCAATATCGTTGATGATCTGGTTCTCTGGATTGTCCTTTTCTTGGTCATCCTCTGTGGTGAGATCAATTACCTCCATTTCAGAGTCTTAGAACACAGAAAAAATATAAAATTGATCATTCTACAGAAAATATATGTTGTCGGAAAGTTCAATTTCGTAGTCCTTTGTTGTTACATTCGAAGGTGCTTCAGTCATGGCCACCAGTGAGGAGGCGAGGCCCTATTCTCTCAGACTGGGAATAAGAGAGTACGAAATAAGTGAGGAGCAGTACCTCAACCCTGGTGCATTAGTGGACAAACTCCTCGACGACGAAATATGTCAGAGGGGAGGTTTCATTGTAAGTATTGAGAGTAGACAAGGATGGGCATGTGTTGTTTTCGAGTGCATCACAGGTCAGCTTCTTCATTGCCCATTAAGGGGGTGGTAAAGTGACAAAAATCGATTTCCAGTTTAATTTTTTTTTTTCGACTCTTTGGACCATGGTACACCCATTCCTGACCATATATTGACCCACAGCACCCTCAATTCAAAATAGGAATTGTTTTATTCGTACAATCGCCGTAAGGTTAGGTTAGGCCCTGAAACTTTAAACAAGTTTTTCTCAGTTACTTTTTTTTGGACCTTGCGCGCAGGATATCTTGGACGTCGTAAGAGATAGAATTTTGAGTGCGAGCTCAAAATGATCACTGTTTATATAGCTAGAAGACAAGGGAGAGTTTTTGTCGACAAAAAATTTCAATCTCCAGTAACAGTCAAATGAATGTCTAAAAGCGGCATGAAAACAGTCATGATTATAGTTTTCAAGATAAAAAAAAATCAAAAAAAAAAATCCGGCCGCCTTGTGTTCTTTATTTTGACCATAAAAAGATGTGGTAATTTTGTCAGATTTTTGAAACAATATTTCGCTTAGAAATCCTGCGCGCAAGAATTGAAACCCAAATGTCGACCAAATCTTAAAAAAAGGCCAGATTCAAAAAGTGTCACTAAACATCCAACAAAAGATGTTAAAGAGGTAAAAAGACATGGAAAATCCAATGGTGATGTCCATTTTAAAGTCAAAGTGACCATCATGTCAGAAACAGAAGCTAAAAAAGCATGAAAAAATGTCAAATTTCACTTTACCCCCCCCCCCCCCCCCCCCCCCCCCTTAAGAATATGTCTTCGTCTACCTTTCAGGCAAGGTTGCAAACTTGGACCCTTGACGACGGGCAGAAAAATCGGACTCAGGTGAAAAAGTTTATTAATAGTGACACGTGTATGTACTTCTTCCATCCCGAGTGGCTAAAGAGAACCAGTGTTGTTGGGCGTTGTCTGTTTGACGACGTTAACCCTGTGCACACGCAGACTGCAGGAGCAAATGGTGTGTCCCAGCTTGGACGTCTTCAAAGAACTATGAGACTAGTGAATGAGTCCTCCTTTCCATCCTGCGGTGAAGATGGAAACCTGTAAGTTAGCACTTCCTTTTATCGCTGTTCTTTTTCATTTCCACCTTGTTTAAGTCTGTCTCTTGTGGGTGTGTGTGTTCTCAATGTTGATGATATGGGTGCTTTGTTTCTTACAGTAGCCAGGTTCTTAATACTGAATCAATCTTTCACTGGTCTGATGTGGTGGTGGACAACCTGGAGAACCGAGATAATGAAGTGGTGTACCTCCAAAACATGGGCATCGTTCCTCCTCTTGAAACCTGTCTAGGAGTTTCCATGACTGCAATGAAGTCTGGACTGGAAAAGCTCAGCAACCAACCACTTCTAGGTATAAACAAGCCCACTGTCTACATTGGCACTGAATTGTCAACGTTTCCTTGTCACCGTGAAGACAAATCCTTTTGCGCCATGAATAGGCATATTGCAGGCGCCCCTAAAGTCTGGTATGATCATCAATTTCATGTGAATCATCATTATGCTGTCTGGTTTTGGTACATCGTCATAAGCATGTCACCTGTATGTCATGTCTGTTCTATCCCCACAGGTTCTGCATCCCTCCTGCTTACTACTCTGCTTTTCTGTTGATGATCAGAAACATTGGATTACCACAGGAGCAGAAGGGAAAGTTATGTCAGCTACTGCACAAGAATCTCTGGATCGACCCAAGAATACCAGTCAAATGCGGTATCCCTGTTTATACAGTAAGTGAAGTAAGTCATGTTTATTGTTATAAGTGAGGTATCCTGTTTTTCATGTATATGGAGCAGTGTCTAAGGAATGTGCTTTTACAGATTGTACAGCGGCCTGGTGATATTGTGCTCCTCCTGCCAAACACAATTCACTGGGGCTTCAATGGGCATTTCAACCTCAATGAGGCAGTTAACTTTGTGTGTAGGGCCTGGGTTCTACCAGGGATGACATCCCACCAGAGATGCAAGTGGTAAGTGGGTTTGGAATGTCTTTTCTACTTCTTCATAATTCTATTCATATGGCACCTGACTCATGTGTTAATATCTCATGGTGGTTTTTTGTTGTTGTAGCAATCCAGCATGGTCATGTCATTTTGAGCTCAGGGACGTGCTGCTGTCGCTGGGAGTGAATTCTGATGATCTGCGTTACTGGTCTACCGATTGGACCCTCCCAATTCTCCAGAAGCTCAAGAAGTATCATCCCTATCTATATCCCAACCTAAGAGATGTGTGTGATCTTGTGCTCACAAGGGAACATATTCGGGTGATACACTCAGATTTTGACCAAACTTTTTTTTTCGAAGGGGTACCATATAAGATTAAGAATGCGCCCCAAAGTTCGTGCCAAGATACATTTTTTCAACTCGAAACGATTTTTCCAAAATACGAGGTTTAGACCTTTTTCCCCAAGATAGGTCAATTAAGAGCAAAATTTAAAAGCCCGAGTTTTATATTGTTTCCTCCATTTTCGGCATGCTGAGTACGAAAAGGGCATTTATTTTAACTTTTAACCACATTTAGGGGTTCAAAATGTAATTTTTTAGCCTAAATTTTATCAGTTGGCCGAATTGGGATCTTGAAAAAAGGGGGTCGACCGACTAAAAAATTTTATTGCAGATTTCGATAGGTCTCGACAAGACCTTTTCAGGGAGGGGTCGGAAGGGGGGTCTAGGAGCCCGACTTCATCAGTTGGCCGAATCAGGATCTTGAGAAAAACATCACATCAAAAAATAAGGTCTCTCGGCAACCCCTTTTTTAAAGATCCTGATTCGGGCTCCTAGACCCCTACTTTAAATGTGAAAGTGACCTGATTATTTTAAGTGATGTTTTTTTCAAGCTCCTTATTCGGCCAACTGATGAAGTCGGGCACCGAGACCCCCCTTCCGACCCCTCCCTGAAAAGGTCTTGTCGAGACCTATCGAAATATCCAATGAAATTTTTAAGTCGGTCGACCCCCTTTTTTTCAAGATCCCGATTCGGCCAACTGATGAAATTTAGGCTAAAAATTACATTTTGCATTCATAAATCTCTGTTATGTCATGTTTGTTTTCTGTGGGTGGACCACCTGCCTTGTTTTTTTGTGTGCCTAGTCATCGTTATGATGTTTGTGTTTGTTTTCTTTTTTATTTTGTTTTCTGTTCTGGAATGAGTCGATCTGTGGCTTTCACTGTGCAAAATAGATTTTCCTACATGACTCAGTAGCTGCGGAATTATTTCCCTGACACAAACCATTAATAGCTTAAAAGGGTATGAAATTGAAAGCAGGCTTTCAAATGGAAGCAGAGACATGACAAGCTTCAAATATATATCATTTAATTGCATTTTTTAATGTAGGTGTCTGATCTGCAAACATCTTTGAGCCAGGTAGACTGTGGAAAAATAATGGGGTCTGAAAATGAACATCTCAAAGTTAACTATATCTAGCAAAGTATGAAATTGAAAGCAGGCTTTCAATTGAAAGCAGAGACAAGACAAGCTTCAGATATATACCATTAAATTGCATTTTTTATGTAGTTGTCAGATCTGAAAACACCTTTGAGCCAGGTAGCCTGTGGAAAAAAAAAAATATGTTGGTTTTCAAGGGAGGTTATTCCAGCTTAGTTGTGGGAGACTTGAAAACTGTCTCAGTGTCTTGTGTTGGAACCCCTGAAGCAAATTACACTATTCTTGGCTTAAAACAAGCACAAGAAAGAGCTCTACATGATGGACGAGGATTGGGAGCTGTGGCTTGAATATTATTTTTTTTGAATTTCCTTAAAACATACAACTTACGTCTTTTAGAGGTAAAATCCATTAAATGAGCAGTAGTTTTGCATAATTGTTATGAAATCAAATCATATCATTCAATCTCTATCTTTTCTACAGGATTAATCAATGCATTCAAAAACGTCATTGAAATTAATGAAAGTAGTGGCTAGCGTCTATGAAGAACAATGGGAAGAAATCGTACTGGTTTGTTTTAGTTTTGGACGTGGAATCGATGAGACAATTGAGAAAGTGGACTTTATCATTGTTTATGTCTCAATTTTTATCAGATATTTATTTGGATTTTTAAAATGCAAATGTAAAGAAGCAAGGGACTGGCCAAAGTTGCCAATTTGTATTGCCACTTTTTCTCTCACAATATCTTGGTGTTTTATAAACATCTCGATGCTTAATAAACACCTTGATGTTTTATTAACATCTTCATATTTTATTTGATAATTTTATTTATCCCTTTTGGGCTGTGGACTTGCTGCTCTCACCATCATGTTCAGCATTTAAAGGCGCTTCTTTTCATATGAAAACGAGCCATGGGGGGCAAGGGGTTCAAACTGCACACCTCTGGATGTGATGTCAACAGCTGGTTTCGAAGAGGTTCGGATTTTTTCACAGGCACTGCTGTGCATATTCGTTTAGAGTGTTTTATTGTGAACCTAAAATGCCATAGGTGAGGACTCTGTGATAAGAACAAGCAGAGCAGTAGCCAAATAAAAAATGTAAAACTTGAAAATAAGATGTTGGTACAGATGACACAGGGAATCAAGGGTGGAACCTGAACAGGATGGGCTGTGGCCTTGCGGCTTTCAGCATCATCTTCAGCATTTAAAGGCGCTTCTTTTGATATAAGAATGAGCCATGGGGGGCGAGGTGTTCAAACTGCACACCACAGAATGTGATGTCACATGCCGGTTTCGTAAAGTTTCGGTGAGTGATTGACATTGGCATACAGGTATGGGATCCATATTTTTCACAGGCACTGCTGTGCATTGGAGTCCAGTATGTCTATGTCAACCACTCTCTGAATTCATTCGAGCCAATCTTCACAATTTCAACATCCCTGGAAGGGCTAAATATTTATGTATTGGGGTTCAATGTAGTTTCATTAGATTTCATTTATGTTAAAGTTGTCAGAAATGACAACAGATGGTTAGAAATAAATGGAGGAAAAATTTTTTCTAACTGATTTGTGTTTGATCATAATAGAGACTTTAGTGCCACAACTTTGCACCTAGAATCCGTTCCCCGTTCCCCTGCCCCAAAACTGATGGCCGATGGCTCAAAAGGTTTTGGTTTTCTAGTTTTGAACAGAGTTTTATAATTTTTTGTTTGTATGCAACAAATAAATAATTTATGACAACTTATTTTTCTCACTACCCCACATAAGCAGGCCTTTAGTTAAAGTTTCAGATGGAGTTGAAGTCCTCAAGGAAAATTTTGAAAAACAGTTCTCTGGCTTCACAGCATAACATCCCTCATGCTTAAAAAAATCCATGACTCTAACACCGCCTTTCCACCCACATAAAGCGCAATCAGCAGTAGCCTGAACTGTATTTGGAATGAAGAAGATAAAATGAAATTTTAAGGCTAACTCGGAAAACATTTCAGTCAACAATAAATTAAACCAAAACGGGTAAGTCTATGAAGAAGAAATTTTTATTGTACTCAGTGCTCACAGTGCATTAAAAGATTCTGCCTACATGCATGAAGAGCACAGCTGATAGTTGTCGTCGCATTTATCAGCAGCCCATTTGTTGCATGTTTTGCACCACATTCGCAGTTGCTTCGCCATCACTGCCATCTCTTCCAAGCGTTGCACGATAATGTGGTTTTCTGGGACATCGAAGTTAACTGGCCATACCTGTAATGCAAAGGATGCCGTTAAGTAAGTGTTGGAACCATATGCTACAGAGATTTCCCTGAGATATTAACATATGATATCTCTGTACCCAATTGCACAGAGGCTTGAAACCTGGCTTGAAATCCAAGAAGGCACGCTGCGCACATGGTGTGGCCGCAGCATGGGAAGACCTTGGGCCTCCTCTCCTCCAGGTCCAACGACAAGAGGCACTTACAGCAGTTCATAGGTGCGTCAGCCTGTGAAGTGGAACACCACAATGCCATTTACAACATGCTTAAACAAACTTATAACACAATAAGCACCCACACATGTTGGGTAAGGGTTATTGAAAAGACGACTTTTTTAAAATGTATACCGGCCCACGCGGAAAATGGTTCCCCTGCATGTTTAAACTATCCTTGGAACACGGTGGGCCCGATCAAAAAATACTTAGGGGTCGCCCTAACTTTTTTAAGGTGGAATTTCGGCGAAGTTTTTCAGAGGTCCGAGTTTTGACGCACCAGGGGCTCTCAAAGCCCTGAGGTGCGTCTTGGCCGCTGGATATCGATTGGCACTTCTTTCACTCAAGTTCCGGAAGAAAAAAAAAGCTACTGGGGCTTATTTGGTCGCAGGCAAAAAAATCTATACCAGTTTTTTTTTTGCTCTAAAAACGTGATTTTTGTGCATGTTTTACCATTATGAGGGCTGTTAAAAATTCTGGTATGTTAAAAAAAAATCTAAAGAGAGTGCTTCTTGTAGAAAAAGGTCCGAAATTTCTAACGAGCCTACGCGAAAGATTCTGCGATTTTTAGTTTAGGTGCTTGAGCAGCTCAAAGTGTGTTACTGATTTCAGTTTTCCTAGAAAACAGTGCTATCGCATTTGTAAGACAAAGGACATGGTCAACAGTATCAGGGGGCGGAAACAACCCAGGGAGCGGGTGAAACCATGCCCACCGCTCCGCTTCAGTAGAACTTCGAGATCATGAAAACTAGGCCTTTGTTTGAAACATGCTTTGCACAGAGCGAAAAAGCATAAAATTTGGGGTGCATTAGGCTTACCAGCCTCCTTAAAACACTGAATTTTACCCACAATAAATGTAAGTAAAAATGCCGAAAACTGCAATAAAGCCTGAAAACCGCTGAAAACCCCGGTGTCTACATATCTATGTCTACAATGTGTCTACATATCCTCTCTAGTTAAAGTTAAAGTGGGAAGTTTCGGGAGGGCTTTTAAGTCTGATGCACTCTAAATTTCATCCTCTTTCAAACTGTGCAAAGCGTGTGCCAAACAATGGCCGTGTTTTCATAAACTCGAAGTTTCCCTTAACCTCTGCAGAAGCGGGGAGCATATCTTCACGCGCTCTCTAGGTCGTTTCCGCCCCCTGACAGTATACACACTGTTTTTTTAATGTCCTGTTTTAATGTCACTTTTTCCATTTTAAGTCAATTTTTTTCGAAAAATCGCTGTTTTGAAAAAAGCTCATATTCTATTTCGATGTTATTTTTCTCAAATGATCCTCCAATATTGTGAAAGAAGACACTAAAATGGTTTGGTCGGCCCGCCACAAGTTTTAATTCTGGACAAGAAAAGATATATCATTTCGGCCTTTTTTTATGAATTCTCGGAACAACTTTCTCAGTTTGCATCCAAGCTTATGACATGTGGGAACACTTTTGTTTTGTCTCGTCAAGACGAATCCGTTGATATAACGAAAAGTCATTTTGGTCAATTTTGAAAATATGCTCTAACTTCTCTCTCTCTCTCATACTAATTATAGGTTAAGTTAAACCAAAGTGACATTAAAACTTCATCCGATTGTCTCGAAACTATTTCCATCGTGTTCCCCACCTCTTTTTACGTAAAGAACCAATGTCGAAAAAAATATAAAAATTTTCAGTGAGTTAAGAGAAAAATAGAGAAAATGTCTTGATTTTGACCAAAGTGAAAACTTTGCTATTTTACCACATCCTAACGGGAAGAGATATCGCAAAACCCTTTGGCAGGGGATCTTTTTATAATGACCCCTACCCCAAAAAAAGTTTCATCGAAATCGGAGAGATTAATTTCCAAGAGTTCGTTGGTTTGGTATGGAATCGCCCTCCCGTGACCGTGCCGTGCCATAGCGAAGCCGTAGAGCGATGAGGTTAACACATTCGTAATGCCCTGTACAGAAAAGCCGTGTATTACGCGTAATACACGTATTTGTAATACCGTTTTAGGGTCAAATGTGGCAAAATTTAGTACTTCAATGCCGTAATACACGTGTAATACCACTGTAATACAGCGTAATACCGAGTAGTCTGTACACGATATCTTGAAGTGTTTACCCCCTCGCCGTAGAGCGTCACGTACGCTTGGTGTTCCAGACAGCCGGAGTACAGTGCGGTGAAAAACAAAGGCACGAGGCCATTTTAGGAACGATTGAATCTAGGGAAAAATTTAAACAGTTCAGAACAAAGAAAGACTTCAAATAGATCTCTGAATTTCAACAGTAACAGTTAAAGTTAAAAAGTAATTAATTTAATTTAGCTTTATTTTTTTTGGTTTTGACAACATAATTATTTCATGTCTCTCTGCAAGAGAGGAGAAAAAGTATGAGAAGAATATACACTGCGATCAATAAAGTTTTCACTGTGTTCCTGTATATTGTTGACCATGTCCTTTGTCTTACAAATGCAAAAGCACTGTTTTCTAGGAAAACTTAAATCAGTAACACACTTTGAGCTGCTCTAGCACCTAAACTAAAAATCGCAGAATCTTCCGCCTAGGCTCTTTGGAGAGTTCAGACTTTTTTCTACAAGAAGCACTCTCTTTAGATTTTTTTTTTACCATACCAGAATTTTTAACAGCCCTCAAAATAGTAAATCATGCACAAAAATCACGTTTTTAGAGCAAAAAAACTGGTATAGATTTTTTTGCCTGCGACCAAAGAAACCCCAGTAGCTTTTTTTTCTTCCGGAACTTGAGTGAAAGAAGTGCCAATCGATATCCAGCGGCCAAGACGCACCTCGGGGCTTTGAGAGCCCCTGGTGCGTCAAAACTCGGACCTCTGAAAAACTACGCCGAAATTCCACCTTAAAAAAGTTAGGGCGACCCCTAAGTATTTTTGGCCCGTCCCGTAAATACGAAGGACGGGCATATAGTATGATGCTTGCTGTGTGTTCGTCCGTCCGAGGACTTCCCGTGGTCCGATCTTCACCAAATTTGGTAGGCAGCCTCCTTGGGTGACCCTAAGATCCGCCCGTTGGCAGCAAATCCGATCCGAGCCCCGGGGGCTGCTGCAGGTGCATCATGGTCTACATGGGCTGGAGGAGGATCTCTGCAACGGGTACAGCTAGAAGGGCATGTAGGGGTATTTTTGGAATCGATGCGACGAGACAAAGCCAACGGTGCTGGTTTCGAGCAAATCTAAGAAGTTTGGACCCAGGTTCAAATCCCGGGGGGGACCAAATTTTCTTTTGAGTTTAACGTTGTTTCTTATGTTTTTGAGGGTGCTGATGACGAAAATGATATCCATTTTGACCTAAGACGCCGCGAGGGCGACGTTGCAGGTGCATCATGGTCTATATGGGATGGATGAGGATTTTGGCATCGGGTACAGCTAGAAGGGCATGAAGGGGTATTTTGGGAATCGGGGCGGCGAGACAAAGCCAACGGTGCTGGTTTCGAACAAATCGGAGAAGTTTGGACCAATGTTCGAATGCCAGTGGGACAAAAATTTTTCTTGAGTTTAACGTTGTTTCTTATGTTTATGAGGGTGCTGGTGACGAAAACGACGTCCATTTTAAACTCAGACCCACGTTTGAATCTCGTGGTCAAATACGACTTATTTTCCCTTTCCAGTTTGACATTAATTCATACGTTTTCGAGGGTGCTGATGGCATAAAAAAAGAGGTCCGTTTGGACCCCGACGTAGTTTTTGGCCCGTCCCGTAATATTTATGAAAACAAATATCGGAGGACGGGCATATAGTATGATGCGTGCTGTGCGTTCGTCCGTCCGTCCGTCCGTCCGTCCGTCCGTCCGTCCCAGGACTTCCCGTGATCCGATCTTCACCAAATTTGGTATGCAGCCTCCTTGGGTGATCCTTAGGACCGCCCGGTGACGGCTTTTTCGATCCGAGCCCCGGGGACGCTGCTGCAGGTGCATCATGGTCTACGCGGGGTGGAGGAGGATTTCGGCAACGGGTGCTTCAAGAAGGGCATGTAGGGGTATTTTTGGAACCAGGGTGATGAGACAAAGCTAACGGTGCTAATTTCGAGCAAATCGGAGAAGTTTGGACCCGGGTTCAAATCCCGGTAGGGTATATTACGACTAAAATTTTTATTCAAGTTTTCTTTAATTTCATGTTTTTGAGGGTGCTGATGACGAGAATAACGTCTATTTTGACCCAGACCCACGTTTAAAGCCTGTAAGAGTTAAACATTGGCGACACTCGTTAAATTTAAAATGTACGGGACGGGCCAAAGTTGCCGATCTGTATCGCCACTTTTCCTGTTATTTGATCGGGCCCACCGTGTTCCTAGGATAGTTTAAACATGCAGGAGAACCATTTTCCGCGTGGGCCGGTATACATTTCAAAAAAGTCATCTTTTCAATAACCCTTAATGTTGGGCCTGGTACATATGAGTTTGAGGAAATATTAGTTCTCTGCTTGAGGAAAATAAAAAATAAATAAAAAAAGATTAGACAATTTCCTCCCATATCAACCCAATGCCCTCATGTTGCTAAAACAAACCATATGTATTTTTGTGCAGCTTCTGACAGTGACATCAGAAAGTAAATGGATTCAGCGTTGAAAATGGCATGTCTTTTCACTGAGTCGACATGTACAGCATCAAAACCAGAACCATAGTCTTCATCATCGTCATGGCTTCCTGATTCATTCTGTCCAGTATCTAAGTTAAGAGTGGCATTAGCTGTATGAAGTTCAGGATTCAAAACACTTCTCTTCATTTCATCGCCTTGATTAAATAATCGAATCTAAAGGAACCTTCCACCCCAATTAATCACTGAGGAGAAAATGGACAAAACTGGGAATTTTTTTGTCACATCCCCTGCACGTAGCAGACCATGATAATAACATATTCCCATGCTATGGCCGTAATCCTTTGCTCGAAGAATGGATCTTTGAACAGAAAATATGCCATTCTTTGGAATGAAAACAGATAATAGGCTCATAACCTAACTTTGCACTCAAGTTCAACATCGTCACTTACGCGTTCCTTGTCTTCACCAAGTAAAGACTGATGAGATAATTGCCTAACCTATAGATGCCTGACACTGTAAGACACCAATACACACACAAGAGTGATGAGCATCCCAGTGCCGTTGGTGGTGGTGGTAGCACTGCAATTGAAAGGGTGAGACGTCTCACCCATTCCCGGTGATACAAAAAGTCTCACCGAAAAAAAGTCATACACGAATGTATCACCGAAAAAAAGGTCGTACACAAATGTATCACCTAAAAATGGCCAGACATTAGTGAGATGAGCCCTTGTTTTCCTGAGGAAGTATCACTCTTTTTCGGTGATACATTTGAGTACGACCTTTTTTCGGTGATACATTCGTGTAGGACCTTTTTACGGAGATACACTTTAGTATTACCCTTTTTCGGTGAGACAGTTCTGTCTCACCCCTCAGATGGTGAGATGTATCACCATTTGATTTACAGTGAGTTGGGGGGCGGTCTACTGCGAATAGTCAGTGATAATAGGCATATGCCGCTACAGAGGCCTGAGGCGCTAGAAAGCCTCAGAGTTAGAAATGCGTCAGGTCGGTTTAGCGCTGCTGCGCGCTGATTGGCTGGTTCCTTCGGGGAAGCCAACACGGCATCGCTCGGTCGCCATGTCGCCTACCCGAACGCTCTGATTGGTCCCGAAATGTGGGTCGCCGGCGGGAAAGAGGCGCAGGGGCAGAGTCTAGAGACCCTCTACGGATATGACGAGGCGAGACGACACACGTCCTCAGCATCCGGTGACGAATGATTATATTTTTGGTTCACTCTCTCTGTCTGTCTGAATCGTATCGCTCCGATCGCAGGCCATTAAAGTGACTACAGGTAAGACTACTTTCAATGTGTTGCCACTCTTAACTTAGATGATGGACAGGATGAATCAGGATGCCGCCAGGGTGGCAGTGATAATGATGAAGACAGAGGTTAGGTTATGATGCTGATCCTCTAGGATCACTTAAATGACTTGCAATATTATCGTCTGGATCCATTTTCTTAGTGAAGTTGTCTATGCCAGAAGATGTCCAAAGATACACATGCATGTTTGCAGTGTATGAGGGCATTGGGCTCATACGAGAGAAATCAGTATAATTTGGCATCTTTATTTCAGCAACATGAAGCCACATATTGATTTCCCGTACGTCTGCGGTGCTGACTTACATTCAAATCCGGACGCCCCCCTCCCCTTTCACCCGTTATTCACATCTATTTAACTTGAGATTAAAGTCAGTTGACCTACAAGTAATGACCAGCATTCACTGATGGTTCGAGTCTTGGTGCAAAGGTGGTTCTCTTTAGGATCAGATGTACAAAAATCCTATCAACAATTTCAGCTACCGGAAGGAAGTGAGTTGCAGATCTGCTGCTGCCGCTGTTTTCTCCTATTACTGACTTTGTAACATCTCATTACCTTATTTCACTTTTCAGCTATCCCTTCGGATCTCAATCACCATGTTCAACCACGAGGATTCAGAGTACCCAGATGAGGAAACTGAACTGCCACTTATGAGGAAGACGTTGAAATTCCTGGGTCTGTCCAACAAGTGCTCCCTGAGGGACATCAACGTAGCGTACAGAAAAGCTTCGCTAAAATATCACCCAGGTCAGTAGATCACGGTTTCCATTAACTGATTTTCTTCAAATCGGCACTCTTTATCCTAATAAAGGCTCTTAGAGGCTTTGAATTTGTATACGGTATTAGTTAACATCTATGAACTTTAAAATTACTCTCTCTTTGCAATTTTTGCCATTTTTTCACCAGGGTCCCCACTTTACAATGGCACACAAACTATTTAAAAATAGAAGCCTGCAACACGTTTCTCGTGCAATTACTGAAATTTAAGCTGATATGAATTACGTCTCCCACCTCACAGACCAGTTCTGTTTGATGAGAACGCTGTATGGTCTTGCACATGTTTTTCCCTCACAGTTGTGACATTTTCGATTCATTATTTATTTTCAGATAAGACCGGTGATCAAATAACTTTGGAAGTAATGAAAACAATCAATGTCGGAAGGGAGCTTCTAATAAAGCACCTAGACTGGCTAGAGCTGTTAACGGACCTGGAGCATCAAGAGGAGGAGGAGATGAAAGACGACGAAGAGAATAGAGATGATGATGATGATGATGATAATGAGAAGAAGGAGGAGGAGGAAGAGTCGAGGGACCAGAACATGCAAGAGGAGAGAATGGAGCAGTCGGAGGAGAGGAAGGAAACGGATGAAGATGAAGATGATGATTATGATGAAGAGGATGAGGAAGAGGAGGGTGAAGAATAGACGACATTCAGATGTGAAACGTGCCAGTACAGGAAAAAATCGAAATATTCCCTCAAGCAGCACCAAAGAACCCACAGGAACAAAGAAAAATACAAGTGCAGGCACTGCTTTAGGGGTTTTAATAGAAAGATGAACATGAAGAGGCATGAGCAGACCCACACCGGCGTGAGACGATTCCCATGTGAGAAGTGTGGGAAGGCCTTTCCACAAAGGTACGACCTGCAGCGGCACCAGACCACTCACACTGGGAAGATGTTCCAGTGCAGACAGTGTCGCAAACGCTTCTCCACCCAGGGCAATATGAGGAGACACATGCACCCTTAAAAATAGTCCTACATTTACAAAGAAATCTTGGATGAATTGTATCGTATTGCTTTAATTACAACACTTGTTGTAAATATACGCATAGACTTTGGATGAACTGTGTTGTGACACTTTAAGTACAACACTTGTTGTAAAGATACAAATTAATTGTGGATGAACTATGCTGTGACACCCAAAACACAACACTTGTCGTAAAAAAACAAATACATTTTGGATAAACACACATGGATATTACCATCAAAATTAAATTACAACTTGAGTTGTGATTTTATGATGTAGGTTCACGCAGAATGGGCCGTAACACTGAGTTCACGACAAGTGTTGTCAATTTACGAACCAGCTCTAGACAAAAGAACTCATTAACTTGCAATTAGATCTCTTGATGTCAAAATACGAATAAAATCTTCCCTAAATATATTTTCAAGTCAAGACTATCCCATTGTACAAAGATTTACAAAGAAAGCTTGTGCAGAAGTGGAACTAGAAATATCATCTTCAAGACAAGAAAAACTCACCACCGCTCGCTCAAAGAAAATAAAGATTCAATCATCACTGCGTACACTTGCCATTGATCAGGGGGCTGCAACGGCAATGCCCCGAGCGGGGGCCATGCGCGAGACCCCCCACCACTCGCCTCCATCCCCACCACTGACGTCATTTCCGGCGCAGCAGACGACGCACCGGCTATGTTTCAAGTGACGCTCTGTGACCATATTTCAGTTTTCAGACCTTCAAAACTAACAAAGCACATGAAAATACTTTGGAGGGTGAGGTTAAAAGTGTTTAGAATTGTGATTTGGCGTGCTAACATCTGTGAATTGTGTTTTGATGAAAAATACATCGGTGCGACGACGCCCGAGTGACCCGGCCGGTCTGCTTTGGTTATTGGGGGGAGTTATTGTGACGAAACGAAGAATCTTACCTCGGATCCGAACGCAGATCTGGATTCCTGATGAAATTTGCGGTGTAGCCGTACATATCCGGTCGAAATCCAAGCCTGGGAAGTCTATTTTCAAAATTGGAGAAAACTACACTGGTCCGCTCCGCCGGCACTGTGCAGGCATTCACGGGGGAGCTTAATGTGAGAAAACGATGCTTTTGATTACAAATCCGTGGCAAAAATCTGAAAGTAGATGAAATTTACGAGGTAGAGGGCGGGTTTCAGGTCCGTTTTGAAAACTATGTAGTTGCCCGCCAGACGCCACGAAATCGTCATCCGCGTGGACTGTGGGGACTACTTCTGGTCGCCATCTTGGTCTCGCTCTCGAGTTCTTAATCTTTGCTTTGAAGTTTGTTTTCGTTCTGTTGTGTGGTGCGGTGCGCGAGCTTGGCCAGGTGTCGCCTGTACCTGAGAAATTACGAGCAATCAAAAGTGAGTGGACTTTGTCTTATCGCTTCCATCTACCAAAAAGAGTATACGAGTCAGTTTGTCTCAAAGTCTCGGTCATTTTGCTCAACCACTTGTTGGGCATCGTTTGGGTACACATCAACTTATTTTAAATATACCTCAATGTTTTGATCACTCTTCGTCATGTTAACGATCTGGCTTTGGTGAGAAATCAGTGTTTTTCTCCCACCATTTGCCTTGTCACCATTCAATCCGACCAGAGTGCTTTCAGTTTGAATCTGAGACAGACATACATGGAACTTTTGTGAATCTTGTACTGAGCAAAGCGTTTCATTTGTATTGTGATTGAGTCAGTTTTCGCTTAATAGGGTTAGCCCTGAACATTGCCAATATTCTGCCAGCTTGCCTTGAGGAGTCTAAGCGCTCTCTCCTCAAAGCTCTTCTTGCGTTATTTCTCTGCTTGCTCATTTCCAATTACTCGAGCAGTATTATTTGCATTCATTCAAGTCACAACCTCTAATCTTGATACGTGTACTTTGTTTGCAGGTCTCCACTGAAACTTAGACATGGATGAGGAAGCTGATCGTGATGTGTCTGCTGGTGAAAGTGGTGATGATCTCGACTCTCCTGCAAGCTGCAGCTCCCAAAGAAGGCGTCGAGCAAGAGCAGCAAATGACATTGAGGATGACGAGATCATTGATAAAGTCTTGTCCACCAGTGTGGATACATTCCTTACGCCACAGTCAGCTGCCGATCCATCTCCAACTGTCTCCAGCGGTTTGAGTAGTGTTGACGATCCAGCCCCTGTCAAGACTGTTGGAAAGGGAAAGAAAGCATCGGCACCTGATCCACCTCAAAATATAGCTGGAAAACTGAAGTGTTCCATTTGTGGTAAAGAATATTCCATAAAAAGCAAGAGACACTATGCCAACCATATATTTCTTCATCATATTGGAGGTACTGCTATTTTACGATTTGTTTGTATACTCAGAATTTCACAAATAATTTACTGTTTTTCAGTTTAGTCTATACTTTTAAAATATATTACGTTGGAACCTTTTGTTTCAGATGCCAACCAACAGAGACTGACTGATGAGGATGTAAAGCCATTCATTGATGATTATTTATCAGATATTTTGAAGGAGATTTCAGAAGAACCAAGAATTTCAGCTGAAAAGTTACATTTTGTGGAAAAAATAATGAAGTCTGAAGGATCAAGCCACTGGACCCGCTTTTTAACCGCTGTCTCATCTGAAGTTGTCAAAGCTATAACTGCACGAGTGAAGGTATTGCCATCTAATCAGTATGAAGAAATCTTACAATCAATTAATGGCAGGCTGAATGACCAAATGTTTTTTGGAACTCTTCAAACATTATGTCAATCGTGTGTTGGTGATCAAACAAAATCTAAATATGTTGGTGTAGTTGTCTTTAGAATAACCTTTCGTCTTTGTGAAAAAATTCAATTGCTTGTCATGCAAGAGATGAGGAAGCCCTCTGACCAAACAGTTGCAAATGTTCAAGATGTGGTAAAAAATATAGTCAGTCTTGACAGTTCCCCTGAAGAAAAGGTATCTTTTGAAGCACATATGAGAAAACTTGTGAGAAATTATTATATTAAAATTTGTAAGTTAGGTGGCCCTGTCTGGAGTGTTCGTGCCATGTGCCTACGGAAAGAATTTGTGACATCAGAGGCAGAAGAGGTTGTGTCTCACAATTCAATGATCAATGCTGTCATGTGGCTAGATAATACTTTGAAGCTGAGTGAAGCAGCTATGAACTTTTTTGTCAATGTGGAAGGGGAAATCAAAAAGGTGTTTCAGGATACAAGTGCTTTGTCAGTGGATGCAGTTTTAGAAAGAATAAGCTGTTGGTCTCAGTCCCGTCTTTTAACCCTTGAATGGCCGCACCACGTCCAATCGGCGGAAAAAAATGTTTTTTACTGTTTTCTTCTTTAATGGGTCCTTAATAACCCGAAAACATCGACCCTCATAATATTGACCCATTTCACTATCAAAATCTGAGTTGTGTCCATTTGGCTACATTCGCCATCCAGGGTTCGGACCACCTTTTCGCAAATATCGATCCTATAAGCAAACTATGGGCACTTTTGGATTCGTCTTGATGAGGACTATCAGAATTCGCAATAATAATAACAGATCCAAGGGTGCAAGGGTTTGAAAATGCTAAAAACTTCACTGGAATGTTACAAAATGACAATTTAGGTACATGTTTTTCAAAGTAACCTTAAAATGTGAGCAAGGTTCATCATTTTTGTTAGATTAGACCTTTCTGAAGAGATTTCAAGCAAGTCCGACAAAATTTTCGTGCCAGGTGTCCAAATAATAGTTGTAGCCATTTGGCCACATTGGCCATCCCGGGTTCCAACTTTGGCAATATGCTTCTAAGAACTGTTTGCGCCGCTCTGGATGACGCAATACGATATATTTTTATAAAAAGATGGTAAATAATAAACTGTGCAGTAGTAAACAATAATTTATTCATAAATTTTTAACATATTTTGAACTCAACAAGATAGAACTGAACAAGACGACAGTTGTTGGTCTGCCCTAGACTCCGACGAAGTCCCGGCCCATCTGTCCCGACCCGGCCCCGACCCGGCCGAGGGGCTGGCCCGGCCGCGACCCGGTCGCACAATAGAAGGCCGGCTGAGCCCCGGCAGAGGCCGGTCACAGTGTAGTTGCCTCCCTCCAGAGAGACCACTCTCCAGGTGGAAAACCCTTACACTGTGACCGGACTCTGCCGGGGCTCGGCCGGCCTTCTATTGTGCGACCGGGTCTCGGTCGGGGCCGGGTCGGGACCGATGGGCCGGGACCTCGTCGGAGTCCAGGGCAGTCCAACATAATTCCCAACATAGTTCGTACTATGTCTTTTTGTTCAGTTCTATCATAGAAACTCGATCCTCCAAGCTTCGGAGCCGCTCCTGAAATCAAAACCTCATGTTGATATAAATCACAGCAGTGAAATCAATACATAAAGTCTGACGCACCACAGTCGATCGGGTTGCCTATGCTTGATTCTGCGAGTGGGCCGTTGGACCGGTGCTGCTAGGGGCAAAGGTTACGCCCCTGCGACGCGGTTTGGTAGCAGCACCCCTAGCAGCACCGATCCACCGGCGCGCCTGCAGAATCGAGCATAGGCAACCCGATCGACTGTTCCGCGATAAGTGTGGAAATACAAGATGTACCTGCACTTGAGGGTCACTGCCCTCTCGCTCATGAGAGCAGGTGCACATATATAGTGTTACGACTGACGATCCTGTTCGAAAGACAAATCATTGTAAGGCCCGGGAGGGGAAGAGGGGAGGGTACTCAGAAATCAAGCGATGAACAGACCTGCTGCAGTCGGCGGCGGCGATGAGGACATGGCCACATGCCGCCCGGCGAATCGCAGCACGAATGCAGCCTGCCGCTCGTCATCCGTGTTGCATGGGTTGCCGTCGGATGTAGCCACATCGCCATCCTGGTAGCCGGCAGGACGGGCAGGCACTGGCAACGGAACGGTCAGGACACCGGCCAGACCGTCAGCGTCGTCGAGTGAGGCTGGTTCTGGCAGTGGTTCCAGATCCGGGGTGCCCGTCGACCCGGGCCTAGGGGTCATCGGAGCGTCATGCTCCTGGGCGACAGCCGCGGAGCTGCTCGCGGCCGCCCCTGGTTGCCCGTCGGCATCGACCTGGTGGTAGAGGCGAGCAAATTCAGCCAAAAATACTACTTGGTTTTACTCCCGGAAAGAAATCCGACATACGATTCGCGACGACCCTACGGTGTGGTGACGGTGCGTAGCGCAGACAAGCCTGGCCTAGCCTGGTCCGGCAAGCGCCTGTGTCATCCGCCTCCCTTCAGCCTGTCTCCACAGTAGGCCACTTACCTGACAGGCGGGTTCACGGTGCCTGCGGTGCCTGCGTCGAAGGCGCCGGAGGCCTCTTGAAGCCTTGCACACCAAACACCAAGCCTCGCAGTCCTTCATCTTGGCAAATATTTTCGCAAAACTCAAGGCTACGCTCCGCATCGCATCGTGTTGATGCGCTGCTTGGCGATTGTTGAGTCTGTTGCGCTTGGTGCGTGGGCGGGGGGCGTGGTCGGGCTACGTTCTTCTCATATTTTCATCCGTCCTCGAAGAGGGCTCGAAAAATATTGTCTGGGATGTCAGGGCAACACTACAAGATCAAATGTGTGCTTAGTACACAGGTGTGGGAGCATACTTACAAGCACACATCTATAGATGTATGCTTGGCAAGCACACAGCTATAGATGTATACTTGGCAAGTACACAGCTATAGGTGTGTGCTTGGCCAAGTACACAGCTGTAGGAGCCTGCCTTTTAATGGGTGGGATAAAAGTGTGCTTGGCCAAGCATACACCTATAGCTGTGTGATTGGCCAAGCATACATCTATAGCTGTGTGCTTGCCAAGCATACATCTATAGCTGTGTGCTTGCCAAGCATACATCTATAGCTGTGTGCTTGCCAAGCATACATCTATAGCTGTGTGCTTGCCAAGCATACATCTATAGCTGTGTGCTTGCCAAGCATACATCTATAGCTGTGTACTAAGCACACATTTGATCTTGTAGTGAAGGGAGGTGGGGTGCGGACTACGGTGCAGCTTGTTCCAATGCTTCGCGATGCCAAACAATGTGTGGGAGAGACGACGCTACTGTCATCAGCGTCATTTTGGACCCAAAACCCTGCAGACGGCAAGTAGCGCCTGAGAGATAGGCAAATCTGTGATCTGCAACGCACCGCCGTGCGATGTGTTGGCTAGCCTGGCCGCGATCGAGCTCGGGCCGTGCCGAATGGCCGCTGCGGTGGAGGGGGTAAGGGTTGGACGAGAGGAGATATTGCTCGGCGGCGGTGCGAGGTCGGCAGCACCGTCATTTCGTGTCCAACCGCCGAGCAGTACACACCACCCCTAACGCTCTTGCTCAGTTTTGAAGACAACTTTTCCATTGCGTTTGTGCTTTTTGATTGTACTGTCATTTTCCGTTTGTTTCAGGCCCTGACATGAGGCGGTTTTGTATTCCCAGGAAAGGTAAAATTATTCTATAAATTGCGGTGAATTGTTAATTTTTTTTGTGGAATAAAAATAAAAACATCAAATTGTCCAAAAGAAGTATATAATAAAAACGTTTACAGCTTCATTTTATCCCTCATAAAACTCAGTATGAAAGTTTGGTACAAGTCACAGAAATACTAAAATATATTACCGATATGACGATAAAAAGGAATGCAACAAGAAAAACCATTGAGTTTGAGTATGCAGACAGCTCTTGCGTTTTGTTGTAACTGAAGGTGCTTGTACTATGAACACATCAACACATCGCACTTCAGCGTGCAGTGACAGACAAACTGATGTGTTCATTATAGGAGCACCTTGAGAACAGCTTGAGATTAATTGTTAAATAGCATAAAGTCTACAGGAAAGCAAATAATACTAGAAGTTGTTAGATTTAATCTACGGAAGCAAATTATCCTTGAGGATGTTAGAATTGAACGGTACAATATAAAGGACTCAAATAAATGCTTGTTTCAGAAACTGTAGTATTCCAATATATGAGAGAAATTCATACATAGTTAATTTGGAACATTTGACTCAATTATAAATCACAACAAAATCATAAATAAATATAGGTTTTGGTAAATAAGAGCATCATCCGAGTAAAGACTTAATGCCGCAAATCAAAAAGAGACTAGTAACAACACAACTAGCTTGCGAAAGGTTACTGTACTATTCATACATGCAACATCAGACTAAATATAATTTAAAGCATAACATAATCTTGAATTCATAAAGTTTATACTAAATCAAAGGATTATCTAAACAAAATTAGATAAAAATAGCTTAATGTAATATAGTAAAAAACAGACAACAAATACATTAGGTTTTGACTATCAAAACCTGACATATAGGTGACTAGCTGCATCAAGCAAACTTTGGTAGAAGGTTTTAGATAATCTATAAAAGAAAGTCACAAATACAATCCTGAATTCATTCTACTTCATGAAAGAATGTTTAGACCAGGTATCAAGAAAATATCAAATAATACATTCAAATATAATAATACAATTTTTTAAATTACTCATAAATATATGAAACATGGCAAGGATTGTAGACTATCACAGGCGGCTGAATCAATCCAACTCTTCAAAATCAATTTCATCAGGTGCATCACAGTCATGATCATCAGCTTCGTCATCTGCATCTTCAGCATCTTCTCTTACAGGTAATTTTCCACTCTGCGTAATGTGAAATTGAACAAAGCAGTTCCTTTCTTGCGTTATGCAAAGTCTAACATCACATTTAGTGCACTTCAGGCGGATATTTGAAGAACAATATCTGCATCTTCCTTTGGTCGTTTTCTCTGGCCAGTGGTTAAAATCATCAGTTCGCAGTTCATCAGTGGGACGAGAAACCATGGGACGCCTTACAATTTTTTTTTTAAGTGAATTGTCAAGTGAAGGGCGACCCTTGTCTCGAAGAAGTTGTGCTTTTAACCCCTCACTAACTTGAAGTCGGAATTCTTTGGAGGTTTTAAATTTCTGATGAATTCCCAAAAGCACACAGTCCCTCTTATATGACAGCCAGCTGTTTGTCAAAGCTAACTCCAATGTGTAGCAAAATAAGGAAAAATACCATCTTTTTGCCTTTGTGGGTACAGAATAAAGAGCCATGAACATGTCTCCCAGGTCCACTCCGCCCATTGATTTGTTGTATTGGAGCACTGCTTGTGGGCAAGGCACGTCAATTTTTCCATGGTCATCTTTGGAGTATCTTTTGATGGCAGCAACTGGCGCAACTCCAACGTAGGAACTAGCTAGGCAGACTGCCTTATTGTCTGCCCACTGAAGAACAACAACATTATCCTTGCCTACAAAACTTTCAAAGCTACCTCTGCCTTGATTTAGGAAATTCTTGGCATCGGTGAGGGGACAATCTAATGTTCTGCTTCTTCTTATTGTACCTAAAGAGTTCACTTTCAATTGATCTCGGAGATAGGCAATCAGATGAATACTTGTATAGAAATTGTCGAAAGTCACTGTGGTTTTTGTAGGTTCACGAATATGTTCGCACAGTGAAATTACAGCCGATGCTCCTTGACCCATCCCTGAGACTTCGTCACAAAGATGTTCTTCTTCAAATGTATTGGTCCCACAATAGGGAATAAAATCATAAGTCATTCCACTGGCACCAGCTAAAACAAAGAGTTTAAAGCCCCATTTTGAGCTAGGTTTGTCTGGCATGTACTGCCTCAAATTGCCTGCTCTTGTGCCCTTATACTTTTGCATTCGTTCATCAACACTTAATTCATATTCTTGTTCGATCTCAAGGCATTTTTTGCGCATGTGATTTAGGAGAGGACTTATTTTTAAAAGTCTATCAGATCCTTCCTCTTCGTTATTGTGAAAATGAATACTTGCATGAATATCTTGAAATCTTCGCCTGGGCATCACATCCGCCACTTGTGGGATTCTTGTAGGCTGAGTCCAGTAATCGACAATGGCTGGATATTGGCATATACCCATATAAATTAGTATGCCAAAAAAGGCAAGGATTTCCTCTTTGGTAACAGCTATTGACTTGGTTTTCTCCTGGGTAGTATACAAGTTTGTTTCATAAACTATTAGTTCCAAAATTTCATCATTGTAATAGTGTCTAAAATAATCAAGAGGTTGTTTCTCATGTGAAGGTGTGGTATATGGTGGACTTTCATCAAAAACAGTTTCTTGCAGGTCACCAGCTTTCCAGCATTGATCACCCCAATGGAAGCCTAAAATAAGAAACAAGAATTATAATGTTGGCTGAAATAGAATTTATGGCATGTAAATAGAACATTTTTTAATCTTCAAAAAAGAAAATTAATTTTACCCTTAGCTGTTTTCTTCTTTCTCCCTTGTGCTGTCTCGTTCTGTCTATGTGGGTCTGGAATATCCGTGACACCAATATTTTCTTCACCGCTTACTAGCAGCCCTTCATCATCAGGATCTAAACCTGAAATAATAAAATGTAACAATTAAAATATCATAAAAATAAAGAATAATAATAAAAATAATAATAAAGCGAGAAAGAAATGAGAGAGGCAAATTCAAAGAGTAAATATTTGATACAAAACAACATTGCACTTACAAGACTCTTTTTCATTTCCAGTATTCCTTTTCCTTAGAACCCTGCGTAGGGATTGATTCCTCGTGTCTTTGTTGCTCTGAACGAGCACCTTTGCTCTTTTAGCAACTGCCTGCATAGGCTGTTTCGTGGAATTGACAGAATTGGATGCAGCTATAGACAAAAGAGAATCAATCGTTAAGATGTATGTCATCTGAACCAGTGAGTGTTGTCTTGGAACTAATAATGTTTAGTAACAAATTTGTACCTGCAGTTATTTTCTCTTGGTCTAATGTTTTAGCTGCTTTTTTCTGACATTGCTTCCGAGACTGTTTGGTTGCAACTAGAAAAAAATAAAGACCAAGTATGCTTCAACACTTTGGAATGTCAGCTTTGTAAATTCGACAATTTGAGAAAACATTTGCTTCATACTTTGCTTTGTTTCAGAATCTATTTTGTCACCATCTGCAGGGTTGCAGCTTGAAACTATGGCATCATTGGGTCCAGGAATGTCGTCGAGCTCAATATCTCCTAAGCCATTTTGGAAACACCATCCATCATCGGGATCAGAATCTGAAATGAGAAAAAAAAGACGGGTAAGTTTTAATAGTTAGTTCTAGGAAAATACAGGACAATGTTGTACTTACGAGACTCAATTTCATTTCCAGGATTGGTTGGCCTTGGAACTTTGCACCTGGGTTGCTTCTCTGTGTCGTTGTTACACTGAGCGAGCTTCTTAGCTTGTTGAGTACATGCCTGAGAAGTCTGCTTCATAAAATTAGAAGTCTTGGATGCCGCTATAGAGAATAAAGAATCAATTAGGAAAATGTATGTCATCTGGAACAGTAATTGTGAACAAATTATTGTTTTAGTAACAAAATGATTTCACTGGCATTTGGCAAAGTGGCGAAGGTCAACAAAAAGTCATTTTATTGAGTCTGAACATTTTGAGCAGCTTGTGACGAGCAGTGTTTTCAGTACAGTACCTTCTTCTTTCCAAGCACTAAGCAGGTGATTCTCCTTGCATTGTGTGTAGTCCCATTTTAATTGCAAGCAATTTGGAAACAAAACCATCCATATGAAGAAAATGCAATATAACCACAGCTTGAATCTTTGGCATCATTGGGTCCTGGAATGTCGTCGAGCCCAGTGTGTCCAAAGCCATTTTGAAAACACCATTCATCATTGGGATCACAATCTGAAATAAAAATAATGAAGAAAGGTAAGTTCAAATTATAACAATTGGATGCAAAACAACACAATAATATTGTACTTACGAGAGTGAATTTCATTTTCTGAGTTAGTTTTCCTTTGATCCCTGCATCTAAGCTGCTTATCTATGTCTTCTTTGCTCTGAGCGAGCATCTTAGCACTGGAAGGTGGCCTGCTTTGTGTTCCTAAGTTTTGAGTTTGACGGACATCCTTTTCCTGATCTGAAAGAAATAAAAAATTAAAACATGATTTTGATTAACCAAAGCATAGTCTAAAATATGTGCCATAGGAAAATTTACCTGCTCTTTCAATTCTCTCCACATCTTCTGAGGGCAGGAGACGTCGCTTTCTTTTAGCCAAAAGTTTTGTAGGGGCTGATGCAAAATTGAGATGTACAGTTGCTTTAGTTTGCATTAATGTGGGACCTCTTGAGCTTTTATTACTTTCTTTCTTTTGAACGTTGATAACATCAGCAGTAGTGTGCTTTTTAGTGCCTAGGAAACAAAAATATGAAAAATGAAACGCCTCATAGAATGATCTTACAATCACTATCTCTCTTCAGAAACACTTAAAAGTTTCGGCAATGCAAAAAAGAAAAAAATTAACCAGTCGGTTTGCTTCCTTGATTGCTCAAAAATATATACAACTAATGTTCATCGAACACTATGAATAGTGCAAGATTGGAAAACCAAGAACTCCCATAACTTGCCACCAACAACTTAAAAATTTGAGAAAAAACACAAGGCCAGAAATGCATTCCAAAAGTGTAACAAACCTGTTCCTATCACTGGTGATGACTTGTTCTTAGTCACTGTCTTTTCTTGTGCAGGTAATGAGGACTTCTTCATTTCTGAAGATACTATCGCAGCTTCTACAACCATGGAACTCACTGGACTAGGCAAAACTACAAATAAGGAAGAATCAAGTTTACCACCAAAATATGAAACAATAAAAACAGAAATCACAGTGTTTTTCTTACCCTGAGCTTTATTATTATAATTGCTATCTTTCTGACCTGTAGATGCTGGACTCAAGTCTTTACCTCTACACTTCTTTATCTGTTCAGTAGTCTTTTCCTGATCTAATAGAAAAAACAAAACAAATTAAAACATACAATAAAGTGACCGAAGAATATTGTAACATATATACTATAATAAAATTTACTGGCTGTCTCGACTCCGTCTGGCAGATTAGCAGGGGGCAGAAGCCGACGTTTCCTTTGGGCCACAACTTTTATAGCGGGTAATTCTGAATTTTGAGGAACGATTCTCTTAGTTTGGTCTAATGTAGACATGCTTAGGTTTTCTTTCCCTTCTGGAGGTTCATTGATTAGAACCTTTTGATGACCTTGATAAACAAATATGAAATATAAATGTTCAAATTTAACAACAACAATGGTTATATCATATTATATGTACCTTGCTTTTGTGAGGGGAGTTGCAGCTTGCAACTCTCTGCGTTCTGACCTAATACACTTTGTGCTGTTAACACTGGCGTGGTTTTCACATTTTCCTTGCTCAAGCCAATTCTTAGTCTAGCAGCTCCAGGATGGTCACCAGCTTTGATGGAGGGTGCTTGAACATTCTGAACCCTTCGAAGATTCGTCCGGAAAGGAAGATTTGAGTGGGCGTCTCTTGGAAAAATGTTTCTATTAACTTGTTGGTTTTGAAGAGGAAGCCTAACTTTTGGCAAGTTATCGGCATTGCGATCAGAAATCTTCACGTTCTTGTTCACAGCTCTTTTCATTACTTTCACAGTGTTGCTTTTGAAAGTATTATTAGTATTTTTATTTGTCTCTAACAAAGTAGGGGAATCGGCAGAAGTATCAATGGACCCCTTGATTGAGGACATATCAGAGGGAATAGAACCAACAGGACTAGACATACTTGAGCGATCAGACTCAGGTATTACCAAATCACTTGTATCTGCACAATTGCGACTCCAGCGCAACTCAGATGAATCAGAAGAGCTTCCACTTTCCGTCTCTTTACGGACATTTCTCACAGACACAGTACTATTATCACAAAGTTCACTTTCACTATCACAACTTATTTCACTTTCTTCCACAGGGACAATACACCCTTTTCTTAACTTTTTCTTCTTAGCAGTGGAAGTCTCCGTAGCATAATTTTCAGTTTCTTGATCAGAAGAAGAGGACCCTCCCGAGTCAACATTGTTGCTCGGCAAACAAGCGGTCACGCGCGGTTTCTTGTAAAATATTCGGGGAGTAATAGACATCTTGATGGCCTGGAAAACAAAAGAGAATTAGAAAAGATCTGCAAGACTTGCACAAAACATACATGTAAACAAACCAATGTCAACAGCCAATAACCCAAACAAGGTGAAATAAACGAAAAATTGGGCATTCTACATAATAAGTGAGAAAACTATGGAGTTCTCCTGCACACTTCTAGACAAGTCGTTACAAAGGGACAAACCCAGATCAAAACAAAGGAATTGAAATGGGGAAAGTGAAGAACACTCAGGTTATACCGCATCCACGGAGGATTGAAATAAGCCAGATATGATGTATTTCACACTTCACGCGTAAAAATAACTAAACAAAAGCGGATAAAAATGTGATTCAAGAGAATTTATAGCGATGAATACATCATATTACGTAAAATCAGCGAATCGGCAGAGCGCGGCAAAAACCGTACCGCCAGTGGCCGATGTGGCCAAATGGCTACATCTACTTTCTTACGTGTCCAGCAGCGATCTGAGTCAATATGTTACCAAAAAGGTTTCGGGGATCTATTATTTCTCCTTTCAAGAAGGAAGAAAGCGTACCTTGTTCGAGGGGGTAACGACTTCGGGAATCCGGCTGACAGCAAATTGGTAATCCGTAATCCGGATGACCCGAAATTTTGAGGTAATCCGGGGTAATCCGGGAAAATTTTGAGGTAATCCGGGGTAATCCTGCCAAAGCCAAAGGTAATCCAGGGATTTTTTTGTTGTAATCCGGAGGTAATTTGGGGGTACTCCGGGGTAATCCGGGGTAATCCGTAATCCGGCTGACACGAAATTTACCAGTTGTTACCCCCTCGACCTTGTTTCATGTCACACTGAATTTACAGCCGCTGTAGAAATGTTGTTGTGGCCTACAGCACCGCCATCTTGCGTCTGTCGGAACGAAGAACTTTCTTTCTTCTTCCCCTCAGCCAAGTCGACCCGGAGACTTCGATATGTCGATTTTCTCACGCGGGAAGGTTTAAACAATCGATTGAGCCCCAGATAAGAGTGATGGGATGTAAACTCATGTGTCAGGGGCGTTTCATTTCAGTTGTAGCCAAATGGCTACAAACGCCATTCAAGGGTTAAATGACTGGTGCTCTCTTACAGTAGGATACTTTGGGGAGCAGGATGCTCTCACTTTTATGAGAGATATGTTGTCCATGGTAATTAATCTTTCCATCCGTCTCGAGGAGAAAAGAATGTTTGCTCTGGAGCAGCGCTCTAAGAGACTTCCCAAGTTTTCATTGAGGGGGGCTCTAAAGCGTAATTGAAAAGTGAAATTTAATTTACTTACTTTATATTTTAGGTAAATAGAAATATGTTCTTATCATGCAGAAACCGGCAATTCAAAATAAATGATGAATGAAAATGAGTGTTATTTTTATTAGCAACAACAGTTTATAATTTTCTGGTCTACATTGGTATCACAATCATATATTACATACTGGTACTAACATGGCTTAGTGACTAAAATAAACAAAAACCTCACAACACGAAGCATGAGATGCAATGGCACTTAAGATTCATATCAATAAAAATTAGAAGGGATTCTAAAATTGATGCATTAGAAGAATACAAAACTAGCCTAGTAGCTTTAAAAGCAAAAAACCTCAACAGGATTGAAAGTATTTCACTTAACATTCATTTCAAAAAAACATTGAAGGTGTAACAAAGCGACAAGTCACTCATTTTTTTTCAATTTTTCCTCTTTTGGCAAGAGGCCGCTGGTCTGGAATCCATTCACTTGCAGTTACTTGTGTATTTCCTTTGCTTTGTGGCTGAGCAACTTTCCCCTGCTGGTGAAGACTGATGGACTTTTGAATAACATCTTGAACACTTGGGTTATCATTTCCACCACCAGCCATTCTAAGAAGACCGAAGTATTGCTCCAATTTATCTTGATTAAATCTTCTTCCATCAATAGATGGTGCTCCTATGGCCAGCATAAATTTGGTTGCACCTATAAAGCCATGAATTGTTACTTGTAAGCTTTCATATGATTCATGACTAATAAACATTCGATCTCTCTCATCTTGCTTGAATTTTCCTCTCCTCTTATCCACATCTTCTCTCCAATCATGGAAATATTTTAAGACCTCATTTTCTAGATAATCAAAGCGCCAGTCATTCGTGTCTTTATATGGAGCCAGAAATTTGTTGTCCCTATTTCTTGCACTGGACAAATCTTTAGCACCGTTCACACAATCAAAGAAATTATTAGTGTTGAGTAAGAATTTACAGAGCTCATCCACATCATATTTAGACATTCTTGGATCTGACCGAAGTCTCTGGATGGCTGCTTGAACAGAATTGCTTACTACCTGGGCAGCGTAAATTACCTTCATGCAACTGTATGAGGTCAAATAGACATGAGCTCTTGTTAACTTTGTGCTTTTATATTTGTCCTCCAAGGTGATATTGTAGAGTGCTTCAATTACTTTCCAAGACAAATCTTCGTTATTCTTCCACAAACGTTTAGTCCCTTTATGGGAGTATGAGTTAGCTAAACAGTTCCTTAGTGATTTTAATAGATGTGGAGGGTCAATAATGAAAAATAGGTATCTGACTTCACCCACAGCAGCTAAATTCAATGTTTTGAAAACCACACCTTTCTTCTGCTTCTTCTTAGTCTTGTCAACTGATCCATGCATTCTGAAGAATTTCTTGTTTGTAGGAGCTCCATCACAAATTAAAGAGAGTACTTTCAGATTACTACTTTCAACACGGTAAATTACATCCCATGTTCTAGTAAAAAGCTGTGCTGCTGTTATTGCTTCTGTGGGATATATGGCTACAATGCCACGTAAGTCATTTGTGACACCTTGCAACATGTAAACCAGAACTTTGGTAGCAGGTTTCAATTTGAACTCTGTTTCTGAAATCTGAGCCTCAACAGATGCCATTTCACTTTCAAATGAGGTCAAGTTGGTGTAACCAATTATTTCACCTGTGCTCTTCTTCAGAACAATATCAGAGCGCACACTTATCTCATCAAATAATAAATTGAAACTTGGTGTAAGGCGGTGACCGGTGCATGGTGCTCAAGATGACGGATATCTGTTTTTTCTGTAAAAAGAAGCTTGATGGAAGGAACACTGTTCAAAAATGTGTGCGCTGTGACAAAACTAGCTGCAAGTCGTGCATCAATCTGAAGGGTTTCAATCCAGACGGTTCCTATGATTGTAATGACTGCAGAAGTGACCCTAGCAAGGTTAGGGTCGGCCATAGTGGTCCCACGCATGGTCCTCAGACCGTGGATGGCAACAACAACCAAGAAGTGTTGAGTGCAATCAACAACTTATCCACAACTATGAGCACCAAACTAATGGAAACTGAGAAGAGTATCAAGGATGAGATCTCTGCGCTGGGTAGAAGATTGGATGAAATCGAGGGAACTCAGAAAGCGCATGAGGAAAGGATCAACAAGTTGGAGAAGATGGCTAAGCAAACCGAATTCATTCCTGAGGCTATCCAACATATCCAAGACTACAGTCGCCGCAACACCATTGAATTGCATGGCGTACCGGAGACTGACCGCGAAAACCTATTCGAGATCATCATGGACGTTGGCAACCTGCTTAATGTCCAACTGGAGAAGAATCACCTAGATGCGATCCATCGTATTCCAACTAGATCTGGGATCAAACCCATCATTGCCAAGTTCTCCAATAGATGGGTATGCGACCTCCTAAAAACCAACAGGAGAGGTAAGAAGATTAAAGCTAGCGACATTGGCTTTGAAGACTCCGACCAATTGATATACATCAACCCCAGTCTCTCCAAGGCAAGGAGCTACCTAGCTATGAAAGCTAGACTCGAGTTTAGGAGAAAAGGATGCTCTGTTCTTGTGGATGATGGGGGCAACATTTGGATTAGAAGATATTATGAGGATCTAGCTGAAGCACGTAGCCATAGGAACGAGAAGTACAAGATTGATTCCGAAGACGACTTTATACCTGTGCTGAAGAAACTTGGACTTCTTTAGACTTTTATGGAAGTTACGAGCCATAAACCCATGTCCCTGATGGGACTGGGTGCACTTTCTACCTGTGATTTAAACTTCTTCTATCTCAATGTGAGGAGTATTAGAGCTGAACATAAATTTGATAAGATTAAAGAAATTATTGATAGTTTAGTGAACATACAGATTATCTGTTTAGTTGAAACCTGGCTCCAGGGTAGTGATGCTATGTTCTTCGAAATCAATGGCTTTAAAGCCTTTCATAATATAAGGAAGAATGGCAGAGGTGGGGGCATCTCAATCTACCTAAAGGATGATATGAGGCTACTGAGCTGTGATATGATGGGTGAGTCTATTCAATTTAGTCTGATTAAGTTCTGTGTTGCTATGAGATCTGTGAATTTACTGGTTGCCTACAATCCCTCTATATTGTGTGCTCCTGAGTGTCTTGATATGTTGGACCCTATTCTTGATAAGATTGGTAATGAAACATGTCTGGTGCTAGGCGACTTTAATATTGATGTAAGTAAAAATTGTGTACAAAGTGATGCATATTTAAATTTTTTATCGGCTAAGAATTACTCTGTCCTCTATAATCATATCACACGACAAGAGAGTGGTACTGTTATTGATCATGTTATCTCTAACGCTCACAAAGGCTCCATGAGTATACATACTATAGAAAATGATCTCAGTGATCATAATGCCATTGTCTTGTCAGTGAGGTATGCGTGTGCTATGGACGATGCTAATAAGGGGCCTGCCTATTTCCAAAAAACTGATTATAATAAGGTCAGACAGAAGCTTGAGCAAAGTCTATCAGACTATAAGCATATTAATGATGCCGAGGCTCTCTCTGAGACTCTCCATTTATCTATACAGAATGCACTCAAAGAATCTAAGATAGAATTTTGTGTGAATAATTCCTTCAAGAAGCTTAATCCATGGGCTACTCGAGAACATGCAGAGATATCCTTGACCAAGCAGGCACTACTTAAGAAATTAAAAAAAGCATCCTGGAAACCAAATTTGCAAGACTGAGTATAAGAAAATATGTACCAAAACTAATGAATTAAGGAAAAAACTGAAATCTGAATATGTAGGGGATAGGCTTAGTAACTGTATTGATAAAAAGAAGTCGATTTGGTCAGTGCTAAAAGAAATTTCTGGGGCTGCTCAAAATAATAAAACCACCCAAATTGTCAAACTTGTCAAAGACGGGTATGAGTATGTGAGCCAAGCTGAGATTGCTGAAGCCTTTAACGAATTCTACATACAAATTGGCCCAACTTTGTCTGCTGCCCTGGACATGGGGGCTAGCGTCAGTCACCCCCAAGTCTATGACTCCAAATTTAATTTCCCACAGGTCAATGAGGATGAAATTCGCTCCATTATAAGTAGCCTCAGCAACAAGTCCTCCAGCCCAAATGGAATAAGCAATAAGTGCCTGAAAGAAATATCTGAAACTGTTACCCCGGTCTTGACTAGACTTATTAATTTATCGTATGAACAGGGGGTATGCACCTCTCATCTCAAAGTAACAGAAGTCAAGCCGATCTTTAAATCAGGAGATACAACCGATCCGGGTAACTATAGACCAATATCCATCTTATCAGGCATATCTCGAGTAGAAGAGAAAGCAACTTTAAAAGTCCCCATTTCTTTAGCCTGTTTGTCAACTCCTGAGTTTAACTTCTTACTCTGTACTCACTGTGATCTAGTCTATTATTAGTTTATTTTATGTTAGGCTAGATTTGTCTTGTGTTCTACTTAAGTTGTATTTTTCTTGTCAAACATCTGTTATATTATTGTATCCTATTTCGCCTTGAGCACTTTGCTACCGTCAAAACCTGTAAAGTCCACAACAGGGCTCGCCCTAGGGACATGCACTTTACTCGAAATAAAAAAAAAAAAAAAAACTTTTCGTGTTCTTCCCTAGATTTGCTTTCTAGTTCTTTCTGCAAGTCTGCTATCATAAAATCTTGTGCTCCTTCCTTTGCTTCAACAACATGAGTATAATCATAAAGAGTCCTTTCTGATGGCAGTTTGATAAAGTTTTTCATAAACTTGTAGCCTGCAGGGGATATCATTTGAAGATGCAGAGCAAGCTTAATAACAAAAGGATTCCACCGTATAGTTCGAACATTCCTCCCCTTAGCCATCGCCTTTACTTGTTCAGACCAAAACAATTTTTGGACTTCTGTCATGCTTGAATAATTTTCAGAAAAAACAGTTGCCAGATCATCACTTAGTTCTTGGGCGACACCAAGAGACTGACTAGCTACAAGTCTTTTAACTCTCTCTCTCAACTTTGCAATCTGTTTTTCCTTCTTCCTTTTTTCAACTTGCAGTTCGTGGGCTTTTTCAAGGAGTTGTTGCCTGTCCATGTACCTGCTATTGGTTCTTTTTCCATCCTTCTGTAGCTTTTTCCTCCAGGATTTGTTCTTCAGACTTGATTTTAGTTTAGAGCACGAATAGCAAACCTTTGAAGCAATGAGAAGAAGACCACATTCAGGATGGCGTAAACAGGCATTTTCCTGAAAATTCTTTTCTACAATACAATCACGTCTTGCCTCCCAATGTTCGACATAAGATTCGACACCTTCACAAACAAATGAACCGAGCAGAAGATTTGCTATTCTGCAGAGGTGGTCACAAACTTCCCCAAAATTTGAAGGGTCATTTATCTTGGCAGCATTCCAGATGAAGTTATCCTGAGGTACTTCTATATTATGAACAAAAATTCTTATGACTCCATCTCTCCAAGTAATGGCTTTTTTTACCACTGGAATTTCATACCGGCTGAGATGAGTGAGCCTTAAAGTCTGATTGCAAATGTCAATAGACCAGTCCATTGGTAAGAGGAGGAGAAGGTTCATACGTAGGCTTTCTACAACTGTAAGCTCCTAAAACACAAAACAGAGAACAGTTTCAAGAAGGATTCATTACCATGAACAAACTCTTTAAAAGAAAAAGAATGTGCATACTTACAGGGTTTTCCAACTCTACAACATTACTTTCTTCATTTAAGGGTGGAATAAATACAAATGGGCTTTCCTACAATTAAGAAATAAAAAAAAAAATTAACCATCAATAATTTTTTTCTAAATTTAAAAAAAAATGTATGTTATAATTTTTTACCTCGAATTCTTCATTTTCTGCAAGATCCACTTGCACGTTAGTAGGCTCAACCTCAACAACTTCATCCAAAGAAGGCTGAAATTCTTCAAGAAGGCTCACATCTGCAGAAAACTCTGCATTGACTGCCTCATTAACTATATTTTCAGCTTCCTCTTCCACAGCCAAACTTCTCTCACTGGGAGCCTAAAATAAGAATTCAAACCAATACTTTGTGATAGAAATCAAAGTGTATTGAAATGCTGTATTGATAGTAATTAAACATAAATTCAAGAAATACCTGTTTAGCATCAGGGGGTCCTAGAATGTAGTTCAAAGAACTCCAGAGGCCAATATCAATGCCTTCACCCTAAAAACAAAAGAAATAAGATAAAATTGATACAGTACATTTTCAAGATTCTAATATATGGTCAGTGAGAAGCCATACAAACCTCATTCTCCTGAGTCTCGACTGACTCGGCTGACTCTTCTTCAGGGATTCTCTCTGACTCAGATGTTCCACCAGAGGCTGATCTTTTCTATAGTAAAAAAAATTGATGCATACATGAATAAAAAATAACACTAAACAAGTTGCACATAATGCACAATATTCACTTGTACATACTTTATTTTGAGAAGATTTAAATTTCCGTCCAATTGTGGGAGCCATTTTTTTTTCTTCTTTGGCATCTTATGAGGTGTTGAGCGATCTGATTTGTCCATGTCAGAAGTTTCAACATTGCTCTCAGACATAATTGAAAAAGACAAGTCGGAAAGATCTCCAAGTGAAAATACGGACATAGCTGAGTTTCCCTCAGACACCACAGAAACATCCTCAGTTTCTACATCTTTCTACAGAAGCAAAAAAATTACAATATTTATTAGCAAACACACAATGCAAAATATCAAATTGCATTAGAACAATATTATCTTACACATTGTTCCATCAGGCTAACTGTTTTGTGAGAAGACTTTTTGACACCTTTAGGTTGCCGCCCAAGTTTCTTAGCTCTCCCCCGACTTCTTCGAGAACTGGAGCTTGCAGTATTCTCACCACTTTGTTCGGCCCCTCCATCATTGTCTTCAACACTCTCTTCATGACCACTTTCACCAGCAGCCACATCACGATCAGCTTCCTCATCCATGTCTAAGTTTCAGTGGAGACCTGCAAACAAAGTACACGTATCAAGATTAGAGGTTGTGACTTGAATGAATGCAAATAATACTGCTCGAGTAATTGGAAATGAGCAAGCAGAGAAATAACGCAAGAAGAGCTTTGAGGAGAGAGCGCTTAGACTCCTCAAGGCAAGCTGGCAGAATATTGGCAATGTTCAGGGCTAACCCTATTAAGCGAAAACTGACTCAATCACAATACAAATGAAACGCTTTGCTCAGTACAAGATTCACAAAAGTTCCATGTATGTCTGTCTCAGATTCAAACTGAAAGCACTCTGGTCGGATTGAATGGTGACAAGGCAAATGGTGGGAGAAAAACACTGATTTCTCACCAAAGCCAGATCGTTAACATGACGAAGAGTGATCAAAACATTGAGGTATATTTAAAATAAGTTGATGTGTACCCAAACGATGCCCAACAAGTGGTTGAGCAAAATGACCGAGACTTTGAGACAAACTGACTCGTATACTCTTTTTGGTAGATGGAAGCGATAAGACAAAGTCCACTCACTTTTGATTGCTCGTAATTTCTCAGGTACAGGCGACACCTGGCCAAGCTCGCGCACCGCACCACACAACAGAACGAAAACAAACTTCAAAGCAAAGATTAAGAACTCGAGAGCGAGACCAAGATGGCGACCAGAAGTAGTCCCCACAGTCCACGCGGATGACGATTTCGTGGCGTCTGGCGGGCAACTACATAGTTTTCAAAACGGACCTGAAACCCGCCCTCTACCTCGTAAATTTCATCTACTTTCAGATTTTTGCCATTCTGCGTTCTGCGTTCGGATCCGAGGTAAGATTCTTCGTTTCGTCACAATAACTCCCCCCAATAACCAAAGCAGACCGGCCGGGTCACTCGGGCGTCGTCGCACCGATGTATTTTTCATCAAAACACAATTCACAGATGTTAGCACGCCAAATCACAATTCTAAACACTGTTAACCTCACCCTCCAAAGTATTTTCATGTGCTTTGTTAGTTTTGAAGGTCTGAAAACTGAAATATGGTCACAGAGCGTCACTTGAAACATAGCCGGTGCGTCGTCTGCTGCGCCGGAAATGACGTCAGTGGTGGGGATGGAGGCGAGTGGTGGGGGGTCTCGCGCATAGCCCCCGCTCGGGGCATTGCCGTTGCAGCCCCCTGCATTGATCTTTGACTCCATGTTTAACTTAATGTGTCGTAGCTGTTGCTGGGAACAAACATTAGCCTCCTACTTATTATTGATATCCATGGCACAACTTCTCTTGTCAATAAGTATTCATTTTAGTGTTTTTGATTTTGTAGTCTTTATTTTGTTTGTCTATTGCTGTTCAGTTTTTGACCGTTTTTCTTGTTTCACTGCAAGATTAGAAAGTTAACTTGCTCAATCAAACTTCTCACGGTATCTATTCTACTGTTGTCGTACCCTTTGTTTCTGAATCTCTTTAAAAGAGGTCAAAAACATCTTCTCTGAAGTTAAAGTAAGTTATCAATGCTTTCTTTTTCTATGGCAATGAACTTCTTTTAAATTCAGGCTCAACTATTTAAGCTATGTATGTTATGTGAGTAAGATATTAAAGGAAAAAGTCTAAAAGTAAACTTCATTTAGATTGACTGCTTGATTATTCTGCTACCCAACAAAATATTAACCCTTTTACAAGAGAGTGAAGACTGAGTCTTCTTATAGACAATAAACATGAAAGAGTTTTTACTAGAAATTACAATACAATTACAATAATACGAAACATCTCAGTCTTATGAGACACAAAAAAAGACGATAATTTTCTTTATAAATAGATGTCAATTAGAAAAAAAACTCCTATTCCTGGTCATCATCACTGCTAGAGCTACTCTGTTCTGCTAGGTAGTCCTCATACTTGTCATTAAATTGGGCAAGAATGTGATGCAGCGTCTTTGTGCTGTTTCTTCCCCCAGATGATTTAGCCGGGCGCTTGTTGCCTCGGGGAGGATTTATTCCAGCAATCACTGTATTATGAAAAGGAAAGGATTAATTGTGGTTTTCAATCATTTTGACATAACAGGTAAAATGTCTCAAGATTTACCTTTGCAAATATTCTAAAGTGATCTGTGCTTCAGCAGCGTATTCCAGATTAAATACAAAATATGAGGAAAGCAGCATGGCCATTCCTTCAACAAATCCGGATGCGGTGCCTAGCACCTGACCATCCATACTAAAGTAAACTGTCTCCTCTGTGAAAATGGTGGTGCCTGTAGTCAGGAGTAATTTTTGAAAATAAACCTGGTACTAAACGGGTATCTTGGTGTACGCTGGCTCTCTTTTCTATTCACTCAGAATGAGTAAAACATATCTTAACACATTAAGTAACAAGTGGCCTTGACTTCAGACGAATCCCTGGATTTGACACAGTTGGTCTCCGTAAAATGCTTCAGATGAGCCTGCCCTAAACTGAGTCTCTTAACATTAGATAATAATATATTCCAATAAATATTGTTTAATTTTCTCTGGTTTAAATTGACAGGGTGATAAAAGGCTTCTGTTACTAATACTGAGTAAAAAATAAATGCACCATCGGTGACTATAACTATGGACGCACTATTTCCACCGAAAAGGACGAGGGGGTTGGGGGAGGGCAAAATGATTTGTGGTGCAAATATGTAGTACTTTTGAATTAAATCACACCACTGGTGCATTTATGATTGCGCGCACAATTTGCACCGACTTCACAAATAAATCCTTCAAAGTCGTGTTGTTTTATTTATTGTTATTATGTGGCTCTTCAATGTGGTCACTTTTCCTGCACTCAATCTCAATCTACCTCTCCGACCGTCACTTGTCTCTCGTCCTCAACAACAAACAACAACAAACTTGCGACGAGCAGACGACGTTCGCGCAGCCGGCTTGTGGTGTCTGCCTACCCGCTGTAAATAGGTGTTGGTTTCTAATTTTCACCGGCTTCATTTGTGAAGGTATGTATTTTCGCGGGAATTCTCGTTTGTTCGTTTATGCTGATTTAAACACGTGTCGCTTCACCTTAGTTTAGAAGTAAGTTTGCCCTCAAATTTACTTGTTATTAGTCTGTCCCAGCTGTGTTGTGAATTTCTGGATGGCTGAAGCTTCCATAAACTGGATCAAATCAAAGATAAGGTGACAAACTTTAAGGAAGTCACCTCTCCCCACTGACTGACATAACCTTCCTGAACACTCATCTCTTAAATTAAGAATAGTTTTAAAGCTGGACAATTCATGAATGTAGTTTATAGCACACTAAATCCTTATGTACTTTATTATGCATAATCATGCACAATTTTATGCGGAAGGGACAAATTATTTTGCGTATTCATAACAACGCACAAAATGTCTCTAAGCTCACGCATAATTTTAAGTCCATTGGAAACGGATAAAAAGGTACATAACTAACGCACAATTCTTCCTTCAAAAATACAAATCCTTATGAAGTATTTTATCCATTAGATACGCATAAAAAAAGTTCATAGTAATGCGCATACAATAGTTGTTAAAAATATGCATAATTTGCGCATAATAATATGCAACCCCCAAAAATAAAATTAATCCACAAAATTAATTTTATTTTAAAGGTATGAACTTTAATATGTTACAAACGCGGCATTCTGACCAAAAAACTGTTTGTTGATTAAGCAAGCCATTAATAAATACCTGCTTCCGGTTAATACAACTCAGTAACTCTAGTAGGAGTTGCGGGGAATGTTGGTTTTGCTGACAGATTCGAGATGAATATCCACTTTTGTTTGGTGCACTCAAAAGTTACTTGGGAAAATTGCAGCAAAGCTCCATGAAGAGGCATGGTTGAAAGCAGCACAAACACCAGTAAATGAACACTGAGTTTTATTTTAGATGAGAGAACATTGCATTTTGGAATTTGAATGTAAGTAGAGCATAAATGAGAGATGGACTTCTTATGCTCAAAAAGAGATGCAACTGATTTACACCAGGATTAAAATTATATGAAACACCTGCAAGAGAAAAAAGAGAAACACAAGAAAATTAATTAGTTAGAATATTGTATGGTTAAAAAAGAAATATGTATGGTTGTGAATCACATTACCTTGGACTCGTGTGCATTCAGACCAACACAGTCCTTGAGACAAATGGAGTTCTTCAGTCGGTGTACACCAAGAAGCAGTACACCTGAAATGCACCAGCGAGTAAAGAGTTGATGCCAATTAGGTTTGCATCCTGGGATGTGGCCACAGCTTGCAGGTCATATTCATAAGATTAAAATCAAAATTATAACAAACATCTGCAAAAAGAAAAAGATACACAATAAAATCAATTAGTTATAATATTGTATGGTTAAGAAGTTACATTACCTTGGACTTGTGTGCATTCAGGCCAACACAGTCCTTGGTGACAAATGGACTTCTTCAGTCGGAGTACACCAAGAAGGAGTACACCTGAAATGCACCAGCAAGTAAAGAGTTGATGCCAATTAGGTTTGCATCCTGGGACGTGGCCACAGCTTGCAGGTCATATTCATAAGATTAAAATCAAAATTATAACAAACATCTGCAAAAAGAAAAAGATACACAATAAAATCAATTAGTTATAATATTGTATGGTTAAGAAGTTACATTACCTTGGACTTGTGTGTATTCAGGCCAATACAGTCCTTGGTGACAAATGGACTTCTTCAGTCGGAGTACACCAAGGAGCAATACACCTGAAATCTGCCAGCGAGTTAGTGTTGACGGCAATGAAGTTGGCATCCTGCAAGAAAAGACATATGTAAACTAACATAACAAAGATGTAAGAATCAACAGTGATTAATTTTATCTTAAGGTGCTACCACAATAGCTACCCTAGGGTCAACAACTCATCGATCATTAACTTGTGTTTTCATTTGGACGGACTTGCAAGCCATGAGGTTACTCTCTGTAATCAAAATGTGATGTAGTCTTGTGGAGAACAGTATTTCTTATGGTGTAGGACTATTTTTAGTTTTTTCATCACCACACATATGAATATATAACAAAAATAAAATTGCCTCATGTAACTAATTCAAATTAAAAATTTTATTTAGGCTATAATATATATTATATAGTGATGAACAGACTTACATTAGTCTAAACCCATAAGGAATAATGCTGCCTACAATATTGTATCACATTTTGATTACAGAGACTAACCATATTTCTCACAAGTCCGTCCAAATGAAACAGTTAAAAGACAAGTTGATGAGTGATGAGGTCATTGTAGGAGCACCTTTACCTTTTCAGGGCTGACATGATAGGTGTTGAACTTGGCACTGCGGCCCAAGTTTTCCCAACTCTTGACGATAAGGATCACAGACTTTTCATCCACTAAAATAACATCATTGATTAAAGCAAACTTAGGCTGTAGACGAGTGGATCCAGGGAGACACACAAAGAGACCTGATCGGTACTCTTCACCTTTGACAATAGCACTGTTGACCATGGATACCACATCCTCATCTTGTAGATTTTCATTAATCAGAAGTGCTTTGTAGAGAGATTCTTTGACCCGCACAGATATTGCTTTTTGGTGTTCAATAGTGTCATCATCAAATAAGTCACTCTTGATGGATTTCAAGTTACTCAGCTGAAACATTTTGGCCATGGTCTTGGAAGGATTTTTAAAACAGCAGCAGACAGCAGAATGTTGTCTGAAAATTTTCAGTCTCCCTTCAAACTTGGCGCACCACATCCTTACAGGATTGCCCAACCTGCGGATCATTTCTGAATAGTGCTTTGGGTGGTGCAATTTATTTATTACATGAACTTTTAAGGGACTCAGGATTTCTCCCTCACCAACTTCTTCTTCTTCTTGAGCTTCATCACTCACCTCATTATTGCTTCCTTCTTCTTGAGCTTCATCATCCACATCTTCTGTCACATCATCATCATCATCCTTTGGTTCTTCATTTGAAACCTCTTCCGGCTCATCATCGGAATCTTCTAAAAAATCTTCACCTTCCTGTGTTTGTGGCGCAATGAAAAGCTTGAAAAATAATTCATTGTGATCAAATACTAGCACATCCAGAGTCTCAACATCTCCATCAGGAATTTCAAATGAAAATATTATTTGCATGATATCCTGGAGAAGAAATAGCAATTTCATGTGTAAATCAACTCCGTCTGGTAGGAAATCAGCAATCAGAAAAGGCAGACATCTAGCCAAACACCACATCTGTGAGCCAGTCTGTTTGAAGTTTGCAGACCGTTTGGTAAACATATCATCTGTGAAGTTGGGTGATGGTTTGTTTTTAGAGTCTGGAATTCCATACGAGAAAGAAGCAATATTACTATTTAAGTCTTTCACAGTAAATAGTTTCCTTATAACAATATATTCTCGCAACACAAGCTTAAGGACAAGAGGGACAACTCCTTCAAGCAGGTCATGGAATGCATCGAAAGCTACATTGTTTACACAGCTGAAGTATGGAATTTTGTCCAGAGGACAGGGGCGCTTCACTCCGCACTCTGTTTGGAACTTCTTGCTTCTTTGCACTTGTTCTAAATGGTACTGATGCTGCTCTTCTGTCCTCAAAGGCCCCATAGCATTTGCATCAGCCCTTACCTCTGCTCTACTCACCATACATCTTCGGCAGAAATGCCTTGCACCTGGGCCAAGAAATCCGCACAAGTCATGTGCAGCAGCAGTGTCAGCAGTAAGAGCTACCAGCACAGCACGCATTGTAAAGTCTCCATCATCAGTGACAATCGGAACACCTTCATCAGAAGGAAGTCTTTTCATATCTTGAATAAATGGAGTCAAAACTTTCTTGAATGCTCCTGGCTTCTTCATGTCATCCGCATTCACAAGGTCAAGCAAATGAATAGATGACATCTTAGATAACAACTCTGCAGGAAAATTGAGAATTTGAAAAAAAAAAAGCTCCTAATTTGTGAATGATGGTCTTAGAGCCTAAAGCATTGGCTGTCTCAAGTTCATCATAATACAATAATATATGAAGAACCACTTTGTGCTTCAATAGAAATGGATGGTCCTTAAAATTGGAACCATTCACATATGATGTAAGTACACCATCTTTAGCTACAAAATCCTTAAATATTAAATTCCTCATCTTCTTGTCAGCTAAGATAGCCTTTAACGTCCCAATGATGGAAACATATTGGAATGTTTCTTTTACCTGGGATGGTACATACACATTAAGTTTCGGATCCAATCTCTTGTCTGTCCGATGGTCCAAGTACAATTCTTTGGGAGGGACTAGACCAAACTTCTCTTTAAAATAATTTAATTGGTCATCAATTGTTTTTAGATGTCTGAAAGGATTCTCTACTTGAACTACACGTAAAACATCAGCAATGTCTTCATTCGACATCCCTTTGTCCTTGAGTTTAGTATTTAAGTCGGTCTTGAGTGATGAGCAAAAGTCCTGTATCATATCACTGCACCCTTTTTCAAACCTCTCAATAGCTTTACCAGAAAGGCTTGCTGTTGATCTCAAATTAACAAGCACATTGACTGCAGCATTATCAACAGCTTCCTGAACTGAAACCGGTTTGACGACAACACAATCAACATGTGCATCACAAACAATATCATCATTTATTTCGCTGTTGTCGCCATGAGAGGAAAGAGTTGAAGTAAAATTTCCCTGCTCATTTCCTTGGGGGCCTCCAAGACTGCTTGTCCCAGCCTCATTACTTGAAGTTGTTGCACTAGAATCATCCCCGCTACTAGAAGCGATATGATAAGTTGTAATGTGTCGAACCAGTGTCCTTTTGTCCATCATGCGCTTCTGGCAATAGGCGCATTTGAATGATTTCAAAAGTTTATGGTCATACAGTTCCTTGTAGTGGTCTGATAATGCTTTGAGGTCGGCCAACTCCTTTGAACATTCACCACATATTACAGCCATGGTTCAGACAGTAGATCTTGACTGCAACAGATAAAAAACAATGATTAGTTGATCAGGTTAATTTCAAAGAAAGGAATAAAAATAGAAAGCATACCTTGGGCATCAGTTACCAGCATCTATCGTAAGTGCAGAAAGGAGAAAATGAGTAACACCACCACTCACCGAAAGGAAACTGTAACAAATAATTCAAAGCCATGAAGAGTTTTTAACAAATCATCCACTTAAAAGATAAACTACAAAACAAACGAAAGCATACTATTGACGGTGGCAAAAAAAAAAGCACCACGCAAGAGCAATAGACATACCTGAATAGATGTTCTTGAGCAAGGCGAGCCCCAATTTTCAATGCATCACAGATGCTGCTCAACATTCCAACCAAGGAACTCGGAAAAGAATTCCTAAAAAAAAAAGAAAAACTTACATAATTTCGAAAATGTTTTTCTTACGTCAAAATTCGAGCTTAATACGAGGTTTTCTCATTAGAAGAAGAAGATAACTGCGACCCGAATGAGAGATTGAGTGGCCTGGTCACAGGGGCTTATGGTATAGTGAACAACAAACAGAGGTTATGATGCTAGGGGAAAGATCGGAATGAAATTGTCCAGAAACATCAAATTAAAAATCCTACCAGGCGCTATCACTTTAAACCCTCGCGTTGAGCAACACTACGTGTACTCTGCACCTGTACGAAGCGGTGTTGTTTGGCGGGTAACTCGGGAGAGTATAAACACGCAGGTGCACGCAGGACGCAGCACTGCCTGCGGCCGGATCTCGCAAATCCCTCCAGTCGCAGGGTGAAATGTACAGATGATTGGTCTCCTCAAACTAACTTTACATGACTGCGTTGAATTTAGTTCGAATAGACGGAAAAAAACAGAACGGGCAAGCCGGGACAGATAAGCCAGTACAGCTTGAAATGTTTGAACCCAAATCGGGAGAGGTTGGTCACACTGTTGACCGCTAAAGAGGCTAGAGGTTTAAAAATGAAACACACAGCAATAATTGTTGGTTTAATTTGAGGAATGAGAACATATGTTCTTTGTTAAAATTTATGATAGAATAATAACAGGTTTTGTAAAATGAAGATTAGAAGATTATTACAAAACACATTTCAACTGTAAATTATTTTTTAAAAAATAAACAAAAATGTGACTGACTATAGTCAAAATAATTCATCTGATTTTTTTTTGTCTGTTCTTAATTTGATCACATAAGATAAGCAACCAGCAGTTACTTGGTCAGCTTGACCCAAAGTGAAGCTTGGCTTGGGCTTGACTTAGATTTTCTGCCTCTTGATGAGGTGAAAACTTCTTCCACCCCCAGCATGTAATGTTGTACAAAGTGAAGAGTATTACGCCACCCATATGGATGATGAACATTAAAAACAACATAAGATTTCATCAGAACATTAAAAGCTTGAAGGGTTGCATGGGGGCTGGACAAGTTGACACAGCTCAACTCAACGGCTTTTGACTCCAGCACCAAGAAATAACGAACAATCTCCTGATCCAAATCACTCTGTATGAGGATGAGATAGGGCTGTACAGATCCCTGCGCTCTGGCCCTTTTGTCTATAATGTAGTCATCAACATTATCCTTAGTCTGCAAGAAACAAATAAATCTACATTTATTTTTTTTTAATTTTTTTTTTAATTTGATATAATGACAATGAGTTTACCTGTAGTACCACAATTAAATCCTCTTCAACTGCCCATGATTGTCTAACTTTTTTGTCAGTCTTCCTTGGAATATCGTGAGGTAGGTACTGGGACAACAGTACTAGAGAGAGAAGGGCATCTGAAAATGAAAAGGGAAAATAAAAAACACTAACTTAAAAGAATAAAAGCCCTAAGAAAGATTTTTTGATACTTGCTATCATTTAAGTTCAGGTCAATGTCCCTTTTAGCTGGCAGAGCCAAGATTTTAGGCATCACTTCTAAAAATTTGGATGGCAAATTATTTTCATCACCTGGATGCATTTTAGCAAATTCCTCTAAAATCTGAAACAGCGGAGTCAAACATTAAAATCATAGCACTGTTACAAAAATAGTATACAGCTGAAGAAACTTACGATTTCTCCCCCATAAGATGTAAAATGAATGTATTTTGTGAGGAAAAATGTTATGGTCTCTCCCTTACTCCTTTCCTGTGTTCTAAGGGCAAAAAAAAGATCTCCTCTTTGGTTTCTTTCCGATTGGATGGAACTATAAGAGCTAATCGATCAATCTGGGGAAGAAATACATTGGTAGTAGGTTAACAATCCAAAACCCAAATACTTATTCAACAAGACTTTGATACTTACACCATCATCAACCTGTTCATCAACGTGGTCATCAGCCTCTTTTGTTTTGCTTTTCCTTTGTTGATTTTGCTTTTGGATTGGCCTTGCTGCGTTCACTATGAACCCAGTGTTGTCATCTCTATCAAAAAGGGTGGCCTGGAAAACAATAACAGTTTGAACTCTTCTTAAACAAACAAATCTGTAAAGTAAAAAAATTTATATTATCTCACCCAAGGAGCGACATTGTTCTCATTTGGAATCCAAAATGTTTTGCTGTAATTAACAGCAATAGACTTAGCTAGTTCCTCCTTCAAATCAGTGGTCACATGCTTCGGATCGCTGGAAAAGAATCATAAAATGGGAATGGCCAAACTATTGCGCGTTACAGTAAGTATAGAGACACGCACTTAACAGAGAAATGTTCTAACAGGTATCTCACCTCACGTGGACCTTGTAAAGCCAATTGGTTAAGTGCCTCACAACTAGCTTGCGGTCTGCTGAATCGAGTTGTGATTCATTTTCATTTAACTGCTCTAAGATTTTCTTTCCTCTATCTGTATCAGCTAGAACTTTGTTGAGCACACTCTTCACATCAAACTGTAAGGAAAGGGAGATATAAGTATCAAAAATTCTTTCAGTTTTGTTTTGCTATGAATGTAATGTTACCTGTGGGACAATGTCTTCTAAAACCCAAGTAATGGATGGCTTGGAAGTAGTTGCCCTGGGCTGGTTCAGTCGAGATCGATTAAGATTTATAAGAGCTGATGAAGAGCTGGTTGATGCTCGTTGAGCCTGTGTGGCATTCAAAATTGGTGGTGCTGAAGAAGATGAGGAGCAGCTAGTTGATGGGCCCTGTGAGACATTTGAGGCTAGTGGCCTTGAAGAAGACGGAATGCTGCTTGACATAGTTATTGATGCGCTCTTTCCTACATGTGGTGTTCATTCCTGTGCCGGGGAAGCAGGAGCTGGCCTTGGCCTTAGACTGATTCGCTTTGGGCTGCTGCATTCCACTATATCCTAAAATAATTAAGGAAGAAAAAACAAAGTTACAATAAGGTCATTCAACACATATCAAGGACATTCAAGAGCATACTAGCATACCAAGGGGATGCTTCTCTTTTTTTTTTCTTCTGTGGCAGCCTTTCTTTTTTGAGTTGCCTCAAACCTAATTACAAAAGGTGGCTTCATGACTTCAGCTCTCCTTTCATCTGTGACATAAAACTAAGTTGTAGTAACCACAATAAGTAAATAAGCTTTACAAATAATATTTATATCATACCTTTGCTATCTATGGCTTTCTTCCACCGCTTTATCTGTTCAAAATATGGTTTTTTCGCATAAGCATCCAGCTCCTTTAGCTCTTGAGGCTCAAAATAAGGTCTTAGCATATCGTCCTGAAAGCAGCAATTTTTGTTTTTAAAAACACAAAACTTGTCTTAGTATTTATTAAAGCTTGTGGGGAGCACAACATTGCACTCACCACCTCGGATTCCTCTGGCTCTTCATCTGCCGGCTCATAATCCTATAAAAAAGATATTTTGATTGTGAAATAAAATACTAAACAAACTGAACAATAAATTGGGACGAACCACTAATAAATGAACGTACGGTGCTAATATTTGATGCATCTTGTTCGACTAGCCCTTTTGTCTTGATATTCATTATTGCCAGAATTTCCACTCCCAGAAACCCAAGGGCTTTCAGGAGTGCAGCATCAACCATCTCGAATGATACTGCATTGAAACCTTCGCCTGAAACGTGACAAAACATATTTTCAATATTTTTTTGGTAATTGTTCTCCTAGAGACACAATAAATCGTCTAAACTGATTAGGCGAGGAGATGTACAAGATTCTGACACCCTAAACGTCATGAAACTTTCAGAAATCAAATCAAGAAAGCAAAGATGGAGGGAGGGGAGCGGACGGAACCAACGCACAGTGGGCCAGAAGGCCGGTGGAGGATCAAAATCCCGGACGGGTTTGAGCTCCAGAGTCGCTAAATGGGAATAGAACCGAACTTGCGACCCCGTCAATGGATTGCTCTCCGAACGAGGAATCCATTTAGTGGGGTCACACGTTCGGTTCGAGTCCCAGTTAGCGACTCAAAGCGTCTAGGATTTTGGCCGCTTGCGTCGGTCTGTGCAACGGCGGTGCACAAGTCCCGGCCGAGGACGGAATCGCGTGAAACTATTAGAACAACGGTATACTCACTGGCGATTCGACGGGCGAGATCATTGCTCAAACCGCTGCGTCGCAGCACACTAGCAAAATCGGAATTCATTATCGATGCGAAAAAAGACACCGTTAAGAATCGTACAGAAAACCTTTCAAGTGCTCAACTCAAAACCAGTCACCTCAGCCGCGACCGCCAACTGTTAGCACAATGTAAGCAACTGTTGAAACAAAATACGGCTTTGGCAAATGTAGTGCCTTTCTGTACTTTCATTGAATTTATGGGCATCAAAAATATATTAGAGCTAATTTTTTTTTATTTTATTTGGACTTTGAAAGCAAATTGAAATGGAAAACTGAGCTCTTAAAATTGCGCTCCGGCATGCGGTTGGCTAACCTGACCGAGGTCCGTTCCTGAGTATCTAAACTGATCAGAACCTTGGTCCCAACTTGCACGTTCGAAAACTTCACGTTCTCTACTCCAGAACTTATGGCCAGAAGATAACCCGACGAATTTTAAAAAAAAATGAAGGAAATAAAATGTCTTTACACTGTTTGTCTTTTATTCTGTGTTTGTGGGGAAATCTGACCATGTTTCTCATACTTCAAGTGTCATATTTTAATCACGACTGATAGAATCGTTTCGGGATCGTTTCGGATAGGCCTAAGGAAGCCTCTCCCAAAAATCCCAACAAATCCCACGGTGCCGATTGGAGATATCGGCGTACAAAGTTCAAAATTTTGAACATTTTGACCAAAATGGTTTTCGGCACCTCACGGCTAAACGGTTTGACCTAGAGAGACGGGCGAGTGCTCAAAATACTCGGTACACATGCGGCTTCAAGCTTCACAGCTCGGATTTTGATTTTGGTAACATCTACACTGAAAAAAAATGAATTAAAGTGAAAATTTTGATCTTTTAGAAAGGTACAAGGTACGTTGCATGTAATTATCTCTGTTCCGAATGGAAAATCGGCAAAATGTGTTTCTCTTGACGTTGTAGGCCGAAGTTTTTCAAACAATTTGATACTAGAACGATAACTGTGCGATCAAAACTGAGGGAGATAGGATACCGAGACGGCGAAGGTGCGCTGCCCGGCGAGGGCGGCGCGTGCATGCCGCCGCCGGTCGCAGCCATGGTTCTCAACACCTCACGGCCGAACGGTTCGACCTAGAGAGGCGTGCGAGTGCTCAAAATACTCGCGACACATGCGGCTACAAGATGCATTGCTCGAAATTCGGTTTCAGTTACAAATACACTGGAAGAAAGTGAAAAAAATTATTTTTTTCAATTTTTTGAAAAGAAAGAAAACCGATTCTGAGCGTAATTTTCTCTGTTCCAAGAGGGAAATTGGCCGAATACTTGTTTCTTGAACCTGTAGGACCAAGTGCTGTGAACAATTTGATGCTGGAACAGTACTTGGGCGATGAAAACTGAGGGAGATGTGACACCCGAGACGGCAGCGCTGCGCTGGCCGCTGGACGCGACCGGGCTCTATTGCCGAGCTGGCGTGCCGCTCGCGCCACGCGCCGACTGGCGCTGACTTTCTATTGTTTCAATTCGCGATTCGTATTGAGGTTCCACCGCTACTCTATTGTTAGTTTGGATTGGGAGGAAGAGTCTCGCAGCCAATAATGAACCGCCCTCTTCGAATCTTGCGTGTGGCGGCGCCAGCGGCACAACAAACAGTCCCTCCATTTGATGAAATGGACGTTTTGTGCCCGATTTGCAAGCGCAAACTTGGCGCAGAAAAAACAGTGACAGTAGGGTAAAAGGGCTTAAATAACATACTTGTCTCCTGACTATTTTATGAGAAAAGTTGTGTGGCCACGCCCCGCTACGTACGCCGAGGTGATCAGCACGCACGTCAGGTACGCACTGTCGCAGTGTGGAGAAACAGCTCATGTCGTGTTTGACGGGTACATTGATGGGCCAAGTACTAAGGACCCGGAGCACAATTTTAGGGCGGCAAGTGGAACAAGCCCTGATCTTGACTTTGAACTGCACATGGATGTAACTACAACACCATCTAAGTTCTTGACAAACAGTAAAAATAAGGAACGCTTTGTTGGTATGTTAGCCAATGCCCTTGAAAAGACTGGAATTACGGTGCACCGATCCAGGGCTGATGCAGACCGTGAAATAATTGAACACGCTATAAATATTGCAAAAACTGGTAAGAATTGTGTGGTAGTAGGAACCGACACAGATCTTCTGATCCTTCTCATCGGCATCTCTCCCAAAGACTTATCTCTGCACTTCCTGATCCCTGGCTCCGGGAAAACCGGCCCCAAAGTTCATCACATTTCAGATTTGCAGCTCGCCATGGGAGCAGCAGCCCCTAACTCTCTTGTGGCCCACGCCTTTTCAGGCACGGACACAGTGTCTGCTATTTTTAAGGGCCAAAAGAAGAAAGCTCTACAGAAAATGTGCGATCAAGGCCTGAAAAATGAAGTCGAAACATTTCTTAGCCCGCACCAGCCGGGAAACAAAGTGGCTGCTGCAGGAGAAAAGATCTTCCTTTCACTTTATGGTGTTTCGAGATGCGCCAACCTGAAGGAGGCAAGGCACTTTCTGTACAAAAGAACAATTGAAAGGCAGTCCGTGAAGGCCAAATTTGATATAGCCACTTTGCCACCCTCATTTGAGGGAGCCCGCCAACATAGCTGTCGAACGTACCTACAAGTACAAGACTGGCTGGGCAACGTTCTTCCACCTACTGACTGGGGCTGGAAACTAGAAAACTCCCAGATGCACCCCATTCCAACAACCCTTCAAGCCGCACCAACGCGCCTTCTTGATTTGATCAGCTGCAATTGCCAAACTGGCTGCGATAAAGGCTGCACCTGCTTCATTGCAGGACTGAAATGTAGCTCGATTTGCGGTCACTGTGCCGGTGTGAGCTGCACCAACGCCGAGCCCACGGACCCCAAGGAGGCGGACGCCGATGAGGACGACAGCCAGGAAGAGGATGGCGAGGATCCCGACGACCCAGAAGCTGTCGTTTAGCTGGTTACGCAGGCAAATTACTTTCAAAAGTAGTTTTATGTGCAAAAGGAATTGCCCTCAACTAATAAAAGCTTTTCGTTCCAAAAGTCACTTGCAAGAATCTTTTGTTTTGTTCGCCGAAGGAAGAAAATAAATTAATATGTAACAAAAGCTGTATTTAAAGAAATAAATGTGTTTTAAGATGTAAAAAACGATTTAATGAAAGTTAAACATGCAAGGAGTTTCCCCGCGGCCGGAAAGCCCGCCAGCGGCCAGCGCAGCGCTGCCGTCTCGAGTGTCACATCTCTCTCGGTTTTCATCGCCCAAGTACTGTTCCAGCATCAAATTGTTTACAGCACTTGGTCCTACAGGTTCAAGAAACAAGTATTCGGCCAATTTTCCTCTTGGAACAGAGAAAATTACGCTCAGAATCGGTTTTCTTTCTTTTCAAAAAATTGAAAAAAATAATTTTTTTCACTTTCTTCCAGTGTATTTGTAACTGAAACCGAATTTCGAGCAATGCATCTTGTAGCCGCATGTGTCGCGAGTATTTTGAGCACTCGCACGCCTCTCTAGGTCGAACCGTTCGGCCGTGAGGTGTTGAGAACCATGGCTGCGACCGGCGGCGGCATGCACGCGCCGCCCTCGCCGGGCAGCGCACCTTCGCCGTCTCGGTATCCTATCTCCCTCAGTTTTGATCGCACAGTTATCGTTCTAGTATCAAATTGTTTGAAAAACTTCGGCCTACAACGTCAAGAGAAACACATTTTGCCGATTTTCCATTCGGAACAGAGATAATTACATGCAACGTACCTTGTACCTTTCTAAAAGATCAAAATTTTCACTTTAATTCATTTTTTTTCAGTGTAGATGTTACCAAAATCAAAATCCGAGCTGTGAAGCTTGAAGCCGCATGTGTACCGAGTATTTTGAGCACTCGCCCGTCTCTCTAGGTCAAACCGTTTAGCCGTGAGGTGCCGAAAACCATTTTGGTCAAAATGTTCAAAATTTTGAACTTTGTACGCCGATATCTCCAATCGGCACCGTGGGATTTGTTGGGATTTTTGGGAGAGGCTTCCTTAGGCCTATCCGAAACGATCCCCAAAGTTTGGTACTGTTCGGAATTTTGTCCGGGTCAAAACACTATTTGACTGGACTATTAATGTTGCATGTGCAAGAGCAGACGACTTTGTGCTTGACTTGTGAATAGTGAGAATTTAAATTAAAATGACCCTCACTATTAAAAAACCTTCATCGTTCTTGGAAGAAAGTGGTGTTGGCGACAAATCGCTGTCTCTGCAACTGTCAACATAAAATGATTGTCATTTCTTTCTGTTTGCAAACATTATTGAGTCTCGGCATGAAGCAGGATGTTTTGGTTAGTAACTCAAGGAGCTGAAGTAATAATCAAAGTGATGAGATCAATCGAAAATTCTGGCCCCAGGAGCAAAAGATAAATTTGATGAACACTTATTATTAACTCTTAGACGCATCCAGTTAGTTCAATTTTTGACCTCATCACAGTGCTGCGCAAGGCCTATGATCAAAGACTGTCTGCGATGCTATCAAGAAAGACATAAGTGTTCCACGGTACACCAACAAAGGCAGATATGTTTTCAAGTACCCTTGGGTCCTGATCAAATTTTCAACTCAATACAGCCACTATTAAATCGTCATGTTTGAGATAACATATTCTAAGTTAATACAACATTAATGAATACAAAAATTTATCATCATTTCTGTTGGGGTGTTGAACTGAACCGCTTTATTGTTGGACATATCACAATGTATGATAATGATTTTCAGTTTCTTGCTTGAACGGAAGAGTATGAACTATGTTATGCATAAGCCTAAGCAGTATATTTTTAATTGCTTAGGCTTATGCACTTTATTCTACATAGTTCCACGTAGAATGTTATCCATCTGTGCTCATGAATAATATTGTGCATATGTTTATGCATGACCTGAGTCCTCCTCTTTGATCATGCGTAGTTATGAAGATATTATACGTAACTTATGTATTATAGGATTATACATAAAATTATGGAGAAAAAAAGTACATAAGAATTTAGTGTGAGCTTCTAAATATCGCCCTGACTTCATTGCAGATGCCTGAAACTACATTCTATCATGGGCAGGAGTTCTCTTCTTTTGAAGAACTTGAAACAACTCTGAAGAAGTACCAGGAAGAAAATTATTATTATTATTAACCCAATCCTTTGGTAAGTTCTTTAAATTTTTCTAAGTGACTGATGTGTGATGGGTGTAAAGCTTAACACTTTCATTTTCAGGGACTACTTGGCTATGCCAGTGATTGTGACACTGACACTAACAATGACGATGATGTCGCCCCCAGTCCACCAAAGAGACCAAAGAGGGATTGTAAAGTACCTGCCAGATTGGCTAATTCATATCTCATGGGCAGCCTCACAGACTCTGTGTCTTTTGAATAAATCAGTGCTTTTTGTAGGATTTTTGGTTTTTATCAGTTTTTTCTCTTGTTTTTATAACTGTCACTTATGTGAGTAACTTCCTAACATGTTTTATATCACTTCCTTGTAATCATTTTTTTTTTTTTTTTTTTTTTTTTTTTTTTTTTTTTTGGGACCTGCATTTATTCTTCCTGTGTCATTTTATCTTAATTTTTGATTTATGCATGGTCCTCATGGGCAGCCTCACAGACTCTCTGTCTTTTAAATAAATCGGTTCTTTTTGTAGGGTTTTTGGATTTTATCAGTTTTTTTCTTGTTTATAATATCTGTCACTTAGATGAGTAAATTTTTATCAACACGTTTATAAATATTTCTTTTTTGTGGACTTGTGCATGCTTTATTCCTTCCTGCTGTGTGTTAAATCTTAAATGTCGATTTATGCATGGTTCTCGTGCTTCTTTTTTAATATATGTTACTTCAGGCCTCAACAATGTCTTAATTATGTCATTTCATTCTATATATCTTCGATAAAGGCAGTATTGATTTACAATAAATTGCATCGGTTCATACCCCATTAACCCATTAACCTCTCTCACCGAGCACCAAGTGTCCACAACGCGGATGCGGTCATTGCACTCCGAATCGCAAACGCAGTGCGTCATTCATTCCTCTCGGTGTAAATAGTCAGAGAACACTTATTTGCACCACTGGTGCAAGCAAGAGCAGAGGCACTATTTGCACCGGAATATATTTATTCGGTGCAAATAGTCATTAGTGCTTTATTTGCACCGCCGGTGCATTATTGTCAAATTTTCCTATTGTCACCCAAGTGCAAATAGTCACTTGCTATGTTGTATCAGTTTTGAGGGATTTCCAGATTTCAGCGTGCTGACCTCAAAAATGACTTCCAAATTTTCCCCTGACCCACCCTTCACCCAAAATTTAACAATTTGGGACCAAAATTTTGAAATTGCATTTTACAATGGTTCCTGCAGATTTTGGAGAGCTGATCACGAAAATCACTATTATTTTGACTTCAGACTTATGTTTTCATTTCAAATTAGGTTATTTGCGACCAAAATTTTCAAGTTGAGTTCGACATTGTTTCTGGCAGTACTTGGTGAGCTGACCCCAAAAATGACATCCTAATCTTCCTTTTGACCCATACTTTACCTAACATTAATCCATTGGGGAACAAATTTTGCCCCCCCGCGGCGCCGAGGTGTATCGCGGGGCAGCTGATGCCTACTCGCCTCGCTCGCCTACTACGCGCCTGAAACTAGACGGCGTGTACCCCTAGTAAACATGAAAAATATTTTTGATTGTAAGTGTGATACTTCATACTAACTTAACCTGCATTGGGTTTTTTACCGATTTTCACAATGGTATTGAACCCACGACATGCCTACCCACCCATGCCCTCCCCGCGCTCCAAGGAGTACATCTTAAGCACCCTGCCCCGCCCAGAGAAGGGGGTCCCCGGATGAAAACGAATAGCTGTAAAAAGTCGGACTTGGAGCCTTATTTCGTCTCACGGAGGAGACCGTATTGATTCGGGTCTCAGACCGCGACGGGACGATCTACAGACCGCAGTAAGACCAACCCAAGACGGATTCGCATGCTCTTTAGCGTCGTAGCTTCGTCTTAAGTCGGCCGTCTGAAGGTGGGTTTAGCCGCGTCTGGATTTGGGCCTTTTTAAGACCGGACCAAGGCACACCTAAGACGACTTTGAGTCCCCTCCGACAGTCGCTCCCCGACCCCCCACCTCCACCCCACTCCTGCGTGCTCTTCTACATTTGGTCTTACTCGCAAGACGGAATTCAGACGTCTGCCGCCGCCGCTGGCGGCCGGGCTCGTTTGAATTGAGCAATATCAAATAAGAAAAGCCACACCTCTCCATGACCTTCTCCGATTCTCCTAAAATTTTGTGGGCTTGTAAGACACCTAAAGGGAAGTCTTTTGCTAAATTTCCAGGTCCTGAAAAAAATTATCGGCTTAGTTGCGGGTAATTTTAGTTTAACTTTTGGAGTAAAAACACGGATTTGGGTATGTTGCGCTACATGGACAACTTTCATCCCTGGGGGTTCAAATTTGGCATCCTTACGTAAAATTGACCAAGAAACAAGAATATAACCTCGGATTTGACGTGGGACAAATACTGGATGCACTAGCCTCAGAAAACCCCTGAATATGGCCTAAAATTTACGTTTGGCTTGAGACTTTTGTGGAAAACATTTTTTTGCGCCATCCAATGTTTTGATCATGTGGAAAAAAACGAGATAAGTCAAATGAGCACCCGCGCAGATTTTTCTTACGAGCCGTTCAGGAGTTATGGGAATTTGAAGTCTAAAAGTTACGTCCAAAATACCTGAGATAGGAAGTTTTTTCAAAAAATTGACGAAAAATACCTTCTGCACACATGAATCGATTCATTTCAGCAAGACAAAGAAATAGTTCCCATACAACTACGACGTCCGTATCGAAATGTAAATGTTCTAGCCCATTATAGTTTAAAACTTGTACGATCCAGAAAATTTACATTTCGATTCGGACGTCGTAGTTGTAATGGAACTTTTTCTTTGTCTTGCTGAGATGAATTGATTCATTTATGCAGAAGGTATTTTTCGTCAATTTTTTGAAAAAACTTCCTATCTCAGGTATTTTGGACGTACCTTTTAGACTTTAAAGTCTCATAACATCCTAAACGGCTTGTAAGAAAAATCTGCGCGGGTGCTCATTTGACTTGTCTCGTTTTTTTCCACATGATCAAAACATTGGATGGCGCAAAAAAAAAAGTTTTCCACAAAAGTCCCAAGCCAAACGTAAATTTTAGGCCATATTCAGGGGTTTTCTGAGGCTAGTGCATCCAGTATTTGTCCCACGTCAAATCCGAGGTTATATTCTTGTTTTTGGTCAATTTTACTTACGGATGCCAAATTTGAACCCCCAGGGATGAAAGTTGTCCATGTAGCGCAAAATACACAAATCCGTGTTTTTTACTCCAAAAGTTAAACTAAAATTACCCGCAACTAAGCCGATAATTTTGTTCAGGATGTGGAAATTCGGCAAAAGACTTCCCTTTAGGTGTCTAACAAGCCCACAAAATTTTAGGAGAATCGGAGAAGGTCATGGAGAGGTGTGGCTTTTTTTATTTGATATTGCTCATTTCGTCTTATCGACAAGACGACCTTCAGAGCTCTGATCACCGGAAAGGGAGGGGGGAGCGAGGAGAGGAGCCCCGTCGAGGTGGGCCGTCCCGTCGCTCTTTCGCGCACGGCGGGACTGCCTACCTCGCCGCCTGCAGGCGCCAGGCCCCTGCCGCAGCGCCGAGCCGTACCGCGTTTACAGGCCGGCTCGCAATCCAATCATTAGCTAATGGCGTAGCGGTAGCAGTGTAGGTGGTCAATCCAGGAGTGTGTGAAAATTGTCGCAGGCTAAAACGTGCAAAAGTGCAATTTTATTCAAACCACCCAAACAAATTGAAGGCAAAACTCTTGGGGCGATTTTCTTAGGAAGTACTTGGCCCATTTGCGTGAGATTTTGCTCATAATGTTTTTTTTAATGAGGTCTACTTATAAAAAAAATTAATCGAGATCCGGAATGGTGACCTACGACAGTGGCCGAACTGGCATGGAATGCCCCCCCTCCCGCCAGAAAAGTCCTTTTCGGACTTTATCGTAGGTCATGAGCAGGACAACTTCAGTGACCGGGCGTCTCAAAGCAGAAAATACCTGGCACATTGCACATCGGGTCGGGTCGGTTCGGGAGGCTTGGCTCGGCTGGACTCGCGCTCGGCGGGGCCGACGCGATAGCCGACGCGAAAGCCGACGCGACGCCGACACATTCGCATTGCAATCGGAGATGTTATTCAATGTGAAGTCTTCGTTTCGTGTTTGCTTTGGTATTTCCTTTAAATAAAATAAAGTCCTCTTTAGTGCTGCTTAATTCCGATGCGATGTTCTGGTTTCTTCGCAAAAGAAACAATTGCAGTTTAAGGGGGGCGGGAACACCGAAAATGGTGATTTCATGCCAAAATTTGAATTTATGTTTTTTAGTTAGTTTTGACCTTAAAACCTTTATTCGAAGAACTGAAATAGAAAAAAAGAGCTAAGTCCAAAAACTACACCAGAGTAACAAGCACTTTATGCTGACTATAGTTCCACTTGACATGTCTTCAAATTCCACTCCGTTAAGGAAATACAAGTTGAGATGACTCTGTTTTCCATTTCAACGGAAAGTGGTAAGTCACAGAAACCCTCTAAAAAGTGATCTGGCACTTTCGATTTTTTTTCTCAAAACTTAACTAATGCTTTTAAAACTTGTTATCATCTACAATATTTATTTGTTTTGTTTAAGTTTTCCCTGCTTACAGTTTTTAGTTGCTCCTAAAAAATGGCCACAATAAAGTAATCCCCCTCTTCCGCTTCCTGGATCAATTAAACAACGTTTCTGTATGTGATTGTGTTGTATTTTACAGTGGAATTTTAACAGTGTAGATGAGGGAAATCTTAGCGGATGAGCCCGCCACGTTTGAAAACAGAGGGTGCGTAATACTACGCTCTAATTTTGCCAGTGCTGGTTTCCAATTGATTTACTGCCGCGTCGACGGCTGGAATGAAGGACCTCGACCTTCGATCCGCTAAAAGCGCGGTCGGCAAACATGGGCCCTGTTCCTCGCTCCTCCCCGTCAAGTGTGCGCGCCAAGTAAGGCGCGGGGCGACACACGCCGCCGACCATGCCGGGTGAGCGGAACGTCGCCGAGGACAAGGTTCGTGACAAGCAGCAGCCGTTTCTGCCTTGCGTGTGTGTGTGTGTGAGTGCACACTTAAATCCTTTAGGATACAGAAACTGAAAATTTAATGGAAAGACTTTGCGCCAAAATAAAGCGAGACAAGAAGTCTCGCCAAATTTTGGTCAGACCTGAAAATCTCACCAAAATTTGGTGAGACAAAAATGTCTCGCCACAAAATGGTGAGACTTTTCTGTCTGACCTCGGAACAGGCCGCATGGACCGTATTGAATGGGTTCAAAGGTCTGATCACATTGTGGTCAGACAAAAAAGTCTCACCATTTTGTGGCGAGACATTTGTGTCGCACCAAATTTTGGTGAGACTTTTTGTTTCGCCTCTGGAGTGGCAAGAAGTCTGACCTTTGGATTTGTAGTGGACTTTGCAGGTCACCGATAGTTTCGTGCAGCTATAATAAGGATGGAATTTCGTTTGTAATACAAAGGTTTTGGTGTTCGTAACTTCCGGAACATTCCTCTGAATCTTACGGCAACTGCAACTTTTGTAATACGGACAAAATCATCTGTATTAAAAACAAAATTGCATTATGGCTGCACACCACTACCCCGTAACCTACAGACACTGCATCCGTAAGGACTTCTCCCTATGTGTGTGTGTGTGTGTGTGAGGCAGAGAGAGCGTACACTCAAAATGTTTCTGTACTTTTATTGTCCACAACTGTGGCCATATTTGTGCATATGTAAGATGTTTAATTGAATATATAAATTATGGACAACATTTTCATATTGTGCTTGAGTATCATTAGAATTGTGCCTTATTTCTGCACTCTAAAAACTTTTTTCGTAAAGTTATGGACAATCTTCCGGTAATTTTGTTGCACGAATTGTTCGTGAAGTATTTGTTAAGACCCTTTTAGCATAAGTACAAATTGTCCGTAAAGTTTTTGTTATGAAACTTCTCGTATCTTAACAAATTGTTCGTATTATTTAAACAAAATTTGATGAGTGTTTTCAATGATAAAATACATTTTTCTAAAGCAAAGAGAAACAAGAGAGGGCCTGAAAACATGTGTGTGCAGATACAAAGTAGATACCCGATGAAAGTATTGTAACTATTGTCATTTTCAAGAATTACGAAATACGTTTGCTACGTTACAAAGTAGATAGTTGAAGGCGTTGTAAGTTTACCAATCATTTGTGAGATAAGGATTACGAAAAGTGTTCATAAACAAACATTTAACTCTTGTAAATTTATGACTTTTATTTGTAAACTTTGTTGAACAAATCATTTGTACCAAAAATGGTTGTAAATTTACAATATTTCTTTACAGTGTGTACAAATTTGTACGAATACGGCCATAGTTATGGACAAAAGTCCATAGGTATTTAGTGTGTGCGGCTTGTGTTGCAGGGCTTCCGCCTGCTGCTGGCCATCACCAGACTGTACGCGTTGAACCCCGCAGGGCCAGCCCCCGCCTTCCAGCCTATGGTGCTGTTGCGCGTCTACAACCTGGCCGCCACGCTGCTCCCCGCCTACTACGAGGCCTTGTTCACGTGGCTCATCCTCACGGGCGGCGTGGCGGCCAACATGGGTGCGATCCTGCAGACGCTGGTGACGCTCTGCTTCGCGGCCATGACGGCGTCCGCGCTGGCCTTCCTGCTGGGCTCCTTCCGCAAGGCCGCACTGCTGCCGGCGCTGCTGGCCCACCCGCTGACGGCCGCGCCGCGCTGCCAGCCGCGCACCGCCGAGGTCGTAGTGCAGTGCAGCTTCTTTGTGGCCAGCTACACCGGCGTGGGTTTCACGTTCCTGCTCAACGTTTACTATGTAAAGGACTCCGTAGTTTGGTGCACAAGATTAGGGGATAGCTTGTAGGGCGATGGGTCCTACAGAAAGCGCCCGATGTGTTTCTGTCCGGATAAAGAAAGTTCGATTTTTGCTTTCACTAAAAAATCAGACGAGGTCCAGACCGAACCACTGGTGTGCTCTAATGAGTGCCATTTTGCCCGCATCAGTTGGTGTGGTCTCGACCACGTTTGGAGTGCTCTGGTGTGGTCTAGACGAGGGGTTCTTAAGAGACGGATTATGTAAGAAAAACAGGACCTTATATCGACCCCCTTGGAATGTCGCGATTTTTTTTCTCAAGTAATATTCCTTAAAGGATGAGGATTGTCAAAATTTCAGACCCCTAGGTCCTTTCGTGTGGATTTGGTGGGCAATTTTCGTTTTCTACTGGTAAAACTAAAGCGTAATTCCATGCTTGAGTCATAAGCATAGAGTAACGCTTGAAGAAGTTACGCTTCAAATGAAGCGTACTCTGCAAATTCCCCTATGCATTTCGATAGGGGAAATCTTGGCGGATGAGCCTGTTACGCTTGACTTCAAGCGTAAACTGATAACGTTTGAAAACAGAGGGTAATAATACATTTTAGTTTTACCACACTGCAGTGTTCTTTCTGTTTTTACACTAAATTTGGGTATTTTTTGTTACGCAGCGGCTTCTCGGTCTAGAAATGTAAAATTTTGCACGATGGCCTAAAATTGAAGGAGAAAAACGATGAGCACAACAGATTTGCGCTGCAACAACAAAAAAAGTCAATTTTAGGTCGAAATTTCGAAAATCTTACTTAAAAAGACCCAAATCGTGGGTATTTCAGGTTTTTTTCTCCTCATTGACACCAAAATTGGTATGCTTATGTTGAAATGTGTGCTGAATCCGAAAATAACTGGCTAAGGTTTGTGCGACAAACCGCTCTAAAGATATGTAGGTGTATTGCGTCAAGGTTGATAAATAAGAGACTGATTTGGTTGATGATGGAACTGACTCAGAGCATATAATTCGATCAGAAGGAATACAAGCGTGAGTGGTGTTCAAGTCTCTTGATGCGATACAGTACCAAAAGGGATGAGCTTGATAAGTTGAGCGGCATCTTGAAGTACTTCGGTTCAGTGTCCGTGGACGATGGCCAGGGCGTGAAGTTGAAGACCGAAGTGCAGCGATGGCGAGCAGCGTAGCGCGGAGTGGAAACGTAGGATAGTACCGCGAACTGGGCTCGAACTGCTCGAACCAATAAAATCGATGCGGAGCACCGCGCGCGGGAGTCGAGCTTTGAGGCGCGGAACTGTTGCGCGAGGCGGCTATGTCCGCTAGGGAAGCTGGGACTAGGACTAGACAGTGAGGGAGAGACTTAGTCCGGTTAGGGCGTGGCACGCGGCCAGGCAAGAGCCGTGAGGATGCGTGCTGAAGGGCTGCTGCTGCTGGACTGAGTGAGGGATCGGGCGTGTCGCCTGTAAATGTAGACCAGGCAAGCAGAAAAGAAAGGGCGGAGTCACATGTATTGATCGCCCCTGCCTCTGGTCCATCTCCTAAGGAGGAGGGGAAGAGTCAATGCCTTGTGCGGCGGCTGGACGCGTGCAAGCCATTTAGCGACAGGGGTGAGGAGCAGTAGGGCAACCTCGCGGTTGGGGTGACACAATAAGCGCACACGAATTCGCGGGGATGCGAGTTTGGTTGCCTAGCGTCTAGGCGTTAAGGGCTGAACGAATAAGTGGTAGCACGGGCGATCCGTGCAGCCACAGATATGAGGCCTTGAAATTTAAAAAAGGCTCGTTTGGTTCTCTGAAGCTCTCTTCTGTCTCCGCCTGGCCTTTCCTCCTGCCCCCGACGACGCCCCCTTACTGCCTCCCTCCCCCTCCTCGCCCCCGCTTCCCCCTGATTGCTTCCCTCCCCCATCCCCCCAACGGAGATACCTACAGCACTAGATTGTCTGATGCGCCATCGTTTTCTCCAGCATGGACTGGACTGCTTGGGGCAAGGTACGCCACCTTCACGACATCAGAGTGTTGCGGGACGGGTTTGTGGCCTGCGCAGAAGGCTGATACATTCTCGCAAGTGGGTGAGTGTTTACAATACAGTGTCAACCGAAGGAGATCCCTTGACCTCGACGAAGTCCCGGCCCAACGACCCCGACCCAGCCGATACCCGGCCCAGACCCGGCCGCCCAAAGGAGGGCCGGTTTGGCCCCGGCTGATGCCGGCAGAGTCCGACCATGGTGGAGGGGCCTCCCACTGTGAGGCCAGCCTCCGGGTAGGAGGCCCATACTATGGTCAGGCTCTGCCGGCCTCAGCCGGGGCTAAGCCGGCGCTTCATTGGGCGGCCGGGTCTCGGCCGTAGAGAGGGGACGAGGAGAAGAAGAGAGTCCGAAAAGAACAAAAAAATTATTTTTTCAGACGAAGATAGAGATATTCTTAAGTAAGAGTAAGAGCAGATCAGAAGAACAAGAACTTACATTCCTTGCATTTCCTCTCCTTTTTGGACCGTCCCGTATATAAATATCGGAGGACGGGCATACTCTGCAAACTCAAGTGTGTACATAGTACACTCTCATTAGAGCATGCTTCCAAGCACACTCTTATTTACAGCATACTTGCTAGGTACACGCTAAATAAGAGTGTGCCTGGCATGTACACGCTAAATAAGAGTGTACCTGCAAGTACACTTAAACTGACCCATGCTTTAAGATAGGACTAATCGAGTGTATTTTAGCGTGTACTTGCACTATAAATCCAAAGGTCAGACTTCTCGTCACTCCAGAGGCGAGACAAAATGTCTTGCCCAGGTTGGGTCAGACACCGAAGTCTCACCAAAATTTGGTCAGACAAAAATGTCTCGCCACAAAATGGCGAGACTTTTGTGTCTGATCACAATGTGGTCAGACTTTTGAACCCAGTCAATACGGTTCATGCGGCCTGTAGCGCGGTCAGACAAAAAGTCTCACCATTTTGTGGCGAGACAATTGTGTCTGACCGAGTCTTGGCGAGACTCTCAGGTCTGACCAAAACTTGGCAAGACTTTTTGTCTCGCCACATTTTGGCGCAAAGTCTTTCCATTTCATTTTCAGTGCGCAGGCACACTCTTATTTAGCGTGTACATGCCAGGCACTCTCTTATTTAGCGTGTACCTAGCAAGTATGCTGTAAATAAGAGCGTGCTTGGAAGCATGCTCTAATAAGAGTGTACTATGTACACACTTGAGTTTGCAGAGTATATGTAGTATGATGCGTGCTGTGCGTTCGTCCGTCCGTCCGTCCGTCCGAGGTCTTCCCGTGGTCCGATCTTCACCAAATTTGGTATGCAGCCTCCTAGGGTGAACCTAAGAACCGCCCGGTGACGCCTTTTTCGATCCGAGCCCCAGGGGCGCTGCTGCAGGTGCATCATGGTTTACATAGTGTACAGGAGGATCTCTGCAACGGAGGCCGCTAGAAGGGCATGTAGGGGTATTTTTGGAATCAGGGCGACAAAGTAAAGACAATGGTGTTAATTTCGAGCCGATCGGAAAAGTTTGGGCTCAGGTTCGAATCCCGGTGGGGTAAAAATAAGATCAAAATTTTCGACTCGAGTTGGACATTGTTTCATATGTTTTCGAGGGTGCTGACAACGAAAATGAGATCCATTTTGACCCCAGACCCAGGTTTGAACCACGGTGGGGTAAAATACGACCAAAATTTTTCCTTTTTGACCCCGAACTGGACCCAGGCGGTCGAGTGCCGTTTCCGTCACATACGACCCTAATCTTTATTTCGAGGTAGACATGGTTTCATACGCTATGGGTGCTGATGACGAAAGTAACATCTATTTAGTTTCCGACAGAGATTCGCATCACTATGGGCTAAGATACGACAGCAATTGCGAATGTTTAAAATGTACGGGACGGGCCAAAGTTGCCGATTTGTATCGCCACTTTCCCCGCATGTGAAAAAGAAAAGTTCCTAAAACGGTCCTAGCGGGGGCTCTGTCCGAAAGCAGCCCTATCGGGCTGGTCCGACTGACATCCAGAATGTTAGAAATCCGACCAAGTTAAGGACGTGTCCGACGCCTTGACACGGACTCTTTCCGGACTAACCCGCAGCAGCTCCAAAATCCCCACCCCTCCCCTCCCTCCCAAACGCACCCCTTCCCCTCCCCTCCCTCCCGAATGCCCCCTACCCCAATCCCCCTTCCTGCATCCCCATCCCCCCTTGCAGGCTAGGTAATAAAATAGTTGATCGAACGACGATGCTTTATGTAGGATAAAAGTTCCTGTTGCAAGTAAAAGTTCTACTAAGCTTCTCATCTCAAAATCAACCCAAACCTTGGTTGTGACAACTAACTTTTTTCAGCGTGCACACTTGTGTACACGCGCCGGGTTGTACTTCTAAAGGCAGGTGGCAAGGCGTCGTTCGTCACGGAAAAAGAAACGTCACATGACATATGACTTCAGCGCGCCGAGAGAGTGGACACTGACGCAGGCAACTCGCGATGCGTGCACCTCGGAGGACAGCTGCAAAGTGACGTTTTGCCTGCCGAGGCGGCCAAAAACTTTCCGAGTTGCCGGCGGATTAACGCTCCCCTCCTCGACGAGCCAATCAGAGAGCGCCTCTTGTCAGCCTGGCCAGCGGGACTTTCCGCGTATGCACCGGCTGGGACAGTCCGCCCTTCTGGGCCCGCTGCAGACCGGACCCAGCCGGACAAGTCCGAGACCGACTAGATCGCTTTCGGGACTGAAGCAAGTCGACGGGCTTCGCAAGGGGCAGTCCGATGGAGGCATGTTCTGATCGGACTGTTATCGGGTAGTCCCAAGCCCGGCGCGGACTCGTGGCGGACAATCCGGTCTAGTACCGGGCGCCCTGTGGAGCAGTCCGGGGGTGTTCGGACAGCTTTCGGAAGCATTTCGGAACAATTCGTTTTTATATGGGCCTGTTATTCTAACTTGTCCCAGTCATCATTGTTTTGCTGCACAAACCAACTGCGCAGCTGAACCGTGCCGTCCGACTCTAGAGAATGTATCAGCCTGCTGTGTAGGCCCTACAACCACAAACCCGTCCCTCAATACACTGATGTCGTGAATGTAGCCTACTCTGCCCCCAGCAGCCCAGTCCATGCTGGAGAAAACGATGGCACATCAGAGGATGTAATGCTGTAGGTATCTCCGGTGGGGGGAGGGAAGCAATCAGGGGGATACGGGGGTGAGGAGGGGGAGGGAGGCAGTATAAGGGGGCGGCAGGGTAGTGTTCTCAAACGGGTGGTCCGGCTCGGCCCACCTTCAGGCTGTGCGAGAGAGACAGACGATCATGGGCCGTGCTACTCCTCTTCCGCAATTTGCGGGACACGTCCGAGGCAATAAGCTGTGTCGCAGCCCGTCGCCTCGGCCGGCTTCTGTCTCTCCCGTATAAAAACGAATTGTTCCGAAATCTTGCCCCCAGCCGTCCGAAGGAGCCCCCGCCGTCCCGGGCTGTCCCCAGAAGCGTCCGAAAGGCTTCGGGTTGTTCCGTCATTGGTCCGCGAACTGGCCGGTGTTCGGACGGGCTAGCCCGACATGCGCCCGGGACTCACTGGAAAGTCCGGGTCAGTCCAACGGGAGTCCGGGGCAGCGGACTTTCCCGGAAAACGTCCGAGGAAGGTCTCCCCTCAGGACTGTTTGCGGAATTCTGTACCGTTTCCTCTCGCATTGGGACTTAGAAAAAATTTCCTCTGGCAGAGCTACTGAGCTACAGAGTTCAGGTGTGTCGAGATGCATCCACAATGATCAATCTCCCGCCTTTCGTCACCAAATTTAGTATCGCAAATACAGTAACTTTTGCCGGAAACTGAGTACATATACCGGAAAAAGTACCTGTCAAAATTTAAAGAAGTCAATTAATTTGAATAGTTTCATAACACCGGCAAACTAACTTGAACAATGAACGTTCCATGCAGATATGAATAAAAAGTCGCGTTGGACATGAAGTATTTTAAATTAAAGGTCGCCATCACAAATCCCCATCATTCTATCATGAACAACGCGCCGCCCAGCGGTCAGAGTAAGGAGCGGAGCGGAGAGCGCACCGCCAAGTCACTGAAGAGGCTCGCCGGAGCGCCAGGCTCTCATCTGTCGGGTTAGCTCAGTTGGCTCCGACGTCAGCACTGGCGTGCAGAGAAAGGAAGTAAAGTGTGAAGCGAGGGTTCTAGTACGGCTTGCCTCTCGCCTACCACCATCGGATTTTTTTTCGGACTAACCCGGGCCTCGGACAGTCCGGAACGGGCCCGCACATCGGTTCTCGGACACATCCGTAAAGTTGCCGATTTGGGAACATTCTGGAGTTTGGTCGGACTAGCCCGACGGACCTCTTTCGGGCTGGTACCCCGCTCGGACAGATCTCGGAGCCAATCTTTTTTAAACGGGCTGGCCGCCGCCGGCCACTGACCGACGGCGAGGTGCGGTCGGCGCTCGACGAGCGAGCACACCTTGCCTCTCTCTCGCACTCAAGGCGGCTTATGGGAAAGATAAGGATGGCTGCCGGGCGGCTCGCTGCCTTGCCTGGCGTCGAACCGACCGCCGCTCGCCGCCAGCCGGCGCGATGCGTGCTCGGCTACGCAGCAGCCGCCAAGACTGGTGACGGGCGGTGCGGGTTGTGCGACGGCCCGCTCTTCTGACGGGCCGGCACCCGGCCCATGCTCAGAGTGGCGGGCCGCGCTGGGCGCTCGAGCGACCATGAGAGAAGGGCTCCGAGTCCCAGCTTCCAGCGCCCGGGACGCCGCCCGCTGCACTTTAACACCACCCTGATGCCGCAGTATTGGTTGCACAGGGTTGCCGTAAAGTTTTTTCGGCTCAGGAAGGTTCAACTTAGCGTCAGACGATTTTGGTTGTGCTAGTTTTTGAACGAGGGGGAGAAGGGTAGCGTCAAGCAGCGCGCGCACCCCCAGGGCAGACCTCCGCCGCGGCTGGCTGGCTCGTGGCTGGCCGGCGGATCCCCCCACTCCCGCCTCCCGCCTGGAGGCTGCCTGCCTGCCTGGGCGGCGCGCGACTTTTCCCGCACGATGCTCCTTTGTTTTCCCTTTTCCCTCCCGTTCATCTCTCATAACAGAGCTGGAGGCCGTGAGCCGGCTGGGCGCTAGGTTATCAAATTATGTTCGACTTAGATTGGTATCTTTTAGTAAGTACGATTTCTCATCGCGGGTATTAAATTAAATTGAAGCAGTAAAAAAAAAAAATAACTGTATGTATCATGTTTAATTCTAGAATGGAGCAATCATTTTACTTGGATGAAAATGATAATCAGCATCTTTTGAAGGTACCAAATGCAACCTCTACTCCACGCAAGAACAAGAACATTGTGAAATTGGTCTGTCCGCACTGTGGCAAAACACATCAGCACCAGTATTTTTCCGAAAAACATGTCGCCACCCACTCAATTGATGTCACTACCCATGAAAGTCAAGGTTCGTACATCATTGTGATGGAGACCTAGGTTATGAATACTAACATGGGTGGATATCATATTTGAAGTGATAAGAAGGAAGTGAATTGTTATTTGGCAGTAACAAATTATATTAATGAGGTCTGTTTCTTTTTTTCAGCAAGCACTGCTGACTTAAATATCAGCAATGCAGTGCATATTGACACAAGTAATTTACCGTTCAGTCAATTGCAACCTGTCAATGTATCGTTTAAAGTCCCCAATGAACCTTCAAAAAAAAAAAAAAGAGAGAGAAAGTAGTCTTAGGCGAAAGCGAAAACTTGGTCAAAAATGTTGTTTTGAGCTAAATAGGATGTTTTTGTAATGTTTTCGCTTTTTTCGCCCTGAAGGAGTAAAGATAGGACAAAACGGTCAAAATTTTGAATCTTCGACGTCAAAATCACTTCATTTACAATATGGCGAAGGTCCTACATCGATACTTAGACGTTGAGTCATTAAGGGCTGTTAAGGCGCACTTAAGCCCCTTGCGCGACCTTTTCCGCTGGGCCGATTTTGCCGGCTGAGGTGCCAAAATTCATCATTTGGAAAGCGGCACCGAATGAAAGTTACCCAACTCCAAAAATAGAACATGAAGGAAAAACGAACCGCTCTATTGTACCTCCCTGCAGGTGGGCACAGGCGAACTGGATGTCGGTACACCACAACTTTCTTGGTAGGTTTCCTGTTCATTTCCTTCCTCAATTGGATTTCCAGCATTTAAACTGAGGTTTAGAAGGGCCTGACAACAACACAATCGAAATATAATGATGCAAATAAAATGATAACCAATCACTACAGGGGAACATAACCTGCAAAACCCACCTCCTTCGGCTTTTGAGAACTTTTGGCCTTTGGGTCGTCCCGGTACCTCACACCTTTCCGCGGGATGGAAATACGTTTCGGCCTAGAAACGCGAGGCATGACGGGGATGACTAGCACAGTGCAAATATGCCTTACAGTGTTCGAGAAACAACCATGCTTTCAGCTCTGTTATGCGAGACGAACGGGAGGGAAAAGGGAAAACAAAGGAGCATCGTGCGGGAAAAGTCGCGCGCCGCCCAGGCAGGCAGGCAGCCTCCAGGCGGGAGTGGGGGGGCCCGCCGGCCAGCCACGAGCCAGCCAGCCGCGACGGAGGTTTGCCCTGGGGGTGCGCGCGCTGCTTGACGCTACCCTTCCTCCCCCTCGTTCAAAAACTAGCACAACCAAAATCGTCTGACGCTAAGTTGAACCTTCCTGAGCCAAAAAGAACTTTACGGCAACCCTGTGCGACCAATACTGCGGCGTCAGGGTGGTGTTAAAGTGAAGCGGGCGGCGTCCCGGGCGCTAGAAGCTGGTACTCCAGGGAGCCCTTCTCTCATGGAGCGACGCAGCGCCGGACACGATGAGCCGAGCCGGACCGCCCCTTTGAGAACACTACGGCAGGGGCTTCAGAGAACCGAGCGAGCTTTTTTTACCTTGTAAGCCGTATATCTTTGGAACTGGTAGTCGCACAAAGCTGAGCCAGCTATATTCGGGCTCAGCACACATTTTTACCTAATTATAGAAATGTTCGTGTCTATCACGAGAAAAAAAAAACCTCAAATACCCACGAATTGGGTTTTTGTAAGTAAGATTTTCTTAATTTGGACCTTAAATTAACCTTTTTATTTGTTGTAGCGCAAATCTGTCATGCTCATCGTTTTTCTCGTTCAGTTTTAGGCCAGAATGCAAAATTTCACGACTCTAGACCGAAAAGTCGCTGCGTAGCAAGAAATACCCAAATTCACTGTAAAACAGTAAGAAAAACGAAAATTTGTTGTTCTCCGCACTGACCCTGTGACCAATTATTTGGTTTCATAGTAAGTGAAGGTCTCACATCATTTCGTGTATCACATTTAACACTTCAACAACCCCTGTTAGTTGGGCAATTGTACACTGTAAACAAATGTTATGAAATGATGACTGTAAGGGAAGGTGGGGCACAATGGGACACGGGGTACATTGGGACAGAGTCGATATTTGGCACTTCTTATTAAGTTAAAGAGCTGATAAAAATTATGAAGTTGTCTTGCGCCACGGACATTTCAACCTCAGAACAATTCACTAGGACAGAGAAAATGGTAAAGGGGAATTCGTCCCAATGTGCCCCAGCCCCGGGGTACATTGGGACATGCTTACTTGATCCTCTCATTATTCCTTAATCTTTTCGTAAAATCTATCCGGGATTTTACGATACTGAACACCTCATCCAGGGAGAAATGTTTCCGAAGAACTACCTGTTCACTTCCACGTGCTATCGCTGATCATGGCATGAGTGTCCGAATGTGCCCCGGTGCCGGGGCACATTGGGACAATGCAGCCCTAATTTTAAATTGACCTGGATGAAACCCATTTAAAGGAGCGTTTCAAGAAATCCTAGTAGTCACGAAGTTAATTTCATACTTATGTTCTGGTTTAACAAATAAAGCGGAGCTAGGACTGCGTTGAGTGGAGTTCTGTTTATGTTTGGTAGACCATTATTAATAAAACCAAAACTTACGTACAAGACCAGATGCGTGTCAATTTGAGTCAAAAAATAGACATTTATGACAGTTTTATAATACATGAAGGCCAAGTTATTCGCAGAAACGTGCAGTAAAATAATTAATTTCACCAATTTTTAAATACTTTGAGGTTAGAAAAGTGCATCACCGCCGTGTCCAGATAGTTTCATCTGAATTCAGAAGTACCATCCAACCTCTTTACAAGAAGCAGCTACACGCCAATTGTTCTCGAAAAAGGACCTACAGTCACACTCAAATTTCATCAGGAAATGTTTATTCTCAAATGAATGTGTACTGGCACGCAGTTTAATGCCCTATTTCACTCCGATTCAAAGAGTAACGAACATTTGAGGTTGGCACTTTTGAAAACAACAGCGCCTTCATTGTTGCCTCCTCTGCATTGCACTCACTATCTAAGAAATTATACATGACTTTTCTAATAATTCATTGAAATTAGGACACATATCCTTAGTTTAAGTGATATTTTTATGAAACAAAATTTATAAATAGAAAATTTACTTTCGTTTCTTATAGATGCTTTTATAACTTTGGGTATAACTAATATGCATTTCCCGTTGGTATTTCTGAACACTACTGGGCATGCGCGATGGGCAGTCCACCCAACAATTATACTTTGGTGCGACCATCTAGACGACCACATCCGAAAACATCATTATTCCTATTATTGCATGCATTCTAACACCAGTGAGGACCAGTTCTGTTTCGAACGCGCTTTTTCACGGGATCTAGTATTTTTGGCATGACATGTTCATACGAGTGGCTCGGCTCCCCCCTCTCTCAAATTTTTCACTGACGAGTCGAGCCTTGCCATGGCAACAATAATTTCAATTCCAAATTTCTCAAAATTGATCAAAAGATTCTCTACCAAACTTCATCAGTGAAATGACTGTGCTTTGTTCTCGCGTTTTGCAAAACAACATCAAAATCGTATAGAAAATCTCAGAGCTGCCATAAAGGGCCATACTTTCGTTTTCGAGACAAAACCATAAGGCTAGGTGTCCCAATGTACTCCACCTTCCCTTAATCGTCACGAATAGCTTTTTCACACAGTACAGAGTCTATATACGAATCATCGCTTCGCAATACAAAGAAAACGAAGGCATTGTAAAATGTACGAATAAATGCATCGTATTATGAAGGAAAATCCTTCGCAATACGAAGCGTTTCTTAGAAGCAATTCTACAATGCATTCATTTTCTTTGTAGTTACGTACCTTAGTTGTGTTCTTCGTAGACTTTTTAGAGTGAATATGACAAAAATTTCGTATAAATATACAGGTAAAATTTTAACAAGTTTTTCATTATGTAGCATAAACAACAGGTGTCTTCACCTGTATTTTTGTACATTTCCAACGATACTAGTGTAAATTTACAACAATACTTGCCAATTGATGACATGTCATGTAAATTTACAAAGAGCAGTAAACCTAACACAAGATGATCGTAAAAAATAAACTAACAGATATACAATCGCTGTACAAGAAAAAAAAAGTGAGAATCACAACAAAACTCGTCAAAATCGTAACTTTTCAAACTTGTGTGCTAAATAAGAATACACATTCAATAAAAGATCTCAAAAAAAATTATAACAGGGTCATTCCATGTCAACTCAGCCTCGACCAGACCTAAGGTTCTCAGATTTCGACGAAAGTTGGTGAAAACATGGTAAATGTTGTCTATTTCACTCCCCTAAAACCGTTTTTCAAAATTTTAATTTTTTGAATTTTGGCGATTTTTTGAGTTTTTGCGGGTTTGCGTGCAGTGTCTTTTTCAAAAGACCACAGTTTTCATAGTTTTAGAGTTACGGAGAACTTTTTTTTTTGAAAATGCTCGAAAAGAAGTGAACTTTATGAAAAAAAATGTCCGAGACCATTTTGGTTAATTTTGGTCAAAAGTGTTCAATGTTCAAAAATTGAACATTGAACATTTTGAACTTCGCATCATTTTAAAAATCTGAAAAAAATTTGTTTTGTTCTTTGACCTATGAATAATATGTGTACAAAATCTGGTGGGAGCGTTTTGCGTTTAAAGAAAGTTATTCATTTTTAAAGACAGTGATGCGGAGTAGTATTGCGGGCTGCCGGCTCTGCGCCTGTCCCTGTCAGATCCAGGGGTGAAACTCATGACTCCACTGATTTCTTTTAATGTCCACCGGGTCGAAAATGCCCCTCAACTCCCCCCCCCCCTTCCCCCTTGGTTTTCGTCCAGTCTACTGCGAAATGTTTCCCTCTCACGTAACTATTTAGTACTACACAGGCTTTTGGGCTTTTGGTACGCGTATTTCTGTCACACATCTGAGAGCCTCGAGCGAGAACATTCCTCCCCCCCCCCTCGGCCCGCCTCGCCCCGTCAACACCCGCACTGGAGTGAGCGCGCAGGCGCGTAGTGGCGAGAGCGGTGGTGGGGGTAAGGCTACGCCAGTGTTGCTGTAGACGCCGAGCAGCGCGGACGTGCGTCGCTCTAGCGTAACATTGTTAGTGATTTCTGCTCTATTTTTAAAACTATGGCGTGTTCCATTGGCGCGGCCCTGAAAACACCATGTGCTGCAAAGCCCCATCAGCTGTTGTCTTCGCTGGAAGCCCGTGAAGCCCATCTGATTAGTAAAAGGTGCCCCGTCCAGGTAAAGGTCGTCTGCCCGACACACTACGCCCAGTTTGTGACCAACTACGCGCGTGACCAGCGCACATGTCTTAACCCATTCGGGAACCACCCCAGGGTCAAGCCGACCCTGTTAAAGCCCGTCAGTGCATACCTACATGACAAGTGTTTGAATGTGATGCCCACTGTTATAGAAGGCAAAAAGGTTTGCCTCGGATGCCAGAAGCAGGTTTATGCTTTCTTGCGCTCTATCAAGGAAAATGAAGCTTCACTTAAGACTGCCCCAGCGCCAAATACGCCACGAAACAGTTCATGTACGGTGCATTGTTGCACCCCTGCTGCCCCCGGCTTTGTGGTCACTACCACGGGTCATGGTCATGCTTCACCGCCGCAGTACGGCACTACGGGGCCGCCCTCTGAGAGCGGCACAAGCGAGGCAAGCTCCGAAGCATCTAGAGGCTCTGGAGAGCGCTGTTCGCCGTCAGCGGCTGTGATCCAAAACCTCAACAAGGGAATTGTAGCATGGGGGGCAAAAGCAACGCCAGTCGATAACTGAAATACTCTAAAGGATATGGAAATAAAAAGTTCGGGCAAATATCAAACCTTCTAAGGGTAACTTTGAAAAAGGCCGCGGGAGAGAAGCTTAAGAGTACCCCAGCAACAGAAATGGAAATTGCAGGCCAAGAGATGTTGGCACAGCTGAAGTCCAAATATTCTGCAGCTAATACCTATGCCGAAAAAATCAGAGTACTTTCTGTTCTCCCGAGGAGCTGGACACCTCAAAAAATAATGCAAGAATTTGGTGCTACAAAGCACATGGTAGGAGTTATGAAAAAGCTAGTATCAGAACAAGGAATACTTAGTTCCCCAAACCCAAAACGAGGAAAACAACTTTCTTCGAAGACGCAACAGTTGGTGCGCGAATTCTACGACTCAACAGAAGTGAGTCGAGAAATGGCTGGCAAGAAAGACTGTATCACTGAGTTAGTTGACGGCGTTCGGACTGCAGTGCAAAAAAGACTGGTTATGGGGGACTTAAGAGAAATTTACAACTTGTTCAAAGAAAAACACCCGGATGTGAAAATCGGATTTTCTAGATTTGCCTCTCTACGTCCGCGCCACTGCGTGCTCGCGGGCGCCGCAGGCACACATGCTGTCTGCGTCTGTACCACGCACCAGAACTTCAAATTGATGTTTATGTGCGGAAATCTGGGTTCTCTGAAACAAGCCGATAACACTCTCGCTTTTGGACATTACAGAGATTTTTTGTCACAAAGTATGTGTGCCGCGCCGGAGGAAAGCTGTTACTTTGGCCGCTGCCTAGAATGCCCTGGAACTGATAGAGTTAAAGATAAACTAAGTGAATTGTTGAACCACAACTTTGTTTCTAAGGTGTCTTACAAGAGGTGGTCCAAAAAAGAAAACGGGCGTTTTAATCTCGACACAGTTTCTGAGGAAGTTGATGACTACGTGGAGACCCTGATTGGATTGATCCCGGAGTTGAAGCTCCATGACTTCGTTGCCAAACAGCAGGCCCAATCGTTTGAAAAAATGAAGAGCGCACTGCAGCCGGGGGAGGTGTTAGTTGTTCTAGATTTTTCAGAAAACTATAAATTTATTGTCCAGGATGCCATACAGGGAGCTTACTGGAACAATGATCAGGCAACAATCCATCCGTTTGCATGCTATTGGCACAACCCGGACACATCAGAGGTAGAGCCATTGAATCTGGTGGTAATTTCAGATCACCTTAAACATGTTACAGGTGCTGTAAGCAAATTTCAGGATGTACTCCTGAAATTTTTAAAAGATAAAGTGCCGAACCTGAAAAAAATATTTTATTTCTCTGATGGTTGCGCCGGGCAATATAAGAACAGGTACAACATGATAAACCTGTTATTGCACACGGCAGATTATGGCATTAACGCCGAGTGGCACTTTTTTGCCACGTCACATGGGAAGGGACCAAGTGACGGACTCGGCGGCACCCTGAAGCGATTGGCGACACGGGCAAGTTTGCAAAGGCCTTACAGCGGCCAGATACAAACCGCTTACGAATTGTTCGAATGGGCAGACGAACATTTGAAGGGCCTGAACTGCACTTTTGTGAAGTCGGTTGAAGTGCGAAAGCATTGCTGGAAACTGGCTAAACGCTTTCAAACAGCACCAAGCCTCACTGGAATTCGATCGCACCACGCTTTCATTCCCCGCTCAGCTGACAGTATCGAGATGAAAGTTTTAACTTCGTCCCTGGGTGGGAAGCTGATAAGACTTCGCGAGGAAGCTGGAAATGCGGACGACGAAAGCGTCATCCAGGAGGAACAGACACCATTAGATAATACGCTCCTGGACAGGTAAGCATTTTTCAGTGACTTCTGTAATCTTCTTATCGCTTATCTTACGAACCTAACATCGCCCGCTTGTTTCCAGTTTCCGTGATCGACGAAGCCGCATTGTGGAGCCATACACTAGTTTCGTGAGAATTTCACCCAAGACCCCAACCAGGACACGCAACGCACGGTGAAACCGATGTCTGGAAATTTCCAGATATTTTTTCGCATTTCCAGATATTATCTGGAAATGGCCGTTTTTTTCCAGATAATATCTGGAAATGTCTACTTTTTCCAGATAATATCTGGAAATAGTCAATTTCCAGATATATATCTGGAAAAAAAACGGCATTTCCAGATAATATCTGGAAATAAAATGTTCCAGATAATATCTGGAAATATTTTCCAGATAATGTCTGGAAACAAAGGCCTTGACGCCGAGGTCCACGGATTGGCGACCTGGGGGTCCCCGATGGTGTCCTCGAGGTCCCCAGGACACGGGGAGTCCAACGCCGAGGTCGCCGACGCTCTGGGACAAGCGGTTCCGGAGATACGAGGACGTACCACAAGGAGTCCGTCAAAGCAACTTTTTAGTCGGAGGCCAAAATCATCTTCGGCCTCTGGCTGCCTTCCACTTGGGTGTCCGGGACTTTTGACTTCGACACTGCGTTGGGGTGCTCCTGGGCTACCAGGAACCCGTCAGCGGTCGTCGTCGGACCTCTGGTGCGCCCAGGATGCCGACGAACGTGGGTGCTGTGCCGCCACACGGTTCAACACCGTTGCCGCCACCACCCAGGTGGTCCCTGGTGGTGTCCTCGAGGTCCCCAGGACACGTGGAGTCCAACGCCGAGGTCGCCGACTCTCTAGGACAAGCGGTTCCGGAGATACGAGGACGTACCACAAGGAGTCCGTCAAAGCAACTTTTTAGTCGGAGGCCAAAATCATCTTCGGCCTCTAGCTGCCTTCCACTTGGGTGTCCGGGACTTTTGACTTCGGCACTGCGTTGAGGTGCTCCTGGGCTACCAGGAACCCGTCAGGGGTCGCCGTCGGACCACCGGTGCGCCCAGGATGCCGACGAACGTCACGCACGCCGGAGCGCCGTGGCGTGCCGGGTGCCTGAACGATCGTCGCCGCCGCCGCGGACGCTGCCGCCGGGTCCTCCGCCGCAACCGCGAGCTTGGACGACGGGGGCTGACGCCGTGGGCACCGACGCCGCTGACGTGTCCGTCAAGGCCACCACGGCCAGGGGCAACGCCGCTGCCGCGTGCCCGGACGGCTGACGCCGCCAGCGGCGGAGGACCTGGCGGCAGCGTCCGCGGCGGCGGCGACGATCGTTCAGGCACCCGGCACGCCACGGCGCTCCGGCGTGCGTGACGTTCGTCGGCATCCTGGGCGCACCGGTGGTCCGACGGCGACCCCTGACGGGTTCCTGGTAGCCCAGGAGCACCTCAACGCAGTGCCGAAGTCAAAAGTCCCGGACACCCAAGTGGAAGGCAGCTAGAGGCCGAAGATGATTTTGGCCTCCGACTAAAAAGTTGCTTTGACGGACTCCTTGTGGTACGTCCTCGTATCTCCGGAACCGCTTGTCCTAGAGAGTCGGCGACCTCGGCGTTGGACTCCACGTGTCCTGGGGACCTCGAGGACACCACCAGGGACCACCTGGGTGGTGGCGGCAACGGTGTTGAACCGTGTGGCGGCACAGCACCCACGTTCGTCGGCATCCTGGGCGCACCAGAGGTCCGACGACGACCGCTGACGGGTTCCTGGTAGCCCAGGAGCACCCCAACGCAGTGTCGAAGTCAAAAGTCCCGGACACCCAAGTGGAAGGCAGCCAGAGGCCGAAGATGATTTTGGCCTCCGACTAAAAAGTTGCTTTGACGGACTCCTTGTGGTACGTCCTCGTATCTCCGGAACCGCTTGTCCCAGAGCGTCGGCGACCTCGGCGTTGGACTCCCCGTGTCCTGGGGACCTCGAGGACACCATCGGGGACCCCCAGGTCGCCAATCCGTGGACCTCGGCGTCAAGGCCTTTGTTTCCAGACATTATCTGGAAAATATTTCCAGATATTATCTGGAACATTTTATTTCCAGATATTATCTGGAAATGCCGTTTTTTTTCCAGATATATATCTGGAAATTGACTATTTCCAGATATTATCTGGAAAAAGTAGACATTTCCAGATATTATCTGGAAAAAAACGGCCATTTCCAGATAATATCTGGAAATGCGAAAAAATATCTGGAAATTTCCAGACATCGGTTTCACCGTGCGGGTAAGAAAATCTCGCTAGGATTTTAAAACAATGTTAATAAAAAGATGCTAACTTAACATTCTTATTGTAGCGGTATACCCAGTTTACGCGCTGAGCTGAAAAGCGCAACAAAGAGAAAGAACGACTCAAGCTTAAGCCCTCCATCTTCCCCCACATGGAAGCTATCTAGGTAAAGAAATCGTTGCTAAAAACCTTGGTTTTTTGTAAAAGTTTTGGATTGTCATTATGAGCAGCTTTTCTTACTCAAGTATTTTCTTACTCATGCATTTTGAACATTTTCAGGTTGCGACAGCGTCGTCAAAAGGATTAAGAAGAATTAAACGCTGGAGAAAAAAATGTATTGAAAATAAACCTGAACTTTTCAGTGTTGCTTCTTATTTCTTCCCACTAGACCTGGGGGCTAGGGGAGGGGGGGGGGGAGTTGAGGGGCATTTTCGACCCGGTGGACATTAAAAGAAATCAGTGGAGTCATGAGTTTCACCCCTGGATCTGACAGGGACAGGCGCAGAGCCGGCAGCCCGCAAAACTACTCCGCATCACTGTCTTTAAAAATGAATAACTTTCTTTAAACGCAAAACGCTCCCACCAGATTTTGTACACATATTATTCATAGGTCAAAGAACAAAACAAATTTTTTTCAGATTTTTAAAATGATGCGAAGTTCAAAATGTTCAATGTTCAATTTTTGAACATTGAACACTTTTGACCAAAATTAACCAAAATGGTCTCGGACATTTTTTTTCATAAAGTTCACTTCTTTTCGAGCATTTTCAAAAAAAAAGTTCTCCGTAACTCTAAAACTATGAAAACTGTGGTCTTTTGAAAAAGACACTGCACGCAAACCCGCAAAAACTCAAAAAAATCGCCAAAATTCAAAAAATTAAAATTTTGAAAAACGGTTTTAGGGGAGTGAAATAGACAACATTTACCATGTTTTCACCAACTTTCGTCGAAATCGGAGAACCTTAGGTCTGGTCGAGGCTGAGTTGACATGGAATGACCCAACACTCTTTGTTATTTTAAACTAAACTGTCAAAAAAAAATCACAGAAAAAGCACAGAAGTGTTCTGGTCAATTGGTTGCACGGACAGTCCGAAATTATCCGTAGTGTTCACAGAATCATACCAGACAGCCTGTGAACAGGAAATCTCTGTGAACGGAAAAAATCCGTGTTCCACGCATAGGAAAACAGAAAGAAGAGGCATTTTTTTCAAAAGCAAGAAATTTATATAGTTATCTAGAAATGTATTTGCCTCTTTAAGACGAACTTACAATATTAACACAAGCAAAAAAATGGACTAACTTTACCGTAAGCCGAGGTTAAATGGGACAATTTCGGGGTAATATGGGACACACGATTTGAATCATTTGAATGGAAATTCTAGTGTCATTTTATGACCCTTCCGTGTCAAATTTAACCTAGGAAAACGATAACATCAAGACTAGTGAATGTGTTTTAGTGGTAGCCTTCTTAGTGACGAAACCGGGGGTAAGGAGTGTATCTTGCGTAAACTCTACGTTGTCCCTTATTACCCCGGCCTACGGTATAAAGTGCGGAAACCACCCAAAAAGAAATTCAAGACCACTAAGTTTTACATTTGCCGTTTCAACCTAAGATATGTATCGACTATTTTGTTTGTGTCGATGGAGGGAATCCGTTATTATAATCTCTTCCCTTTTTACTGACTTCAAGTTTTTGAAAGTGAGGAAGGTGCATGGATTAAATCCAGATCACAGAAAATTTCTGGCCACGGACTTGTTTGTTCACAGACTCTCCGTTAACACCAGATCTCAGAGAGAATCTGGCCACGGGTCAGTCTGTTGTATCTCCGTTAAGAACTGTCTATAACTTCTCTGTGATTTGCACAGAATTTTTTACAGTGTACGTTGTGGTTTTTTTTTTAAATAAAAAATAATTTTAAAAAGACCAATCAAACCGCAAAAACTCATTGTACGCTTTGACCCCCGGTGATCCCCACCTCGTAGTAAACTTTTGGGGATTTAGCATCAGGTGAATACGGCGCAGGCGAGAGTCACCCTGTCAGCGATCCTCTTGCTCGCCATGTCGGCCGTGGAGAAGCTGTTCATGAGCCACCTAGTCGGCCGCGTCGGCCGCCGCTTCTCGGCCATCAACGAGGACCTCGATGCGGCGCACTCGGTGGTGGCGGCGCGGAGCGCCAGGCGCCGAGGCCCGCAGGTACCAAGGGCTGACATCACCCCAGCACGCCCGCTCGTACAGTGGACCAGAAGACTGGTGGCGGTCAAAATATCGGACCGCTTTTGACCTCCAGAGTCGCTAATGGGACTCGCCTTGAACGCGTGACCCCTACCGATGGATTCCTCGTTCTGAGAGCAATCCATTGGTGGGGCCACACGTTCCGTTCGAGTCCCATTTAGCGACTCTGGAGGTCAAAAGCTGTCCGATATTTTGACCTCCGCCACCGCCACCGGTCTTCTGGTCGACTGAGCACCGACCAATATAGTTCCAAAACCTTTCAAATTCTACTTAAACACTACAAGTCGAAAGGTCAGACTTCTTGCCATTCCAGAGGCGAGACAGGAAGTCTCGCTAAGTTTTGGTCAGACCAGACTCAAATGTCTCGACACAAAATGGTCAGACTTTTTTGTCTGACCACAATGTGATCAGACCTTTGAACCCATTCAATACGGTCCATGCGGCCTGTTCAGACAGAAAAGTCTCACCAATTTGTGGCGAGACATTTTTGTCTGACCAAATTTTGGTGAGACTTTCAGATCCGACCAAAATTTGGCTAGACTTCTTGTCTCGCCATATTTTGACGCAAAGTCTTTCCATTCAATTTTCAGTGAAAAAAGAGAAAAAAGCATAGCCGTCATTACACAGTAAACGTCTTACGGATGCCAAGTATCCGTTATACATTTTTGTGCATACATAATCACAGATGGATTTAGCTTGTGATACGGATGATTTACCCGTAATACAAAGATTTCTCCGTCCGCACCTTGCAGATGATTTTGTTTGTACTTTCAGGACACAAAAGTCTTTGTATTTACGGGTAAAATCGTTTACATAACAAGCTTAATCCATCCGTAATTGTGTTTGCACAAAATTGTTCGTAATACAGATACAAGCTGTCCGTAAGGACTTTACTCCAGACACTCAAGAGAGTGCATGGCTTGCTCCACCTAGGAGTAAACCAGGGCTTGCAAGTACTCTCCAGGGTGGAGCGTGCTTTGAGGTTTACTCCCAGGTAGAGCATGCCATGCACTCTCTTGAGTTTCTAGAGTAGGTGTAAATCTCGGACAAAAACTAAAAACGTGTGGCCTAATCTAGCCGCAGGTGGCGCTCCGGGTGGCGGAGGTGCGCGCTCAGCACCAGGAATGCTGCGGCCTGCTGGCCTCGCTGACGCGCTGCTTCGAGGCGCAGCTGGTCGCCGTCCTGGTCATGGACCTCGCCGTGCTGCTGGCGTGCGCCTACCTGGCCATCCTGCTGGTAATGCACGGCATCCCCTCCGGGGTCCTCATCGGCGCCTTCGCCACCAACGGCGCGTTCTGCACTACGGGGACGTACCTTCTGGCGCGCGCCTGCCACCTCACAGGCCGAGAGGTGAAGGAACGAGCGCTTCGAAGTGGGGAGGTTCCGGGTATGCACACTAGGCCAGAGGACCGCACCCTAAATGTCTTATAGTGAAGATTCTCCATATTATGGAGAAAATTCTCTTTAACTGTCTACTTCGCGCACTTAATGCACGATTGCAAGTGAACATTTAGAAACGCGTGCTTGGCCAAGCACGCACTTAAAATTGCATGCTTGGCGCCGTATAACTCCATGCTACGCATTTGCATTTGGAAGTGTGTGCTTGCCAAGTATGCTTTTGCAAGTGTGTGCCAGGTAGACGCTTAGGTTTGTAGTGCTGTGGCCGCCTAGCCCCCTGTGTAATAACGCCGAGTCCCTTGCAGGCCAGGCGGGCGCGCACCAGCGTCCACGCCGCGCTGAACCTGCAGCACGTCGGCCCGGGGGAAATGAGAGAGGTGCGTGTGCGATTGGCAACTTGATGAGTGCGAGCGAGACGTTAACGAGGGCTCGACAGCTCCCATTACCTCACTGGTAAAACTAAGGCGTAGAGCTACGCCTGCCCTCAAGCGTAGAATCTTGAAGCGTACTCCTGCGCTTGACTTCAAGCGTATGAATAGCTACGCTTGAAGCCAAGCACACTCAGGCCAGCTCAGAGATTCTTACGCTCTGCTTCAAGCGTAGGGTCAGTACGCTCAGTTTCAAGCGTAATGCAAGCCAATGCTCTATTTTTCAAGCGTAGGAACATGTGCACATTCACCATGTAAAATCAGGACAATTTTAATTTATGCTCATACCGTAGCTACAACCATCTTCCATAAAATAAAGGAATTTTCAAAGAAAATTAGAAAATGTATGAAAAGATTCTTTCAAGTTTGTTTTAATACCTAAAGCAGTTTCAGCGTCTACACTTGCTACACTTACTTGGCTTGTAGTTATCCCTAAATTGTTCCAGCTGGTTTGGTCTCAATGTTGATGATTTGTTTCTTACAGTCTCTACAAAAGCTGGGGCTGGTTTTCTTGTTTCCTCAGAGACATGATGAAAGCCCAATCTCACACAAACCATCTCACTACATGGTGTTGATGGGACCGTTCGATTTTACTGTACTAACAAGTTTGTGAGTATGCTGTGACTGTATGCAGAAAGATTTCCTCTGGGAACACACTGAGGACAACTTCAAAATGCGTGACATGGTGCAAATGATGAAACTGATCCGTTTGAAATGAAGTTTGTCAACACAACTGAAGCGCCATCTTGACCTATTCACCCTTCAGTCTGGAGTGCAAATAAGATACTTGTTGCTTTTCACACTCCGGGGGGACTGGGGGTGGGGTTGGGCAGAGCAGAAGACAAAAATCGGATGGCGTCCGAAAGTGCCACCAATTAGTTCGGCCACCGGGGCGCGCAGCGCGAGGACGTAAGCGGAAAAAAATGTCGGCGTGCTGAAAGGGGAGACCTCGAGCTTTCTGGAGGTGCTTTCACCTGTACGGTACGGTCGCGGGGCTACGAGCGTCGCGGCGTGCAATGTGAAGGACACGACGTTCCAGATGCAGCCCGGGTGTTGTTTTTGTTTTTGTCTCCACCGGTCCAGTCCCGTCTTCCGTTCGCAAGTGAGTCTCGCCATTTTGCGAGTGCTTTTGTCTCAAAGCTTATTAATTCTGGTGCAATACATTCTTTCTCCACTTTTGCTTGCGTGTTGCGTCTCCTAATCACGTCAAGTTTTCTTTCGCATCGTTACCTTAATTTCGTTTTGTATTTTGGTCACCTAACCCCGTTCTGGTGGCATAGGCAACTTTTCTGTCTTTATGTTATTGCTCTTGCCTAAATCGCTGCTCCGTCTTTTTGTACAGGTATGGAAGGAGGATTCCTTGATCACCGAGAAGGAAAATTTGCAGGGAAGCCATGCTGAGAACAACTACTTTTCATTCAACAACTGGATGTAGTTGGGCGGCAACAGCATGGACAACACTGAAAGGTAAGAACTACCGTCCAATTATCATTTTCATCTTGTGTATGTCGACTCTTTGTTTAGGAAAATTAGGAAGTGCATTTTATAGTCTTCATCAATTTCGTATTGTCACAAGCAATGGAATCTGCTTCACAGACATTCCACTTTCTTTGAAGCTACGTTTTCTCTCTAGTGTCCTCACTTTGATTTTATTAGTAAAAAATTTCACTCAAAATCATGAAGCCCAGTATGTGCCTCAACTGTCCTCCATTGTTTTTCAACTGTTACAACTGTTTGTGTTGCAGCCCAGTGTCTCCTAGTTTGTTTCACATCAAAGTGAAATAGCTGTGTCGCCATCACTGCTGGCGCTGGCCTGCTTGGTGAAACAGCAATGCGTCCAGACTACAGCAGCTTTCCCTTGTAAGTTTTTGTCACCGCTTGCATTCCATTGTCTTAATCCGGCTTCAGTTTGTTTATCTCTGGCTATGCTGTTTCATCTTGTTTGAATAATACATATTTCTTTTTGAATTCCTTATACCTCTCCATTCAATTCTCTCAGATAAACCTTCAATAAGATTAATTAAAATACTGTGATTTTCTTGCTAGTCAAAATTAACTCAAAAATGTTGTGTTTTTTCCTTGTCTCTCTTAAGGTTAAGACCTCTGGTCTCCTGGAAGCTGCATCCCAACCGAAGACTGGACCTTCACAACTCCTGAGGCTTTTCAACCACGAGACCCCATTCAAGACAGCTGTAGCTCATTGTTTTTGTCACGTGAATTTGAAATGTAGTATTATAATTTCTACTAACTTTCAATGAAGGGCATTGTAAATTTCCAAACATACCACTTAAGTAATTCTTGCAAGGTTGATTTGTATGTTCTCAATGGTGTCGAGTTTCAATCATATTTTCCCAGTATCCTACAAATTTTAGAACTTGTAGAGATAGCGGTAGCAATTGGTTGTTACTTGAACGCAAGGATGTTTTGATACAAACTATGATTTATGATGTAAATAAATGTTAATTTGTATTTATTCTGACTTTACTTTTTAAATAATAATTAACATATTTCTTTAGAAATTAAAACTGTGCATGAAAACTTAACAAAATTTTTGTTGTTCATTTTAAACCTACTAAGTGAATACTTCCATAATTTATACTGCTGAAAAAAATCTTTCTAAGAATGTACAATGGTTTACTATTAGTGATCTAAAATATCATCTTAACTTCATAAAATAACAAAATTCTCTAGAAATAAGAGTAAAGTTCATGATAAACACTTAACTTAAGAATATTCTTTGGTCTCTCAAATTTTACAAAATACCTTTATCATACATGTGTGAATTCATACCCTTCAATTATTTGGATAATTGAAGTTTCATTAACCTTTTTTCTTAATTAAGGACATTAACCTGTCATATTGGACCTGTGTCCTACCAAATTTAGATGGCTGAGCCTTTCCTGTGACTAACTTCTCTAGAGCCCTCATAAACTGCTGGTAAGGGGATGGATATTCAGCATTTAATGTTACATAAGCTGCCAGCAAGAGTAACATAATTTTATCAACACTTGGCTTTTGAAGAGTAGAAACTAAATTGTTGGCCATGAGCAGGCTTGCACTTCGGACTTCGTGCTGGCCGGTCACAAAGTTTTGTTTTCTTAGGACTACAACGAAGGGAGCCTGAATGTTCGATGAGTCCATTGCGTGAAGACTTTGCCTTTCCTCCTGTTGGCAAACAAGGGTGAAGAAAGTCAGAAATAAAATTTAGATTTCAGATGGAGGATAATAACATGTTCAATTGCAGAAACTTACTTCCTTAACTAGAAATGCAGCTTTTAAACCTTTTTTCACAGCTTTGGACACAAAAAACTCGTGGACCTTAATCATGATTTCCAAAATGTCACTTTCGGAGTCCGTGCCTATATCAAAGTAAGCTCCTAACAGAACTACATTATCAGAGAAGGTCTTCTCACACTCCTCCACACTAATGCTAATACTGACGAGGTAATCATAAACCATCTGCAAGTAAGCAGGGGTCCGTTAAAGCACTTTCCTAGAAAATCAAAAATTGAATCCTAATTGTTTTGTATTTTACCATTTCAGGCACTCTCAAATATGGATATTCTAGCAATAACTCAGTAGGGGTCTTTGAGCTACGCTCATCCTTTCTGAACCTGAGAGATTTCTCTAGGAGTTCTTTCATAGCTCTCCGGTCACAATTGTCTTTCTTGAGCTCTTTGGTAGCATTTTCTGCTACCAAATCCAATGGGTGCATGATGCATGGACTGTCAGAAAGAAGGGCGGTATCAGAAATATTGGTAATTATTCCGAATAGGGGCTCCACCTATAGGGGGCGAAAGTTTGGTGTCATTGTATAGGTATTGACGAGTACTGTTCGGAACTGCAAGAAATATGCGGCGCTCTTGAAGGATATTGCTATAAATGTTTATTTAAGTACCCCACCCTAACCTCGAACCATGCAGCGATATCGTGAAATGCGCTCGTACCATCAACTTACCACGCATTAGGTAGAAGGGTGAATGTTAGGAGGATGTTAGATCTACCTCGCAGACCCACAATATACCCCCAAATATTTTCCCTTCTATTAATTCGAGAAAGTTGACTCGGCCGTCTGCTGAAGCGACAGGTGGCGCCATCTTTGAGCGGCCTCTGTAGGTTCGTCGGCCCCGTCCAGTTTTCCCGAATTAATAGAAGGGAAAATATTTGGGGGTATATTGTGGGTCTGCGAGGTAGATCTAACATCCCCCTAACATTCACCCTTCTACCTAATGCGTGGTAAGTTGATGGTACGAGCGCATTTCACGATATCGTTGCATGGTTCGAGGTTAGGGTGGGGTACTTAAAGAAACATTTATAGCAATATCCTTCAAGAGCGCCGCATATTTCTTGCAGTTCCGAACAGTACTCGTCAATACCTATCCAATGATACCAAACTTTCGCCCCCTATAGGTGGAGCCCCTATTCGGAATAATTACCGAAATATTGAAGTAATTCTTCTATATTACTATGATTGAGGATGGAAACTTACTTGTCTTCAGAAGTTTCCCTTGTTTCTTGAGTGCTTTCCACTGTCTCTTTCTGTTTTTTATTTTTCCTCTCTGCACTAAAGGACTTCTGAAGACCCACCTTGAATGATTCCTTAATAGGAGAATGGAAGTATTAGACAACATTTGATTCAATTATTTGAAGTAATAAGAAGACCAGATGTCGATTTACTTACCCAATAGTTGGCCCCTTCAGTCTTGAGGTTTGGATAGGCATCACAAACCTCAGTGGCAAAATTGGTCCACTCCTTTCTATCTAAGTATTCTCTCCCTTTTGTTGATCTTCTGATATGATCTTTGCAGTCCTGGTAAATTGGCTGTATATTCATTTCAATCCTCCTCTTTGAGAGTTCCGTCAGGCTTTTCCCACCAAAGTTGGGTATACCGTACACCTTTTCATCAAATGTCCGAATCTGAAAAATTGATAATGACACCTCATTGTGATCATAGGTACTTTGGCTTTTTACCGTCTCAGGAATCCGCCCTCCACGACATCTTCCTGAAGACGTTGATGGAGCACTTGCTCTTTTGGTGGAAGAAGCTGTTGATGCAGGAGGCATTGGGCTGTTGTTTGAAGAATGAGGATGATTTAACATTTCCTCAAAAAGGTTATCTTGGAAATTGTTTTGAGAAGAAAGATGTTGTCCTGGAGTTTTATTTGGCGAAATTTCTCTGTAGTTTCTCTTGGACCCATTCCTTGGAGAAGCTCCTGTTCACAGGAAATATAAATTATGCTTTATAAATGTAGAATGTGGCATGATTTCTTGCAATAAATCATTGTTGATATTTGTACTTACGTATCTCTTCTCCTCCTACTGATCTAGAAGCCTGTGGCCTTCTTTGAGTAGGCTGTGCTACAGCAGCGGGGACCATGAAAAATGGTGGTTGAATGGGTACAGCTATTCATGGCACATTAAATAAAATTAGACTTTGATGCATGTAAGAGCGAATCTTTAGTAATTGAAGCAGGAAAATAAAACTTACAATTTTGCATCATATAGTCATAACGCTCCTTCATTGTTCTGTATTTTTCCCTCTCAATCAGAGGCATTGTTCTCCATTCATCATCAGCAAAGTACATAGAAACGTCAGACCAGTCCTCTTGCTGTAAGTCTTGATCTACTAAACTAGAAACAGGAAAGTTTGATGACAATTCAGTAAAAATACCTCCCACACTTGCAGTAAATTCAATAAAGAAAGTTGAAAAGTAAAGTGAAAGAGTTTAACCAAAAGATCTTCTCGATTACAAATAAAGGGAATGACTGTATATACTCACAGTTCTTGTTCTGAAGCACTGTCATGGAAAAGACTCAGCTCTCCCGCTTCTACACCCGCCTCTTGATGATCGGAAGAAGCACTTCCTCCATCAGCAATTGCATTTTCTTGATTCTGATGCTATTGAAGTGCATGACAAGATGAGTGAACGGTGCAACCAGACCCTTGTTGTTATGGTTTAGAAATTGGCCTACCTCCTTCAATTCTTCCCATTTCCGGTAAAGATGTTTTGCAGCTGCCATGTCACACGGATTGATTAGTCTTTAACTATAGTTATAATTATAAGTAACTTATTGGAACCTTCAAGGCGAATTTGCGAACTCTTGCATCGAACGGTAACGGATCAATTTCAACTGCCAACGTGCTCTCCAAGACTGCCAACATATGAAATCAGACTTTGCCCTAAGCAACTTATTATTTTTAAAATAAAATGTATGCAGACCGAGTTTTCAAATCTTAATCGGTACGCCAAAAATCATTTTATTTTCTTTCGAAACCTTCTTTACATTTCCCACATTATGCTGAGGTGCAAAATTCTTCGCTCTGTTGGTGGGAGTCTTCCTACCATCCCCTTCCTCCTTCTCCCCACCCACCCTCCCTACCCCCTAGCCTAGGCGTGACGGTGTGGACCGTGGTTGCAGGGTGGCCGGTCAGTCGTTGTGGTCATCGCTATGCATCTCTCCGCTGAAGTTCTAGCCATTTCGCTTTCCTGCCTGCTTATTGTTTCAATTCAAGGTTCGTGATGTGCGTTTGCTGAAACCATTCGACATTTCTGTTGTCTTGCATGCTGACTGACCCGCGCATCACCGTGCCGGCATTGCTCTGACGCTGACCTCATCACTCATCAACTTGTCTTTTAACTGTTTCATTTGGACGGACTTGTAAGGCATATACTTTGTCTCTGTAATCAAAATGTGATACAATATTGTAGGCAGCATTATTCCTTATGGGTTTAGACTAATGTAAGTCTGTTCATCACTAAATAATATATATTATAGCCTAAATAAAATTGTTAATTTGAATTAGTTACATGAGGCAATTTTATTTTTGTTATATATTCATATGTGTGGTGATGAAAAGACTAAAAATTGTCCTACACCATAAGAAATACTGTTCTCCACAAGACTACATCACATTTTGATTACAGAGAGTAATCATATGGCTTACAAGTCCGTCCAAATGAAAACACAAGTTAATGAGCAATGAGTACCTTCAGTTTCTTTCTCGAGGGGCGCTGCAACAGTTGTCTATTTAATTTAACGTTTCTAAACATTTCAGGGAGGCCAAATGATCCAATGGCATCGGACAGTGAGGACAGTGAGATCAGTGACCTGGAGGAAGTACTAGCTGCTGGGGAAGAGTTATCTGAGGAAGATATAATTGTTGTTGATTCATCAAGTGATGTAGCAGGTGAGCAGTAAAGATGTTCTTGTCACTTCAATGGTGTAATGCTTGTTACAGCACAGCTAGAATTTTAAATTTTACTTCAGTTGATAACGGTCTTTCTTGTTTGGTAGAATTACTTTTAAGAGTCTTAAATAAAATTATAAAATGTTAGTTCCTACTTTAGTTGTTATCTATTTTATCGATTGTTCACAGGTGAATCGCATGGATATGCTGTGAAAATTCAGCAACGAGCTGCTGAATTTTTAACATTTATCAAGCAGGAATGTGTAACTACCCAAGTTACAGTTGACAATGTTGTGAGGGGAGTGGATGATCTGTTTCATCTTTATAATAAATTTCTCAAGGTATGGACTCTGATTTTTCTTGTGAAGTATGTTGTTTTCTTTTTTCTTACTTTTCACTTAGTTTCTTTGTCTTATTTCTTTAGGCCCGCATTTTTGAACTCTCAGAGACTGACTTCGTTCAGAAAAAGGATATAGAATCACTCTTCTCATACATGAATCAACAAACCATTTTTGAGGGCGTCCAAACTAGATACAAGCTGGAAAAATATCAAAAAGCCAACTGGAATGCTCTGGTTCCTGAGCAAGTTGTATATGCTTGGAAAAAAGTCCTGCTTCACGGCCAGGTTCGACAGGTTCCTTCCAAGTTTGGGTATTATGTGGACTTCTTAACCCTGTAACTACCAGCGTTGCCAAATGGCAACAACTAAAATAAAGTGGTCTAGAAGGCATATTTATCGTTTGTAAGTTCAAATCTTCGCGGCTATCGACTTATTGACGTCAGCTCGAACAAATATCGATATATCGATCCATCGCGGCCAATCGAACGGATGGGAGGAGGGTGAGAACTCGTAGTGTACCACAACACGTAATGGCGGCACGGATGGCCTGCCACAGCCGGCGTTTATAACTTCCGCGGGACATTTATTTCGTATTTTAGGTAAGTGCCATTATTAAAAAAAGGTACATAGAAGGGATTTATGATCATTTGGAATAATTATCTTGTGTTCCTCGGCACTGGGGATGCTCCAAAAGTAGTTGATGCCAAATGGACTCTACGGCTATTCCGGCTCCCGCAAAATGGCTTAAATTAGATTTCGTTATAATGTGTGTGATATTGGGTTTACCGATGTCAGAAATAGAGAACTGAGTTATAATTGGCTAGAATTAGGTATATTTATATATATAGTTATATTTATATGTTCGGGTAATTGGTATTAGCCACTTATTTACGATTGGTTTCAAGTGAGGTTATGAGGTTATGTCCGCAAACCGGCCTTTGTCATGTTTTATCTATTCCAAGTACAAAGCATTTACTTCTTGTCATTCATGTTGCTTTATTTCGCGAAGAATTCAATATTTTCTTATTCTTTTGGAGTATTGAGTGCAGTTGGTTGCTTTTTTGTTTGCTTGACACAATGTGTGTACTGTGTGTTTTCATGACTGTCTTTATTGTTTCAGTACAATAAGAGGGATTGGCGCCCGCTGCTTTTACTCTAAACGAGACAAGAAATTGAAGACATGCTTCCCTGCCACTAATGAAGTGTCTGATGGATCATCATCTTCCGATGATGAAAGGTCGACTCAGAAACGGAAAGCATGTGACATGATTGTAATGAATGACGATGAAATATTTGGAGGTGCTGTATCGGATTCATCTGAAGAAAGGTGGCCCCGTACACTGCCCAAAGAAGATGAGAACATTGTGATACCTGAAACTGATATAAGTACGAGCTCAAATATTTCATCATCCACACAATCTTCATCTGCCGTTGCATCTGCTTTTGCTGCGGCTAGAAGAAAGAAGAAGTCAGCTTGTAAATCAGTGGTGTTGAGTGATCGCTATGCTTCTTGTACTTCATCTAATCGATCAAACAAACCTCAGACAAATCTTCAAACCTCGAGTAAAATTCCAAAATCCAGAAGGAAGTGTACCTTTTCCTCAGCTAGTGATGTGCCACCCCAGAAAAGTGTAGTACTGCCCTCAAAACGCTCTCTCAAATTCTGCGAGTTATCCCAGAACATCGATCAAAACAAAGTTAAAATGAGTTAAATTTAGTACATTACTTTAGAATCCTCTGTGTGTTAGTTATTACAACCTGCCCTTTACCTTCCAGTGCAACCTTCATCTCCCAACATATCCAAAGTGTTTCAGCCAACCAATGCCTCATCACCTAGAGATATTCAAGCTGTCAACAACTCTGAACTAGGTATACACAGTAAAGTAACTACAATTTCTTGATTTGCATATTTTTATTTTCAATATTGCTCATGCTTTATTTTTCAGTTGGAGTTTTAAAGATAACATCTCCTTTACCATCTCCTATATGTAAGACGAGTAAGGCAAACAAGGAAAATGAAGGTACAAAGTTTTTTTTTTTTTTTTTTTTTTTTTTTTTTTATACTTTATGTTGTGGGTCTAAGTTGCCAATTAACATACACCTGTATTTAATTCTAGTGCGGCTCATGGCTTAGAAGTTGTATCCGTATGAGAAGATTTAGTTTAGTTTCTTTCTTCTTCTTTTTCAGTTTCTCAGCGGGCATCAGTGTCTGCAAAAGAGATTACTGTCCCTTCTGTTCGCCATGCCGACCATCTAGGTTCAAAGAACCAGCTGCTAGCTAAGTCTTCAATGCAAGATGCAGCAACTTTTGTTAGAGGTGGTTCAATGGACCAGTCTAATTGTGAGAAATTTGAGCTTTCTAACAAACAGACAACACTGCCCAGTATTGGTAAATTTTAAATTACTGGGTTGTATGCTTTTCTTTGTTGACGATTCCATTTCTAATTCTCTCCTTTTTTATTTCAGTTCCACGCCGTGCTTCAAAGTCTGTCCCAAGTTCTCAACCTGGAATAGGACATGAAAAGGACGTAATGGAAGGAAACAGTAAATTTGTATCAATTGTTACATCAAACAGTGGTGGAGACTCCATTGCTAACTCTTCCAGACTGGGTTTGTGTTTTATTTATAACATTTACTTACTTATTGACTGTTTTTATTCTTTCCTGCATTTCCAAATATAATTGTTGTTTCAGTTACTCGGACAGCATTGAGATTTTCAAGCAAGCAGTTGGGTGCAACTAACCACAAGTGAAGCTCAAGACCCGCATCAAAACCTACAAAGAAAACAACAGACAGTTTAATGGATGATTTTGAACATTTTGATTTAATGTTGAAAGAGTTTCATGATAATATTCAACCAGAGGATTTGCATAAGACCACTGACACACAAGGTTAGTTTTAAATCCTGTCAACTAACTTTTCTGGGCTTAGAAGTTGCATCCGTATAAGAAGATTTATTTTAGTTTCTCCTTTATCAGTTTCTCAGCCCGCATCAGTATCGGCAAACGAGATAATTGTTTCTTCTGTTTGCCATGCCGATAAGCTTGGTTCAAAGGACCAGCTGCTAGCTGCGTCTTCAAAGCAAGATGCAGCAACATCTGTTAGAGATGGTTCAATCGGCCAGTCTGATTGTGAGAAATTGGAGCTTTCTAACAAACAGACAGCACTTCCCAGTATTGGTAAATTTCAAACTAATTGGTTGTATGGTTTTCTTTATTGACGATTCCCTGTCTTATTCTCTCCTTTTTTATTTCAGTTCCACGCTGTGCTTCAAAGTCTGCCCCAAGTTCTCAACCTGGAAAAGGAAATGAAAAGAACATAATGGAAGGAAACAGTAAAACTGTATCAATTGTTACATCAAATAGTGGTGGAGACTCCATTGCTAACTCTTCCAGACTGGGTTTGTGTTTTATTTATAACATGTTCTTACTTATTGACTGTTTTTATTGTTTCTTGCATTTTTAAATGTAATTATTGTTTCAGTTACTCGGACAGCATTGAGGTCTTCAAGCGAGGAGTTGGACTCAACTGGCCGTAAGTTTAGCTCAAGTTTACAGCCTCACTTGAATGCAGCAAGCACTATAATGGATGAGCCTGGAAATTCACAGCAAATAAGTGATTCCAGTGATGACAGTGATGTACCACTTTCTGTTATTCAAAAGAATACTCAGAGGCAAGGTTGGTTAACAAAAATACTTATCATAACTTTTTTTTAAACCAGCTGTTGTGAATTATATTGAACATCAGTTCTGTTCTGTATTATCTATTGTATTTCTTGTTTATTCTCAGCCTCTACAACAGCATTGAGGTGTTCAAGCAAACGGTTGGATTCAACTGGACGCAAGTCTGGCTCAGGTTTACAAACTGACGTGAATGCAGTAAACACTTTTATGGATGAGAATGGGAATATACCACTTGTTATTCAAAAGAATACTCAGAGACAAGGTTGGTTAACAAAAATATCTTTTGTAACTTTTTATTGGTTTACATTACATTACACACTTAGTTCATGGGTTGACACTTGCATTTCATGTTCTCTTCCTTTTTTATTCCAGTTTCTCAGCGTGCCTCTCAGTCTGCCTCAGGATCTGTCTCTCGACGTGAAAAAACCAATAATAGTGCCAGAGTGTCAGTTGCTAAAAAAAAGAGGACATCTTCTAAACAAGGTTGGTTTCTAATAATGATGTGGTAATTCAATGTCTCGTATTCTCACCGCTCAGAACAATTACATTTCTGGGTTTTTATTTTTAGTTGCTCGGGCAGCAAGACCTTCAAGACAAGCAACAACTTCAGTAGACGAAGACTTGGAAGGAACTGGTCATTCTTTAGTCGAAGATGCTGATGTATCAGCTTCTGATGAAGAGCCACCTGCTTGGCGCCTTGGTGATTTGGAGGAGATCCCATTACCAGACGAGGCACTTTTTTCCATACCACTTGATCAGAAGTCTCCTGTGGAATACTTCAATTACTATTTTGACGATGATCTGATAGATCTCATAGTACGAGAAACTAACTTATACAGTACTCAAGAGACATCTAAGTGCCTGAATGTAACAAAAGAAGACATACGAGCTTTTCTTGGGGTGGCTATATACACAGGCATATGTAATTTACCTGCCATCACAGACTATTGGTCTGCTTCAACTTTAGTAAGTCAGGTTTCAGAAGTCATGACCAGGAAAAGGTATCAGGATATACATCGATACATACATTTTCACAACAATGAGGAACACGGCGATGATAAACTCCTGAAGGTGAGGCCTCTTCTTGACCACATTCGCAAAAAGTGCCAGTTGTTAGAAAAGGAAACCAAACTTAGTGTCGATGAAAGGATGCAGGGATACAAAGGCACTAGAGCTGGGAACATTCGCCAATACCTGCCTGATAAGCCAAGCAACAAATGGGGCTTTAAAATCTTCGTGTTGGCTGGTAAATCTGGGATGACTTACAACTTCATTCCTTATTGTGGTGCTGATACCTTTGCCCTAGAGCAACTCACTGCAGATGAAAAATCACTAGGTGTTGGTGCAAGTGCTGTGATTTCGCTCTGTAAAATCATAGAAGATCCCGAACAAACAACAGTTACATTTGATAACTGGTACACAGGACTTCCTCTCATTCATCACCTCAAGACTAAAATGAAGATCCACTCCATTGGGACCATTAAAAAAAGTAGAGCAGGTGGATGCCCTTTGATGGATGCTAAAGAAATGTTGAAGAAACCCAGAGGATCTTACGAGAGTCATTTAAACTCTGAAGACATTATTGTGGTGCAATGGCTGGACAACAAACCGGTTTGTGTGGCGAGCAGTTTCGCAGGCATTGAACCTCTTAGTACCATCAAGCGTTACTCCAAGGAAGCCAGAGCTAATGTAGACGTTCCATGTCCTCGTGCCATCAAGATTTATAACAGCACTATGGGAGGCGTTGACTTAAGTGACATGTTCATGGCCTTGTACAAAATTCCTTCTAGAGCCAGGAGATGGTACTTTTCCCTGTTTGTTTATTGCATTGAATTGGCTCTCACAAATTCATGGCTCATGTACCAGAGAGATTGTGAAGTTCTCAAGAAACCTTTGGAATTCAAGACATCAAAACACTTCCGTCTTGCTGTCAGTAAAGGTCTGACTACTGGACCTCAGCGAGGCAAAGGAAGACCATCTTTGAACAATTCCCTTACCAAAAGAAGAATCAAGCGTCCAATGGTGCCAAGACCGCATGACCACTTGAGGCTTGATGACTTCAACCACTGGCCTAATACTTCTACAAAGGGAAGGTGCAAATATTGTAAAAAGGGCTATTCAAGAATAATGTGCACAAAATGTGAAGTCAATCTGTGCTTGGTGCCGGACAGAAATTGCTTCATCCAGTTCCATTCAGATAAGTCCCTCAAGACTGCCAGTGTTCTTCCAAGGGAGAGGGAGAGTGATGATGAAGACGATCCTTCTATTTCAGACGGTTCTGATTGTGATATGTTTGATGAATAGTTTTATATATACTGTGCTACTTACTCGATTAGTTATATGCTAGCCTATATTTCTTCATGTCTCTAGAATTGATAGAGATTTTAGTGTGGTAGTTGAAATTATGTCTACCCTTATATGTTCATAAGAGGTTTTCTCGCTCTTGCTAGTCACTGCCCCAATGCAAATATATCTTCGGTTGTGATGCGTACTTTGTTACCATTTGTTACAACGTTTGTAATGTTGTACTTGCTAGTCACAATTCAAATATTGATTTCAACTTCGGATGCATAGTTTGTTTCTTTGAATTATTTGTAGAAAATTTCTTTCACTCAATGTTGTACTTGAATTGTACAATTCTTCTAGCCACTTACCTAGAATAATTATTTATTTAAATACTATAAAGATTTTAATGTGTCTGTTGTCAATGATGTACTTCAAGAGTTATATTCTGTATTTCTACAAATTTTGCATGCATAGTTTGTTTCTATGAATTTGTAGTCAATGTTGTACTTGAACTGAACAAAACTTGTAGCCACTGAGCTAGCATAAATATTTATTTAAATTCTATGAACATTTTAATTTGTCTGTTTGTTGTCAATGATGTACTTCAAGACTTATATTCTATATTTCTACAAGTTTGTTATTATTATAATTATAACTTAAACATACTGGCAACTTGTGCAAAATCTCTCCCTTCTCTGGGGTACTCCTATTTACAATTATTTACAATATTTATTATTTATTGTTCTTCACCCCACCTTTTGGCTCTTGCTCCTGAAAAATTTAAAAACTAAGTAAAGAACTTTTTTAATTTACGCAACAGGATAGTTCAGGAGATGTATGTAAAATTATACCTCTTCATTTGCACCACTACGGAACTCATCCTCCTGTGGCTCCAGCAGAGTGATTAGTGAGTTGTGTCCAGTTGGTACCTGAAATAACAAAAGACGTATTCATGCTTCCTCGTAAAAACAATACAGCTGACACGTAACCGTTAACTGTGTTTATAAACTTACAACAATGACACTCCTTTCTCTGATCATGTGCTGCAGCAGATCTTGTATGTCCTCCTGCCCCCTAGCCAAAGTTGAATAGTGCGTCTGTAACAAATGGACACGAGCACAGAAACATGAAGCATGGGTTGTCGCAACTGTTCGAGAAGGTAATTTGAGCTCTACAGACAACTGATACTGCACAGGATGCAACACGTCCATCCAAGATGCAATGGCGCGTTATGTCGTAGCTTGTCTCGGTCAGCGCCTACTGAGTAGCCAACCCCTCCACTAGCCGTGAACCTGGGGGCTGAAGCCGCCGAATGGGTTGCCTACCTCGCAGGCGCTGACGTCTGGGTCGTCGGACGCATGAGAGTTGTACGTACCTCCATAGCTGTCCAGCGGTGCTCCCACACAATGGGGTCTCACACCACACTGGGAACCGCCCGCAGTGGCACCGGACCCGCCAGATGCATCCCTTCGGCTGGAGGCAGGTCGGAGAGGGCTGCTGGAGGCTGGTCGGAGGGCGCTCCTGGAGGCTGGGCCGGAGGCTGGGCCGGAGGCTGGGCCGGAGGCTGGGCCGGAGGCTGGGCTGGGGCTGGAGGGTCGGAGGGGGCTGCTGGGGCTGCTCCCGCTGCAGTTGGCACGGCGGTGCCTCGACGTCGGAAAACCCGCGCCGCCGCACGTCCCACACGGCAACATATGTTGTTGCATTTCTTTTCACCTGTAACAAAATTGCATTGGTAAGCAAACGAGACCTGGCGAAAGTTAGTCGTCTTTTTCCATAGAGGCCCGCACCTTGTTGCCAAATTAGTGGGCAACCCTCTGGACACTTGTGCATAATTTTCACCGACTTATTTGGCAGCACTAGGCAGGCCCGCGACGGGCGGTTCGGTTAGTTTCCGACCTCTATGGAGCAGTTTCAGGCGTGCGAAGAGAGCCACTTACGTGTTTGGATGCACACGTGTGGCGGCTCGTCCTGCATCTTCTTCTTCTTCGGCGACTTGATCAAGCGCCGCCACAAAAACCCAACGACCCCAAGCACCATACGCGCTCGCGCGTCAGGTTGGTCGTCTCAACAGTCGAGTCGGCGCCCTCGCGAAAAAATCGCCGCGCAAGAATGCTACCCCCGCAGAGATGCGAAACGGGCAGGCAACTCATGCCATGCCGGCCATGCCCAGGGCGTGGAAATGGCCAAGGAGATCGTGAAGCGATGCTCGCGCCTTCGGTGCAGGGGTTACGCACTTCTTCGAGATTATGAAAACCAGGCCTTTGTTTTCAAAACGCTTTGCACAGATGGAAAGAGCATGAAATGAAGGGTGCATTAGGCTAATTGCTTTCCTCGATACTTCCTGTTTGAACCATAATAAATTGAAGGGTTTTCACCGAAAAACACAAAAACTCGAAAATTTAGGAAAAATCTTGGCCGCGCCATCCCAATGTAAAAATTGCCTCCCTTGTGTGGGCTAAATTGAGGGGACTCAGGCAGGCCACTAGGCCTAATGCACCCTAAATTTCATGCTCTTTTGATCTGTGCAAAGCGTTTTGCCATCACCGACCTAGTTTTCATAATCTCAAACAAGTGCGTAACCGCTGCACCTCGCTCGAGCATAGCTTCACGCGCTTCCTTCGCTGTTGCTACCCCCTGCCATGCCCCACCGGCGCCCCCCGCCCCCTCCGCGCCGCAGCCAGGGGCAGGGGCAAGGTAGGCCACCGCCCTCACTTCAGTGTGCAGCGGGACTGGCTGGTGGCCTACGCGGCAGGCGCTAGGGCCTACCCTCCCAGTGGCGCACACGTCGTGAGGCGGTCGGCCCACCATTGAACCTGAAGGGCAACGCACCTTCCGCTCCCTTGTAGCGTTCGAAATACGAAAGCGTTGGGTTCGAGCCAAAAGGGGAAAGACGAGTACCGGTTTGAAAACATTTGACTATGGAAAATGGCGCGATTAGGTCGTTTATTTGCACGAAAAGTACTCAATGGAAACTGAAAAGCTACAATCTGAAAGTCCCTTACCATTTACAGGCATCAATAACATAAATCCGTGACTTTGATAAAAAAAATTTTCCGGGAAGTGCCAGTGTTGCCATTTGGCAACAACTAATAATTGGCCCTAGAAGCGCAGTTTATGATGCAAACCGAATAGAGTTAGGCCTTTACTGCAGTGTAGACTGCCCCTCAGGCAACAAAAAAGGTTTCCGAAAAAAAAATGAACCTTTCATGTTGATTTTTCACATATAAATGTTTTTTTTAAAAAAACGCGGTTTTTAGTACAAAAACGAGTACCTAGTGCAAAGACATGATCAACTACAATCAAGAAACATACGACCCAACAACGTAAGGTCAAAGCACAATCGTTGGAAAAAAAATTGTGCCCCCTAAAAAGGTAAAAAGAGGAAAACTGGAAACCAGGGAACTACCACTGTTGCCATATGGCAACAACCCACAAATTCGTGCTGCGGTGTCCGGTAAAGTTGTGATTGGTATTTTTGGGTTTAGGTAGACCCAAAGAGTTAAGAATTCACCAAAAATATTTTTTTTTGCCATCCGGGAACAGTGCGGTAGTTACAGGGTTAAAACAGTTAGAATCGATTCTTCAATGTAATGATATCTTAAATTGTGTGGACAACCCCAAGCCTCCATCAAATATCTTTAAATCTGCTTTAGATGGTTATGTGTATCAAAATCATCCAATTGTACAAAAGCACCCCAATGCACTAGCTATAATTTTTTACTTAGATGATATCAAAGCAGGAGATTCTTTGTCGTCTTTTACAAATCTGGGATTGAGGAATTACTTGTGGTCGCTAGCCAATATTTATCCCGAGCTCAGATCCTCAGTACGAGCTATCCAGCTGCTTGCTCTCTCCAATGCAAGTGATGCGAAGGAAGTGAAAAATGAGCCCATTCTCAAAAATTTTATTGAAGGCATCAACAAACTCAGTAGTGAAGAAGGAGTCACTTTCACCATCAATGGGGTTCCAAGAGTTTTTCATGGTTTCTTATTATGTGTAATAGGAGATTACCCAGCCTCCGCAAACATTGGCGGCTTTAAGGAGTCTGCTTCATTTGCCTTCAGGTTCTGCAGACAATGCATGGTTACTCAAGGTGAAAAGAGTGAGAAGTTTGAGGAATCTCAAGTCATCCTGCGCTCTGCTGCTACGCACCTACAGCAGCTTGATGCCTTGGAAGGGAATAACACTTTTGTGGAGAGTGAAGAGGAAGAGAGACAACAACATGGAAAACCAACTGTCGAATTTGGAATCAACTTCAGAAGTCCTCTGCTTCAAGTCAACTATTTTGATGTCACGCAATGTCTCCCTCAAGATATTATGCATCTATTTTCTGAAGGCATTCTGGAAACGGAGTGCAGACTGTTACTTGATCATGTTGTATCATCCAAGAAAATATCTCTTAGCGATGTGAATGAATATCTGAATGATTTGCCAACTGGAAGACCTTCACCGATTGAGCCCCAGCATCTCAAGAATGGTCTTCGCCAAACATCCTCTCAGATTCTGATGCTAAGTTCTGTGCTGCCATTTATTTTGGGGAAGCACTGTGAGCGAGGGGGCTTCCACTAAGTATGTTTGGGGACACAAGATTTCTTATGGGAAGAGATTTCGTCGGATTTCACAAGATTTCGACCGATTTTAAGCCCAAAATTTGCTTGGTTTTTGTCTTTTTGGGGGGGAAGATTTCCGATTTCTAGAGATTTCTGGCGCTCAAGGGGACACATGATTTCTTGAGTGGTTGCCCCCTCGACTGTGAGCCTGAGCGGCTTCAAAACTTCATTTTATTGCTAATGATTTTAAGTTTGTGCTTGTCCCATGAGCTAATGATGTATCATGTGCATCTTTTGAAAAGGATGATTAAGCAGTACTTGATGAAGTTTGTTACCCTGTATCCTGATAAATTCACAGCTAAACATCATTTTTTAATTCATCTGCCAACTCAGCTTGTCTTATTCTCTATTTTTACGGAACAGTGGGCTATGCGGTTTGAAGCATTCCACGCTACCCTGAAACGATTGGCCAAAGTCCTCCATAATGCCAAGAATTTATCTTTTTCCTTAATCACACGCATGTGTGCTCTTCAAGCATTCAAGATACACCAGAACAAAGCCAACTACCTGACCCACTCAGTTGTGAAGCCTCAGATCAAGCAGAAGATGAATTTGTCCCAAGTTCCACATGAGCTGAAGATAACTGCTTGCCTGAAACTAGTAGAAGACTGTGAAACTTTTCAATTGGCAAGTTTGAAGTGGTATGGGCCTATCTTTTCTGAGGGTGATACAATTTTGATTGCACCTAAATCAGCTATCAACTTGCTTCCAAAGTTTGCCACTGTGGTTGACATTTACGGCATTCAGGAAAGGTATGTCATTCTATACAGAGAACTTACCACAATCGCCTACTGTGCAGATCTCAATGCATACCAAGTTAGGTGTGAGAAAGTGGCTAATATTGAAGCCATGAACATTACAGGAAATTGCAATGTTTTGAAACTTGAGAACATGAAGTATGGAGGAGTGGACTATGTCATTCTAAGTCCAAATAACCAACCAGAATATGACTGATTGCTGTAAGTGATTTTATGTTACAATTTTGTTGTTGCCACATTGTAACCAGGCATAAGTAACCTGTTTTTTAACCTGCTCTTTTTTTAATTTTAGTACTGTGTTTGCTTTGTGATTTTAACTTATAGTATACTGATATTACAGAACATTCATACAAGTGACCTGATAGCTTTAAAGTTTAATGTATGAATTATTTGCTTAAATTGGCAGTAATTTAAGTTTGTTTCCCTTCATTGGTTTCCAGGTTGTGCGAAATGCAACTTTGTACTTTGTGATATTACAGTTACTGAAATACAAAATTTCTCTAAGTACTTGGTTCTATTTCAAAAATTCTATACTTGTACAAAACTATCCCTCAGGAGCTGGGAAAATATAATTGAAACTCGACACCATTGAAAACATACAAATCAACCTTGCAAGAATTACTTAAGTGGTATGTTTGGAAATTTACAATGCCCTTCATTGAAAGTTAGTAGAAATTATAATACTACATTTCAAATTCACGTGACAAAAACAATGAGTTACAGCTGTCTTGAATGGGGTCTCGTGGTTGAAAAGCCTCAGGAGTTGTGAAGGTCCAGTCTTCGGTTGGGATGCAGCTTCCAGGAGACCAGAGGTCTTAACCTTAAGAGAGACAAGGAAAAAACACAACATTTTTGAGTTAATTTTGACTAGCAAGAAAATCACAGTATTTTAATTAATCTTATTGAAGGTTTATCTGAGAGAATTGAATGGAGAGGTATAAGGAATTCAAAAAGAAATATGTATTATTCAAACAAGATGAAACAGCATAGCCAGAGATAAACAAACTGAAGCCGGATTAAGACAATGGAATGCAAGCGGTGACAAAAACTTACAAGGGAAAGCTGCTGTAGTCTGGACGCATTGCTGTTTCACCAAGCAGGCCAGCGCCAGCAGTGATGGCGACACAGCTATTTCACTTTGATGTGAAACAAACTAGGAGACACTGGGCTGCAACACAAACAGTTGTAACAGTTGAAAAACAATGGAGGACAGTTGAGGCACATACTGGGCTTCATGATTTTGAGTGAAATTTTTTACTAATAAAATCAAAGTGAGGACACTAGAGAGAAAACGTAGCTTCAAAGAAAGTGGAATGTCTGTGAAGCAGATTCCATTGCTTGTGACAATACGAAATTGATGAAGACTATAAAATGCACTTCCTAATTTTCCTAAACAAAGAGTCGACATACACAAGATGAAAATGATAATTGGACGGTAGTTCTTACCTTTCAGTGTTGTCCATGCTGTTGCCGCCCAACTACATCCAGTTGTTGAATGAAAAGTAGTTGTTCTCAGCATGGCTTCCCTGCAAATTTTCCTTCTCGGTGATCAAGGAATCCTCCTTCCATACCTGTACAAAAAGACGGAGCAGCGATTTAGGCAAGAGCAATAACATAAAGACAGAAAAGTTGCCTATGCCACCAGAACGGGGTTAGGTGACCAAAATACAAAACGAAATTAAGGTAACGATGCGAAAGAAAACTTGACGACGTGATTAGGAGACGCAACACGCAAGCAAAAGTGGAGAAAGAATGTATTGCACCAGAATTAATAAGCTTTGAGACAAAAGCACTCGCAAAATGGCGAGACTCACTTGCGAACGGAAGACGGGACTGGACCGGTGGAGACAAAAACAAAAACAACACCCGGGCTGCATCTGGAACGTCGTGTCCTTCACATTGCACGCCGCGACGCTCGTAGCCCCGCGACCGTACCGTACAGGTGAAAGCACCTCCAGAAAGCTCGAGGTCTCCCCTTTCAGCACGCCGAAATTTTTTCCGCTTACGTCCTCGCGCTGCGCGCCCCGGTGGCCGAACTAATTGGTGGCACTTTCGGACGCCATCCGATTTTTGTCTTCTGCTCTGCCCAACCCCACCCCCAGTCCCCCCGGAGTGTGAAAAGCAACAAGTATCTTATTTGCACTCCAGACTGAAGGGTGAATAGGTCAAGATGGCGCTTCAGTTGTGTTGACAAACTTCATTTCAAACGGATCAGTTTCATCATTTGCACCATGTCACGCATTTTGAAGTTGTCCTCAGTGTGTTCCCAGAGGAAATCTTTCTGCATACAGTCACAGCATACTCACAAACTTGTTAGTACAGTAAAATCGAACGGTCCCATCAACAACACCATGTAGTGAGATGGTTTGTGTGAGATTGGGCTTTCATCATGTCTCTGAGGAAACAAGAAAACCAGCCCCAGCTTTTGTAGAGACTGTAAGAAACAAATCATCAACATTGAGACCAAACCAGCTGGAACAATTTAGGGATAACTACAAGCCAAGTAAGTGTAGCAAGTGTAGACGCTGAAACTGCTTTAGGTATTAAAACAAACTTGAAAGAATCTTTTCATACATTTTCTAATTTTCTTTGAAAATTCCTTTATTTTATGGAAGATGGTTGTAGCTACGGTATGAGCATAAATTAAAATTGTCCTGATTTTACATGGTGAATGTGCACATGTTCCTACGCTTGAAAAATAGAGCATTGGCTTGCATTACGCTTGAAACTGAGCGTACTGACCCTACGCTTGAAGCAGAGCGTAAGAATCTCTGAGCTGGCCTGAGTGTGCTTGGCTTCAAGCGTACAAAGGTCTACGCTTGAAGGAGGGCGTACCAGACTTTAGTACGCTTGAAAGAGGCGTAGCTCTACGCCTTACAAGGGAAGTGTCCCAGGTGTTACATCCAGATGTTGACCAAATTTTGGGAATCTTTCGTACTATAAAAGAGATTAATTTTCCGCATAAAAGTTCCTGCTGAGATATATTACAACACCCTTTAAAATGGATTCGATTAAAAAAAAAATAGCAAAAACTAAAAAAAAATAATTATGACCAAAAAGACTCAAAATTATCTAAAATGTCCAGAAATTTTGAACATTGGAGCAAAAAAAAGTTTTGGGCCATAAAATTTTATTCACCTTGAGTAAAATTTAAAAACATTATTTTGACCAAAAAGTCATCTGAAACGTCCAGGAATGTCAAAATTTTCGGTTTTGGAGACTGGTTGTGTTTTGGTCCTCAAAACTGTTTTCACTCACAAAAAACATTGGAGAACATAATTCTGATCATAAATTCGCAAAGTACACGTGCAAAACTTTTAAAAAAATCTGTGGTTTTGTATAAAGATTTACAATGATGAACCAAAGTTTCTGTCCAAAAAGTTTTCAAACAATTTGAAACGTTACGAAATTTTGTTTTTGGTGAATAAATTGATTTTGACCAGAGTGTCTGTAAAAAATTTGAAACGTCCAGAAAATTTTTTTTTTGGAAAAAATTGAGGTTTTACGGCAAAACAAAAATAATTATTTAACTCGATGTTGTTAGTGACTAAAACGGGAACAGAAGAAAAAATAATTCTCTGGAGGCAAAAAGTTGGTCGTTCTTTTTTCTCGAATATTCGTTTGTTTATTGTTAAGTATTTGACTCTCTTTAGATTTAAAGTAAAATTTGACTATTCTGTGTGCACTGTAACGTTATTGGCGGAGTCATGATAAATGTGTGCTAACGGTTTTTGAAAGGAATTCTTTGGTAAGGTTGGGTTCAGTTCTCTGCTACTTTGCCGTTCCATGTGAATGCCAAAAATTGTCAAGCCTTGCCCTAAAACACTCCCCAGCTTGCCATAATTTGGTACTGCCGGAGACCGAAGCGCCAAACAATAGCAAGCCAACGAAGGTTTAAGGTAAAGGCTTGCCAATTATTGGCATTCAAAGCGGCTTAAGAATCACTGGGAATCCGAGAATGTGACGTCACGTTCGTTTAAACGTGAATCGTGTCACATTCGTTTTATCGTGAATCGGGCGGAATCCGGCCTCATCCGGGCCCGGGAGCAGCTGATTCGCCTTCAAACGAATGTGACACGATTCACGTTTAAAGGGACGTGACGTCACATTCCCGGTTTCTTAGTGATATGTTCATATAACGGAGTGCAGCGCGCGTGAGAAACTGGAGGGAGCGTCTTAAAGTAAATTTTATATACTAAAAATTCGTCTTCTCTAAAATAAAAACTTTCCACATTTCCAGACGTTTGAGACAAGTTTTAAACTTTTTTCTCAAGCTGAATTGAATTTTAAGGACCAACATTTTTTTTGCTCCAAAATCGAAAATTTTCACTTTTCTGAACGTTTCAGATGATTTTGAAACTTTTTGGTCAAAATTGTTTTTTTGCTAGTTTTTGCTGTTTTTTTTTTTAATCGAATCCATTTTAAAGAGTGTTGTAATATATCTCAGCAGGAACTTTTATGCGGAAAATTAATCTCTTTTATAGTACAAAAGATTCCCAAACTTTGGTCAACATCTGGATGTAACACCTGGGACACTTCCCTTGTTAGTTTTACCAGTGCTCGTACGCAGAGCTATATTACCGTATTTTACCATGTAAAACCCACACTACAAGATCAATTTGTGCTTGGTACACAACTGTGGGAGCGTACTTACAAGCACAGATGTATGCTTGGCAAGCACACAGCCATAGATGTATGCTTTGCCAAGCACACAGCTACAGGTGTATGCTTGGCCAAGCACACTTTTATCCCACCCATTAAAAGGCAGGCTCCTACAGCTGTGTACTTGGCCAAGCATACACCTACAGCAGTGTACTTGCCAAGTATACATATATGGCTGTGTGCTTGCCAAGCATACATCTATAGATGTGTGCTTGTAAGTACGCTCCCACAGCTGTGTACTAAGCACACATTTGATCTTGTAGTGCATATATTACCAGTATATCACATATTTCCTTGATTTACTAGTAGTTCCTAACCTCAATTTTACGCACGACTTGGCGTAATGGACGTATTAAGCCGACTAGCGTTTTTTTTATTAAGACTAGCGTACTAAGCTGTTGAGCTATGTACTAAGCTCCTCATTGCGATGATAGAAAGGGTTTGGATTAAAATGTCCGCACACTATAAATCCAAAGGTCAGACTTCTCGCCACTCAAGAGGCGAGACTAAAAGTCTTGCCTTGTTTTGGTCAGACCGGAAAGTCACCGAAATTCGGTCAGACTAAAATGTCTCGCCACAAAATAGCGCAACTTTTTGGTCTGACCACAATGTGGTCAGACTTTTGAGCCCAGTATATACGGTCCATGTGGCCCGTACCGCGGTCAGGCCAAGCTGGGTCCTATCCTGCCCCCTGTCGAACTGAGTTGCGGAGCTGGCAATTGGGATCGGCGGGCGGGGTTTAGCTTGTTTAGATGTGTACATCCCATGTACGCAGCATCTACTGTATACATGGGCATGTACGCAGCATAAGCACACTGTCAGAAAAAAATCACCAAAAAAAAAAAAAAAAAAAAAGAAAAGTTCTAGTCAATTGGTTGCACGGACAGTCCATAATTATTCCCAGGCGTTCACAGAATAATTCCAGACAGTCTGTGAACAGGGAATCTCTGTGAACAGAAAATCTCCGTGAATTGAAAATACCTGTTTCACGCATAAGAAACCGCAAAGCAAAATAAAAAAAAAACAAAAAAAAAACATTTTATTGAAAGCAAGAAATTGAAATGGTATTTCAGTGATGGGTTTGACTCTTTGCGTCGAACTCTAAATAGTCTATAAACTAAGACGAAAGCCATGACCTTTAAAAAGGCAAAAACCCGCCAGAAAAGACATGGTAGACTCCTAATAAGTTTTACACATGGAGTTTGAACCTGTGATATGTGTCGACTTTTTTGTTTGTCTCGGTGAGGGGAAACCGTTATTGTGACATTTTTCTTTTGTACTCAATTCCAGTGTTTGGAAATGAGGTATTTGCGTGGATTAAGCCCAGATCACGGGAAATTTCTGGACACGGACTTGTCTGTGCACGGACTGCTCTGTTCACAGACTCTCCGTTATATTTAGATCACAGAAAGAATCTGGTCACGGGTCCATCTGTAGTGTCTCTGTAAAATATTTTCTGTAACTTCTCTGTAATTTAAACAGAATATTTTTCAGTGTATGTACATGGCATGTATACAGCATTTTCTGCACACATGTACATGGACATGGCATGCACACAGTATTTTCTGTTAACATAGCGTGTATACAGTACTTATTAGATACAATGTACACAGTTCTGCTGACAGAGTATTTCTATATATTGCCCTACATTACTTCTATTTTTGGCAACACTGAAAATTGAATGGAAAGACTTTGCGTCAAAATATGGCGAGACAAGAAGTCTAGCCAAATTTTGGTCAGACCTGAATAAAGTCTCACCAAGATTTGGTCAGACAAAAATGTCTCGCACTTTTCTGTCTGACCACGGAACAGGCCGCATGGACCATATTGAATGGGTTCAAAGGTCTGATCACATTGTGGTCACACAAAAAAGTCTCACCATTTTGTGGCGAGACATTTGTGTCTGACCAAAACTTAGCGAGACTTTCTGTCTCGCCTCTGGCGTGGCAAGAAGTCTGACCTTTGGATTTGTAGTGAATACGTACAAACCCGTACACGGCTCGAGGTTGTTGTTACGCCGCGAACGTTAAACTTCTCTCTTTTGCCCCTCAGCTCAAAGCATTTTCTCTGCAACTGCTGCACGCCAAGACAAGCATTACGCCGTTCCATATGTTCACCGTGGACTACACGCTCATCAGCACGGTGGATGTTGCCTTGGAATCAGCGTCAGACCTTACAAGGGAATGTATTCCGCCGATTCAGTCAGAATTAATTCAATGGTGCCTTTAAACGTTGTTCCCTGTACGTACAAGGAGATTTGGGGTCGTTCCGGAGCAGATAAGAGCCAAAGCAAAAGTGAAAAAAGGGCGATTTTGACCAAATCGTCCCCGAATGATCCAAAACGTCCATTAACATTAAAATGTTCAATTGTTAAAGCAAAAAATATCCTCCATTGGAAATTCAAAAATAAACCAATTTTTTCTTTACAAAACATGCCGTTTTAACACTCCGAAGCGCCATCAAATTCTGACTGTATGACCGGAAAAGGTTGCCTTGTTGGATCCAGTTGATTTGAGACGACTTCTTTTGGTTGCAGTTAGCCATGACCGTCTTTACCTACGCCATCATCGTCGGACAGTTCGGCACTGCCTCATAGCCTGCCGAGCCATGGACATGGCGAGTGCAACAATGCGACACATCAAGGAACGCGAGCGGATTGTTGACATGACGATGTCCACACCCTCTCGAAATAAAGTTTCGTCTGCCCTTTTGTCTTCACTTGCCCACCAAACACTCTGCTACCACCATGGATGGGTCTTCCTACAAAATTGGCTGCAAAACATTATTTATGCCCCACCTACACAGCCTTCCCTACGCGGGTATTTTTTACTCGTATTAAAAAAAGCATTTATTCACCATTGTGAAACTGCAATCCCGAGTGCAATCCTCACCTGGTACAATTTAAGGGGCATTTTGAAAGTGCCGCCCTTCCCAGGAGTACTGTGAATCAGTGATAGGTTGTGTAGGACCATCGATCTAGGTTGAAAGCTAGTGGAATCAAAAACGACCAAATCACAAAATTCAAGTTTAAAATTTTTATGTTTTTGAGAGTGCTGTTGGCACATTTGGCATAGGAGTACTCAGATAATGTATCGAAACAAATGCAGTAAAGGAGAGTTCTATGCTTGCAAAGTGGACAAAACTGGTCGACTTTTGGATTGAGTGTGCGGGACGGGCCTTAATTGCCTTGCCTGGGACACAGGTGCGCGACGGCTATCCGTCTGAAAAAGTCTCCAATCGTGGTGATGGCCATCCAACAATGCAGCGGCCACCTCAACCGTGCCACGTCGCACGATTCGCAGTCATGTAGATAAATGCATTGCATATATGGTCGTTGGGAGCACAAAACGCGCTCCCGGGCTTGCCTATGGCGTATCACAACTTCGTGCCGGAGTGCTTCAAGTAGGAGCCGAGCGCCGAATGTCAAACGAATGGTTTGCTTAGTGACGTGCGAAGCTTTCGAATCCGAATTGAATCGAATTTTGCTACCTACGATTCGGATCGATTTCGAATGAACAGGATTCGGCTTTAGGTGATTCGAGAAAACCGGACACCTTTCGTTCGTACTCGAATGTGGAGCCCGCGCAGTGCGCTCATGTTTGCCAATATTTTTCTTTTACACTGATAACTTACGCATAACACGTCTTAATGAGTCATAATCCAATCATTCTGTGGTTTTAAGAACAATTAAAGTACTTGTCCCAAGCTGCAAGTTTGTCCACGACTGCGTCCATAACAGTACTTTTGATTCGAATCGGATTCGAAGTAGGGACATTCGATGCGATTCGAGCGATAAACTAACATTCGATTCGATTCGGAAAAAAAAAATACAAATTTTATTCGATTCGACTTTGAAAAATGCCACTTCGCACACCACTAGGTTAGCTGATGCATGAGGAATGTATGGCAATACATTAATTTCCAAAATAGTGTTGTTTTTTTTCTTTCTTTTTTTAAGGGGGGCGAAGAAAGTGTAACATGAGATTTAAAATTCATTCTGAAGTGGCCTAGAAGCAATCTGATAAGTTAATGAAACTTATCTACTACAGTTTCTTCGCGTTTAAATGTAGCGGACAGGTCAGCCGGGAATTGCCACACAGCCAACCAACGTAGACCGCCGGCTCCATGTGAGGACGGACAGCGATGTCTTAGGGGCCGTCCAAAAAATACGTAACGCTTTAGGAGGCCCCCTTTCCCCAATGAAACGCAGCGTGACGCTCGCTCGGACCCCTCCCCCGGTGCGTAACGCACACCGCCAAAAATTTAGTCCATTTGTGGAGAAAGTTACCCTAATTTTAGGAATGAAAGTCCGTAAATTTTCCATTTATTATACAAACGTGATTCTTCAGGGGCAACCACACGGGGTTTACGGTGGTGCGGCCGCACCACCGTAATTTTAAAAAGAGGTAGGTAAAGAGGAGAAGAGGGAGGTAGCTGAGAAGGAGAAGGACTTAAAAGGAAGGGAAGAAAAAGAGGAGAAAGGAAAGGAGTGGAGGAAAGGAAAAAAAAGGAGAGAGGAGGAAAGGAAGGAAAGAGGCAGAAAAGACACAGAAAAAGTAGAGTTCTTTTGAAAAATATGAGAGCCGGGTCAAAAAGAGGGAGGTTTTTAGTCCGAGAGGGAGGGAGGTCGGAGGGCCCCGCACCACCGTGCTCAAAAGTTGTGGGCGCCCCTGGTAATAAGGTGAAACACAAGTTCCTTCTCTTTTTAAGGAGACAATTTCCTACTCATTGTAATGGCCAGGTACTCGGTGACATTGACCAACAGTGAACCTGCAAGGCTGCTGGCCTTTGCTGGCATTGCTAGCATAAATACTATTTGATCCACTCCCTGTGACGTGTTTCTTATTTGATTGGCTGAGCGATTAGCGAAGCCAGTTACTTCACTGGGGTTGAAAAACTTTTCCTGTCTGTCTGTCTGTCCGTCTGTCTGTGTGTCCGCACTACTCCTCCCAAACGGCTCGGCCGATCGGGACGAGATTTTGCAGGGTTGTGGGGTATATCCTTGGCTCGCCACACGCCAAAATTCAGCTCTCTATCTCAAATTATTCAGTCGTACCAACGAAAAAACACTAAAAAAACGGCAGAAAAAGTGCAACTTTTTAGGGACTTCATATTTTCGTACCATTTTTACATAGTTTCGTATGTTTTTGAAGGTGCTGATGACGAAAATGAAATCAATTTCGACCCCTGACCAAAGTTTTGACTGCGAATGGGCTACCTCGGCCCGAATTCACTATATAATCAACTACGACTCTTCATCTTGTAAAAAGGGGGTCAACCGACTAAAAATTTTTATTGCAGATTTCGACAGGTCTCGGCAAGACCTTTTCAAAGAGGGGTCGGAAGGGGGGTCTGGGAGCCCGACTTCATCAGTTGGCCCAATCAGGATCTTGAAAAAAGGGGATCGACCGACTAAAAATTTTTATTGCAGATTTCGATAGGTCTCGGCAAGACCTTTGCAAAGAGGGGTCGGAAGGGGGGTCTGTGAGCCCGCCTTCACTGCAAGAAAAAGTGTAGATAGTACAACAAAAGTACAACAAAAACTGTACAATAAAAGTACAACAGGGATTGTAGAAAGTACAACGAGAATTGTACAAACCACAACGAGGCCTGGACTGCACAGCACTCGTCATGCCGGTTCCATTGTACTTTGTACAACAATTGTACAACAATTGTTGTACTTTGAAAGTACAATAAATTCCTGATAAAAAATTTGCCAGTAATTTGTGTACTTTCGTTGTGGTATTTTCTTGCAGTGTTCATGTATTGTGAAAATTGGTGCAACGGCCATGTTTTGCACACTAACTTTTGCACAGTGGGAACACAAGAGCGGGCTTCAGTCCTGATGTTACATCAATAAGTTTGCGCTTTACCTCCACGGGGTGTGAGGAGCGAGGACCGACGGCCCGAGAGACGGCCTCCGATTAGGCCAAGCCATGCGAGGGCCGAAGAAGGCCCGAGAAAAATCCGCCGGCAGGCCAAGCTGGTATCGGCCCCTGTCGAACTGAATTGCCGGCGCAGCGAAGCGGAGCTGCCTTCTCCGCTCGACGGAAGGTCGGGCCCTAGCTTGTATACTTCGACCATTCATCACGTAGTGCACTACTCATTGCCTCCATGAACCCTTAAAAGAGCTTGCCGAAGGCAAGCAGGAAGCGCCGCAGGCCAAGGTAGGTGTAACGCCAGGCGTGGATTGTCGTAACCGGCGCAGCATCGCGAAGCCTGTTACGACAAGACACGGTCTGGCGTAAACCTACCTTGTTTACCATTAAGTTGGTCATCGCCCAAAACTGGGCGAGGGCATCTTCATCGCCCAAATATTGGCAAGAAGTTCTTCATCGCCCAAGTTTGGGCGATAAGATTCTCCTTACCCAAATTTTGAGCGATGAAACCTTCGCCCAACCTTGAGCAATGTCAAAACTTACTTCCCATGTTTGAGCGATCAAGAGTCATGGCCAAATATTTGGTGATGAGCATCGCCTTTTGATTATCAGTGCTAAGGCCGAGGAAGAAAACTTAGGGGAATGACCGCTGGTAAGCCGTGTTTTAGTTATGTTCTCTGTGGTTAATTTCACAACACCGCTGGTAAGGCCCACGCTGCCTCAAACGCCATTCAATGTCGCTGTGCCGCCACCACCATTCAATCTTGCTGTGCCGCCACCGCCATTCATTTCTGCGGCGCCTCTACCACTCTCGTTTGACACCGCTGTGCCGCCTCCACGGTACAACCCTTCAGTGGTGTGTCCACCGCCATTTATGCCGAATTTGCCTGAATTTGACCTGAGGAGGCCACCCCCTGTCGCTCAAGCCATTGGCACTGGACGTGATTATGATAGTCCTCTCGATCTTTCGGCTTCAAGGACAGCCAATAAATGGGTAAGAGTGGTTGTTCACCTGGAGCGCGCGGCGGCCGCTCGGGCAGGTGGCCCCGAGGGAGCCCACGTGGCCCACGGCGTCCACCCTATTATGCTCTCCATGATTGAGGCTCACAATGAGGAAGTGTTTCATGAAGCATATGCTGTTTTGAAAAGTGTTGCCAATTCCGCCTGTTTAGATTGTTGTCATAAATATTGGCATAATAGTGATCTGTTAGTATGAAACATGAGGCATTTTTGGGCCCAACTCATGTAGATTGGAAATCATTCCCATAAAAAAAGGCTACTGCAGCCAAATAAAGGTACGGAAAAATAGTTTGAGTGTCTGGCTTCTGCAGCCAAAAAAAAAGGTACGGAAAAATAATTTGAATGTCTATGGCGGATTACTACTATCCATTTACCAACTTAGGGTTACAACATTAAGTCACTATGTATATTACAAAGAAAGAATGCACATTGATGTAAATGTGGGCCAGTCTTTTTATAAAGTACCGACTGGTTTTCTCTTTTTGGTGTAGAGATGTGGTCAGATAAAACTGCGATTGTTACTAAACAAAAAGTGTGTACGCAAATTTAATAAGAAAATGACAAATGGTGCGTTCCATGTCAAACCATCACGGCCCGAAACGTACTTTCTCAGACCTGGTCCCCAATTTTTTCTATGATAGCCTACCACCCAAGCAATACTCTCGTACATTTTTTTGAAAAACTGTTCAGAACTTTGGCCGTACTGAATTTATAAAGTTGCAAATTTTAAGATTTTTTTCATTTTTTGATTTTTGGAAAAATGATGAATTTGGGCGCTTAAATGGGTTCAATACAGTAAATGGCAACATAACCTAGTGACAAAAAATGTATGGGACCCCCAGCCTTTTCTAGAAAAAAAATCTCCACCAAAAAAGCACCATTTCTTCAATTCCTTACATACGTTCAAAAGTGATTATCGCAAGTGATTCTTTGTTCAGATGTAAAGGTGGTCTCACACAATTTTGAGCGTTATGTTTACCGTAAAAAGGGGGACGTAAGCTGCACGAAACTACTCCGCGGGGCCACGTTCTTCACCGCGGGAGCAGGGTCGCGGTATCCTCCGGGGTTACCCGCGTGGCGCGTGCAGCTCGCATCCCCCATTCCACCGGATCCTGACTGGTGGTTCTCTTGCTGACTTTCCCACACCCTAGCGCTTGAGAGTGGTCTGACACTTTGCTCGCGTGAACCTACGCTTAATGCTATAAAGTCAACTTCAACTCAACGTATCCCGTTTTTAGCCCGTCCCGTAAATACGAAGGACGGGCATATAGTATGATGCTTGCTGTGCGTTCGTCCGTCCGTCCGTCCGTCCGTCTGTCCGTCCGTCCAAGGACTTCCCGTGATCCGATCTTCACCGAATTTGGTATGCAGCCTCCTTGGGTGACCCTAAGATCCGCCCGGTGGCAGCAAATCCGATCCGAGCCCCGGGGGCTGCTGCAGGTGCATCATGGTCTACATGGGCTGGAGGAGGATCTCGACAACGGGTACAGCTAGAAGGGCATGTAGGGGTATTTTTGGAATCGGGGCGACGAAACAAAGCCAATGGTGCTGGTTTTGAACAAATCTGAGAAGTTTGGACCCAGGTTCAAATCCCGGAGGGACCAAATTTTTTTTTTTTAGTTAAACGTTGTTTCTTATGTTTTTGAGGGTGCTGATGACGAAAATGATATCCATTTTGACCTAAGACGCCGCGAGGGCGACGCTGCAGGTGCATCATGGTCTATATGGGATGGATGAGGATTTTGGCAACGGGTACAGCTAGAAGGGCATGTAGGGGTCTTTTTGGAATCGGGGCGACGAGACAAAGCCAACGGTGCTGGTTTCGAACAAATCGGAGAAGTTCGGACCCATGTTCGAATGCCGGTGGGACAAAAAAAATTCTTGAGTTTAACGTTGTTTCTTATGTTTATGTGGGTGTTGGTGACGAAAACGACGTCCATTTCAAACTCAGACCCACGTTTGAATCTCGTGGTCAAATACGACTTATTTTCCCTTTCCATTTTGACATTGATTCATACGTTTTCGAGGGTGCTGATGGCAAAAAAAAAGAGGTCCGTTTGGACCCCGACGTAGTTTTTGGCCCGTCCCGTAATATTTATGAAAATAAATATCGGAGGACGGGCATATAGTATGATGCGTGCTGTGCGTTCGTCCGTCCGTCCGTCCGTCCGTCCGAGGACTTCCCGTGATCCGATCTTCACCAAATTTGGTATGCAGCCTCCTCGGGTGATCCTTAGGACCGCCCGGTGACGGCTTTTTCGATCCGAGCCCCGGGGACGCTGCTGCAGGTGCATCATGGTCTACGCGGGGTGGAGGAGGATTTCGGCAACGGGTGCATCTAGAAGATGTAGGGGTATAGGGGTGTAGGGGTATTTTTGGAACCAGGGTGATGAGACAAAGCTAACGGTGCTTATTTCGAGCAAATGGGAGAAGTTTGGACCCGGGTTCAAATCCTGGTGGAGTATATTACAAATAAAATTTTTATTCAAGTTTTCTTTAATTTCATAGGTTTTTGAGGGTGCTGATGACGAAAATAACGTCTATTTTGACCCAGACCCACGTTTAAAGCCTGTAAAAGTTAAACATTGGCGACACTCGTTAAATTTAAAATTTACGGGACGGGCCAAAGTTGCCGATCTGTATCGCCACTTATCCTGTTATTATTTTTGTCAAGGGTTCTAAGCGCTCCTCCGAGGAGCTGGAAAGGACGCAGGCCGACGCCGTGAAGGCCGCCGTGGAGAAAGCCATTACAGTCGCAGCAGTAGAGCAGGCCGAGGCCGTTCAGCTCGCTGCTGAGGATACCAGGGCAGCTGAGATCGCCAGGCGGGAAGTGGCCGTGAAAATCGTTGTCCAAGAAAACAGTGCCGCCCAGGCTGCCAAGCTGGCAAGGGCTGAAGGGCTGGCCGTGGACGAGGCTAAGGCAGCCGAGGCGGCAATGTGGGCTGGGACTCATGCAAGACGGGCAAAAAAGTGTTTCGTATGTACCGTCAACGAGGGTAACTTGGGACACTTTTTCACGTGTTTTTCACGCTCAAGGCAAGATTTTCGACCGAGGCCCTTGGGTCCTAACTATGTTCAAGTTTGACCCTTTCCTCATTATTTCATGCTTGTCTGGTCTATTTGCCTCGATTAAGACGTTTACAATCTGCTCCGAAAAAGTGTCCCTAGTTACCCTATGACCGGAGGTAACTTGGGACAGTAGGGGAGAAACTTCATCCACATGTATCTAGTGCTCCATTTAAGGGGGTATCCACGTGTGTCGACATTTAAAACAGAGGTTTCCGCCGTCGCTCATGTATTCAAAACTATAAATTCTATTGAATCGAAATGTTTTCCCCTTAATCACAAATGGTTTTAGCTTCTTTCCCCCTCGCCGAAATGCTGATTGGATTGGCCGTCTCCGAATAAAGCGACCTCCTCGGAGACGACCGCAAAAAATGGCTGGTGTTCCTAAAACCAAACGGCTCATCAGAAAAAAATCGCCGGCGGGTGGTTATGGCCAACTAAATTCTCCAGGACCTAAACCTCAAAAAAAAAAAAAAAAAAAAAAAAAAAGGAAACAAAAAAGGTTTTGGGAAACGTGTAAAATTGGCACTATGTTTCATTTTTTTCGATATGTTAAAAAAGAGGTATATTTGATTTTTGAGGTTCAGGGCGTAGGGCATAGGTAGAGGAACGTCTCCAAAAAATTTCAGACTTCTATCTCAATTTTTCTGGCCTAGAGAACTCCAGCCATTTCGGAAATGGCGTTTCGAGATAACCGCATTTAAAGTGAGTGTCTTATCGGGAGGGATTTACCCTTATCACCTTATACTTTAAGCGCATGCCATGTTCAGGAAAATTCGAATTGTGTGCTCAGTCATCTTTTACCGTATTAGTGGGACCCTTGAGAACATTTTTAGGCCAAAAAAAGAAATTCGATTTTTCGCCAAAAATACACGTGGATACCCCCTTAAGCTCATGTAAACGAGTAGGTACGGAAAAAAGTACAGAAAGTTCCGTACTTGGCAAGTACGGATAGTTCAGGCAAATTGTTGACCAGACAAGTTCCGTACTTTTTTCTACCAGTGCACACACTCCGCGCCATACTTTAGAATTTGAGAGTCCCTGAGAAATAGCACTTTCGGTGCAGGCACGGATCCACAGACAGATTCAAACGGGTAAAATGGTCACAAAAACTGCCAACTGACCGGGGCAAAGTGTGATTTTTTGCCTAACTTTCAGGCAGCTTCGCTGCATTCTTGGGGGAGGAGGGAAAGGAGACATTTCCGACACCTTGCCACGCACATGCACCTGCGCGTATCGTCGCCCCGCTTGTCCCTACCGACCTGCACCTGCGAGTGTCACGCGCAGACCCCAAAGCATTGCATCGCTTGTGTAATCTTATTGGAAGCGGGCTTGCAACAAATAAGGTCACTGATTGGTGGACGATTTTGGACCCTTTTAGAAACTTCTGACGCCGATTGCTGCTGAACTTCGAGTCTGAGGTCACAACATGCTTATTATATTTTGTTCGTCTTGTTGAGATGTATTTATTTCCGCCATCGAATTGTTTCTATCGCAAATTTAAAATTTTGCCTTCATTCTACATTGATGATGAATTCGATGTCTGAACAGTTTCCGAGGTACGGTGAATGCATGTTCCCAGGGTACAGTGGATTCCGTTCCTTGAGGTACGGTGTCTGCTGTATCCCTGGGTACGGTATACACCTTCTTTCGATGTACAGTGAAGAGTGGCATTAAGATTAACAGTCACAACCTTCATTTTTTCTCCCAGTGTATGGTTGGCCTTGTTTCTACGGGCCAAGAAGCGCCCTTGGTAGCTGCTAACCAATTGGTCCACTACAGCACGAGACCGGTCCAAAGATGGGACAGGCGGTTCCAAGAGGAAGGGTACGAAGGCCTTAGAACGAGGCGTCAAGGACGACCTCGCACAGTGAGCGATGAGGACGTGGCACTCCTGAGGGCTTCGCTACTTGCTATGCCCTTCCGCACGCTACAAGAGGTGGTCTTGGAGTCACTTCCTCATCTAGTTCCACACATCAAAACAGTCTACAGAAGGTAATTTTTCTTTTTCGCGTGTTAGCCATATCCTGTGATGGCACGACCAGACGACTAACAGTCTTAATTAAATAGAAACATTGTGATATCAGTATGTTTTTACTTTCAGGGTGTACGAGACAAGCTGTGGGCGGCAAGGAAGCCGGAACTGATTGAGGTTCACAGGCAGGCACGCCTGAATTTCACTCTTGGGCACATTTGACGGACTGTGCAGGAGTGGCGAGCAACTGTCGTGACAGATGAAAAATCCTTCAGGTCCTGCGATAGTCGGTCCCGCTTAGTCCGGAGGGTTCCTGGGACAAGGTGAGTCTTATTAGGTTCAAGATCATACGTTAATCTATAGATTTGTGTGCGAAGCATCCAACTCGCTTGTGAACTTCAGGTGTGCCGAAGAAAACATCTTGCCCAGAACAGAAAGTGGACGGGTGACGGCCATGTTTTTCGGGGCGTGTTATGCGGACCACGGCGGCCTGGTGTTTTAATCTTGCCCACCCCACGACACCGAGGACTACAGGTAAGCAAAGCACCTGAGTTCTTAAATGTTGAAAAATAACTCAACTTTAAAAAAATTTCGTTGACTTTTTTATTGAAATTTTTATTGGGTTTAATGGGTTTAAAACCTATTGTCGATCTGACAAGTTAGAGTCGTTACAATTACTGGCTCTGACAAGAATTTAATTTCTTTTGACAAAGAAGTGATTCAAACAGACTAAATTCTAGTCAATTTTTGACCATTTTGACCTATCCCCAAGTAGGCATATAAAGTTACAGAATGTAAATATGTTTCCTTAACTCGTGCAGCTTGGTTTAGCACAACTTACGAGGAATAACGCCCTCCCTTTCCCCTGCTTGGTTGCAGGAGTCTTTGCCTTCAGCCCCTGGACGACAAGATGGAGGAACTGGAGGGACAAGGCGCTGCATTCGATTTTGAGCAGGACAACGCCGGCACACACACGTAAGCCAAACATTAAAAAGTTTGTTAGCTGCTGAGCGATTAGCGAAGCCACTTACTGCAGTGGGGTTGAAAAGTTTTGTGTGTCTGTTTGTGTGTGTGTCCGCACTACTCCTAAACGGCTCGGCCGATCAGGACGAGATTTTGCATCCTTAGCTCGCCAAACGCCGAAATTCAGCTCTCTATCTCAAATTATTCAGTCGTACCAACCAAAAAACACTAAGCAGAAAAGGTGCAATTTTTTAGTGACTTAATATTTTTGAGACATTTGTACATGGTTTCGTATGTTTTTGAAGGTGCTGATGACGAAAATGAAATCAATTTCGACCCCTGACCAAAATTTTAACTGCGAATTGGCTACCTCGGCCCGAATTTACTAACATTATCAACTTCGAACCTTCATCTTGATAAAAGGGGATACCGACTGAAGAATTTTATTGCAGATTTCGAAAGGTCTCGGCAAGACCTTTTTAAACAGGGATGGGAAGGGGAGGTCTAAGAGCCTGACTTCATCAGTTGGCCGAATCAGGATCTTGAAAAAAGAGGATCGACCGAATAATTTTTTTTTTTATTGTAGATTTGGACAGGTCGAGGCAAGACCTTTTCAAAGAAGGGTCGGAAGAGGGGTCTGCGAGCTCACCTTCATGTATTGTGAAAATTGGTGCTACGGCCATGTTTTGCACATTTACTTTGACACAGTGGGAACACAAGAGCGGGCCTCAGTCCTGATGTTTCAACAATCAGTTTGCGCTTTACCTCCACGGGATGTGAGGTGCGAGGACCGAAGGTCCGAGAGACGGCCTCAGATTTGGTTAAGCCAGGTCTGGTGCGAGGGCCGAAGAAGGCCCGAGAAGAATCCGCCGGCAGGCCAAGCTGGTATCGGCCCCTGTCGAACTGAATTGTCGACGCAGCGAAGCGGAGCTGCCTACTCGGTTCGACGGAAGGGCGCGCTCCAGCTTGTATACTTCGACCATTCATCACGTAGTGCACTACTCATTGCCTCAATGAACCCTAAGGCAAGCAGGAAGCGCCGCAGGCCAAGGGAGGTGAAACGCCAGGCGTGGATTGTCGAAATAGGCGCAGCATCGCGAAGCCTGTTACGTCAAGACACGGTCAGGCGTAAACCTACCTTGTAATGAATACTTTAACTACACTTTACTGTTTTCCTTAACCCTTCCGAGTTCTTTGGTACAGCCACTTTAACTCTTGAAACTAAAATTTTAGAGAAACGCTCGTAGAGCCGTCCGTTGGACCGCGTCGAGTGATTTCTACACAAAACACAAAGTAAGCCTGTGAGTGGGTCAAGGCCCTGACCGCACTTTTGTGTCAAACACCACACAAATTCTAGGGCATAATTGGCTGAAGCCGGTTACTCCACTGGGGTTGAAAAACTTTTCCTGGCTGTCTGTCTGTTTGCGCGCGTGTGTTTGTGATTGTGTGTCCGCACTACTCCTGAACGGCTTCGGCCGATCTGGCTGAGATTTTGCAGGGTTATTAGGCATGTCCTTGGCTCGCCACACGCCAAAATGCAGCTTTCTATCGCAATCCATTCAGTCGTACCAAAGCAAAAACTTTTCTACGACTTTTCATTGTAGAGACATTTTACATGATTCAGCATGGTTTGGGAGGTGCTGATGTCGAAACTGAAATCATATATGGCCCCTTACCAAAGTGTCAACCACGTATGGACTACCTCGACTAGAATATTCTCCTATAATGTACTTCGACCATGCATAACGTAGTGCACTACACATTGCATCAGTGAACCTTAAAACAGCGTGCCGAAGGCAATCAGGAAGCGCCGCAGGCTAAGGTAGGTGTAACGCTAGGCGTGGATTGTCGAAACTGGCGCAGCATAGCGAAGCTTGTTACGACAAGACACGGTCTGGCGTAAACCTACCTTGTACATAACCAATGAAAACGAAGTAAAATTTTACGCCACTTGGAAACATCAGTGGCCTACGCCTGTTGTGTTCATAACGCTGTGACGCAGGTACCGAGAAATTCAAAAGAGTGTCCGGAAAACAGTTTCACGACTTCGCTTTGGAGGTCCGTGTTAAGATGACTACTTGCAATTAAAATCGTTCTCACCATATAAAAGATCACTGAGGTGATGGTGTAAAGGGGGAAGGGAATTGGGAAGAGTTTCGAAATGATAACCTGAATTAGTGATGTTGATGTTTTGACTAACTACGTCAACCACCAAAATGAAATCTTCAAAGGCGGTGAATGATGCCAACTGTCACAGAATGACAATTTTGCGAAACAAAACCATGGATTTAATGAAAATGATGTACAAAAAAAAAAGGAAAAATGTATCAAAAATGAACAGGACATTGGACGGAAGGCCTAAAGTCCGAATGAAAGTCGCCACACAAACGGGTGGTACGAATTGGACAGTTTGGGCACGTCACGACTTGACCCAGTCCACGGCTCGGACATGCGGGGTCAAGTCCCCAATACCGGCATAGCAGAACCGCAGGTGGAATGTTGAAGGCCAGTTCCACTACTTCATGGACGCTGGAGGCGCCGCCGGTCACATGCTCCCATCGGCCCACAGCCCACTGGCAGCATGCAACATGAGCCTGGACCAGACAAGATGGGGACTCACGAACACACAATGGGGCCCAGGTCCTTCCCTCTGAGTTAATTCATTACTCACGTTGTACGTGGGCCGAGGGCCTGGAAGTTTTATCTGGGCAAATTGCCCCACTTAACGTTGGTTCTTGGCAATGATAAATGAGTTTGCCATGGTCAGAGAAAACTGAGACGAGAGTTGAGACTCAAGCCAATGATAAAGGAATGGATTTTCAAGACAAAGAAGACAACAGAAGGCAGGACAAAGGACACAGGCCAAAAGGGAAACAGGCAAGTGTGACTAACCTACACCCAATTAAAATGATCAACATGAGCAGGTTAAAATATATAAAAGGACAAGGTGCAATCAGGATAGGAGCATAGTTTATTACCAGCAAGGTGGAGATCAAAGAGAGGCCACAAATAAAAAAATCATGGAGATGGCAATGAACAATAAGGAAAAACAAAATAGATGAAGGTGGGCCGTCCGGCAGCTGAACTTGAAACGGTGCAGGTGCGGGCACAGGCACAGGAACGGGAGGAGGTGGCACAAAAGCAAAGCCCAGACGGACGGGGCGCAGGGGACGACACGCAGCACGTATCGGCTAGGGCATGTCGGGCAGATGTCTGAAAAGGCACAACGCCATTCGTCGTGTGCGATGGAGGTGCCGGATGATGCTGGTGTGTGCGTGGTCCAAGAAGAACTACCACTGGCGCCCACATCAATGCCCAATTTACCCCATGGGGATTCCAGGGGCGATTTGTAGCCCAGATAGCACATTTGAAATGAGCCTGAAGGGAAATCGTATAATGAAGGTACATTTACAGCACGGGACTTCGGTAAAGAGGCTAGAGACGCTCAGAGGGAGGATACAGGGACGTACTGGCCCGGGTGGGGATTGTTGGATTCTCCCGCGATTGTCACATGCACACTAAATCCTTATGCACTTTTTTGATCATAGTTATGAACGATTTTGCACATGCGTATGCTTCTGTATAATATTATGCATAACAACGCATAATTTATACATAGTTATGAATAAATTATGCACAACAACGTATAATATTATGCATAACAAACGCATGTGCAAAATCGTGCATAACTATGTACAAAAAGTACATAAGGATTTAGTGTGTGGAAAGCAGGGAGATTACACGGGCCCGCGGGGCCCGTCAAGGGGCCCGCTTGCGTCGCTGTGGGTTTGAGGTTTGATGACTTTAAGGACGTCACACAAGTTATAAAAAATAAATATTATGGCGTATATAGCTTTAATCGATCAAAGAAAAGACACTGTTACACGGTAGATTTACGCCAGTCCGTGTCTTGTCGTAACAGGCTTCGCGATGCTGCGCCAGTTTCGACAATCCACGCCTGGCGTTTCACCTCCCTTGGCCTGCGGCGCTTCCTGCTTGCCTTAGGGTTCATTGAGGCAATGAGTAGTGCACTACGTGATGAATGGTCGTAGTATACAAGCTGGAGCGCGCCTCTCCGTCGAACCGAGTAGGCAGCTCCGCTTCGCTGCGCCGGCAATTCAGTTCGACAGGGGCCGATACCAGCTTGGCCTGCCGGCGGATTCTTCTCGGGCCTTCTTCGGCCCTCTCACCAGACCTAGCTTGGCCCAATCGGAAGCCGTCTCTCGGGCCTTCGGTCCTCGCACCTCATACCCGTGGAGGTAAAGAGCAAACTTATTGATGTAACATCAGGATGAGGCCCGCTTTTGTGTTCCCACTGTGCCAAAGTTAATGTGCAAAACATGGCCGTTGCACCAATTTTCACAATACATGAAGGCGGGCTCACAGACCCCCCTTTCGACACCTCTTTGAAAAGGTCTTGCCGAGACCTATCGAAATCTGTAATAAAATTTTTAAGTCGGTCGATCCCCTTTTTTTCAAGATAAGGGGCGAAGTTGATTATGTTAGTAAATCCGGCCGAGGTAGCCAATTCCAAGTTAAAACTTTGGTCAGGGGTCGGTATTGATTTCATTTTCGTCATCAGCACCTTCAAAAACATACGAAACCATGTAAAAATGTCTCTAAAATATTAAGTCACTAAAAAGTTGCACTTTTTCTGCCGTTTTTTAGTGTTTTTTCGTTGGTACGACTGGATTATTTGAGATAGAGAGCTGAATTTCGGCGTGTGGCGAGCCACGGATATACCTAACAACCCTGCAAAATCTCAGTCAGATCGGCAGAGCCGTTCGTTTGGAATAATACACTGCCGCTCAAAATTAGCGGCCCATTTTTTAAAGCGCGGCGCCGTTTCTATGTTTTTCGAGCTGGGATGCTGAAATTTAGAAGGCAGGTGCCCCTATTGTTCTTCTTGAGCCCTGCAAAGTGTGCGATCCGTGCGCCCATCCTTGCGACCTGTGCCACCCCTTCACTGCATAGGGGTGTAAAAACCGAGATAAACATGTCAAAATTTTTGTCTTTTAATGATCGGAAACGGCAAATTTGCGGTGTACCGACTCAAATGAGTCTCCCCTTTACAACTGTGCAAGCGGAATCGCAATCGGACAATTCCACCCCTTTCCACAGTCACCCCCACCCCCTCGAGGGGTTGGTTTTCAAAAATGTTTGAAACCGACTGCAAACGATCCAGAAGCCTCTCCTGTACACGGTACAATTTTTCTTTTTCGATTCCGACCACCCCCGGCCGTACCACCCCCACGGAGGACCCACCCCATTTTGAATTTGTGCCGTTTCAGCCGCAAGGGGGTCAAATTTGTGTCCCAAAATTCATGAGGACACACCTTGGGTGCGCACAAACCCATTCGGATCGAAAAATCCAGATCCGGAAATTTTCATTCACCGCTGTAGGGGTGACCACCCCCTCTCACCCCCTGCTCCCCCGAGAGGGGCAGGAAGGTCGTTCAAGGGTGGCCCCGGCCAAGAAGACACGGCTCAACCATTCCTGAAATTTTCGAGTCGATCCGGTGCACCGTTTACCCTCCAGGGCGAAAAAACCGTCGAAACCAGCAAAAACATCCCTCAAGTTCACCCTTCGTGAACGCCGAACTGAGGAGGGGTAGCGGCCAAACTCCAAGTGTCCCATCTCGGCACAACCCCTCTCTGCAACCCCCTTTTCTTTCACTCCGCTGCGGTAACGCCCGCGCCCATGCCAACGAGGCAAACGCGGTGATGCACTCGTGCGTCTTCCGCCACCACAGCCATGCGCCGGCGAGGCAGGCAACTCGTCGCACGGGCTGCGCAGGTGTGCCAACGTACTGGAGGCGTGCGCGCGCGCCAGGTCGCCGCTCTTCAACAGGGCCAGTCCAGCAGCACGGTAGGGATGACTCGTGCGCGTCCATGTGCATTTTTCCTGTATTGCTGGACTGGCCCTGTTGAAGAGCGGTGACCTGGCGCGCGCGCACGCCTTCAGTACGTTGGCGCACCTGCGCAGCCCGTGCGACGAGTTGCCTGCCTCGCCGGCGCATGGCTGTGGTGGCGGAAGACGCACGAGTGCATCACCGCGTTTGCCTCGTTGGCATGGGCGCGGGCGTTACCGCAGCGGAGTGAAAGAAAAGGGGGTTGCAGAGAGGGGTTGTGCCGAGATGGGACACTTGGAGTTTGGCCGCTACCCCTCCTCAGTTCGGCGTTCACGAAGGGTGAACTTGAGGGATGTTTTTGCTGGTTTCGACGGTTTTTTCGCCCTGGAGGGTAAACGGTGCACCGGATCGACTCGAAAATTTCAGGAATGGTTGAGCCGTGTCTTCTTGGCCGGGGCCACCCTTGAACGACCTTCCTGCCCCTCTCGGGGGAGCAGGGGGTGAGAGGGGGTGGTCACCCCTACAGCGGTGAATGAAAATTTCCGGATCTGGATTTTTCGATCCGAATGGGTTTGTGCGCACCCAAGGTGTGTCCTCATGAATTTTGGGACACAAATTTGACCCCCTTGCGGCTGAAACGGCACAAATTCAAAATGGGGTGGGTCCTCCGTGGGGGTGGTACGGCCGGGGGTGGTCGGAATCGAAAAAGAAAAATTGTACCGTGTACAGGAGAGGCTTCTGGATCGTTTGCAGTCGGTTTCAAACATTTTTGAAAACCAACCCCTCGAGGGGGTGGGGGTGACTGTGGAAAGGGGTGGAATTGTCCGATTGCGATTCCGCTTGCACAGTTGTAAAGGGGAGACTCATTTGAGTCGGTACACCGCAAATTTGCCGTTTCCGATCATTAAAAGACAAAAATTTTGACATGTTTATCTCGGTTTTTACACCCCTATGCAGTGAAGGGGTGGCACAGGTCGCAAGGATGGGCGCACGGATCGCACACTTTGCAGGGCTCAAGAAGAACAATAGGGGCACCTGCCTTCTAAATTTCAGCATCCCAGCTCGAAAAACATAGAAACGGCGCCGCGCTTTAAAAAATGGGCCGCTAATTTTGAGCGGCAGTGTATGAAATCACTGAAAAAGTTACTTTTTCTGCCATTTTTTGGTGTTTAAACGCTAGTACGACTAAATGGAATCAGAAAGAAAGCTGAATTTTTGCGTGTGGCGAGCCAAGGACTTACCTAATAACCCTGCAAAATCTCAGACGGATCGGCTGAGCCGTTCAGGAAGAGTAGTGCTGACACACAGACACACACACACATACACTGACAGGCAGACAAAGCTTTCCAACCCCAGTGAAGTAACTGGCTTCGATAAATCGCTCAGCCAATTATATAGTACAGCGGACGCCCGACGGTTAGCAGACTACATTCCTTTCTTCTTCTCACCACTAAAATACCTTATTGGTCACAGATCGAATTCACGGTACTCAGACACATCGAAGCTCTCTTTTGCCCCTGGAAGGTAGGCAAATCCGGGCCCCCGAGAGCAGATTTCCCACCCGACTCGTGGGCCCCCAGTCCGTCCCTAGTCACATTGAAGGTTTGCAAAAAGCCATAGGGGCGAACCCTGGCGCAAGGCTCCACGATGCTAGAAGGAGTGCTCATCGTCGAGGATACAAGCGAGATCAACAAGTTGAGATAAAAGGGAAAGTGGCGTTACAAATCGGCAACTTTGGCCCGTCCCGTACATTTTAAACATTCGCAATTGCTGTCGTATTTTAGCCCATAGTGATGCGAATCTCTGTCGGAAACTAAATAGATGTTACTTTCGTCATCAGCACCCTTAACGTATGAAACCATGTCTACCTCGAAATAAAGATTAGGGTCGTATGTGACGGAAACAGCACTCGACTGCCTGGGTCCAGTTCGGGGTCAAAAAGGAAAAATTTTGGTCGCATTTGACCCTACCGGGATTCGTAAGTGGGTCTGGGGTCAAAATAGATGCAATTTTCGTCATCAGCACCGTCAAAAACATACGAAACAATGTCAAGCTAGGGTTGAAAATTTTGGTCGTATTTTACCCCACCGGGATACAAACCTGAGTCTGGGGTCAAAATGGATCTCATTTTCGTTGTAAGCACCCTCGAAAACATATGAAACAATGTCCAACTCGGGTCGAAAATTTTGATCGTATTTTTACCCCACCGGGATTCGAACCTGAACCCAAACTTTTCCGATCGGCTCGAAATTAAGACCGTTGTCCTTATTTCGTCGTCCCGATTCCAAAAATACCCCTACGTGCCCTTCTAGCGGCCTCCGTTGCAGAGATCCTCCTGTACACCATGTAAACCATGATGCACCTGCAGCAGCGCCCCTGGAGTTAGGATCGAAAAAGCCGTCACCGGGCGGTTCTTAGGTTCACCCTAGGAGGCTGCATACCAAATTTGGTGAAGATCGGACCACGGGAAGACCTCGGACGGACGAACGCACAGCACGCATCATACTATATGCCCGTCCTCCGATATTTATTTTCATAAATAATACGGGACGGGCCAAAAAAGTCCTCTGCCGGGTACTTTTTCGTGCTAGGCCTGCAGCAGATGCCCTTGTGTCAGCGGCGGCGACCCTAGCGGCCCTGGGGTCAGCGGCGGCGGTCTTGGCTGCTGCCAGGCGCAGATCCAGGGGGAGGGGGGGTGATGGGGGCACCGCCATACCCCTGAAGGCGGCGAAGCCGCCTGAAAGGTAGGCAAAAAGTTGCACTTTGCCCCTGTAATGCCCCTTTTTGCCTTTTTGCCCGTTTTTGCCTGCCCAGTAGTGGCCACCCCCCTTTTTCCCTCAAAATTCACGGAATTTCAAAAAAATTTCCATGCTATGGTTTATTTACTCTCTCTCGACTCTGCCAGCTGATGTCTGTCTCTCTCGGACTTCGCATGCACAACTGACGAGCGGCGCCGTCACAGCCTGCGCTCATCCGGGCCCGTAAGAAAACCACCGGCTGGCCGGCCGAAGACGCAGCGTTCGGCGCGTTGCGCCCGCGCGGCCGTGCACGACACCAACGGGACGAATTTTTTTCGCAGTTGTGTTGCGAATAGGTGACAGTGCATAACCCCAAAAGCTTAATTGTAAAACTTCTTTTACCTGGATGGAATGTAAGCGCAAAGTTTGAAGTGGCCATCAATGGTACCCTGTACCCTGGCCATAATAGGGCATCTTACCCTATCTACCGCACTCTGGAAAAGGGGGCTTCGCCACCGGACCCCTCTTCAACTCACGTAACTCCACGCCGCTCTTCGAAGAGAGCTAAGCGAGCTCGCGCTGCCGATTCTAAAGGCCCCAGAGTCATAGAATTTTTTAATTTATGTTTTTCAAAGACTATGTAGGTGTTTTCTTCAAAGAATTTATTTCAAATTAACTAATCAGGAGTCTTTATGGATCACTTGAACTGTTTGCGGATTTTATAAAGGATTACAAGCAGTTTTGATTATGAAGAAGTAAGAAACCAAGTAACAAGGAAACGAAATTGCTATAAATTTGTGTAAAGGCGACAATTAAAACATGGTTTGAGGCCTGTGCTACCCAGAGTTGTGGCTTGAGCCTTGCCATGCAGAACTGTTAAAAAATGAACTGGTGCTAACCTTTCTCGTGTAAGACTGCAGATCATTATGATTGTCAGGCACATTTACTTGTTTCAATACAGGGGCCATTGTAAAAGTCTTCTGATCCGTGTGATGCCACATTTTAGGAAAAAGTAAAACAATGAAATTAAAAAGACCTAACAAAGCTGTCGCGTGGCACTACTCATTGTTTACAAGAATACATACATGTGAAGACTCTCTCTGAGAGGGTAAAAGCTTCAGCTCATTGATGTATTTGTTGTCCTTGAACAAACTGAATAAACCACCCATATCATTCTTAGTGTACATTTCTAACAAATCCGGTTTTGTTTTACTGATGACTAGGGTCAGGTCCATTTTGAAATTACACCTGCTGAAAGGAAAACAGAAATCATTTCTTTGAAAGAAGACTCAATCCTGCTGAAAAAACAGGAACTGATTTCTTATATTGTCTTGAGGGATTGTTCTGTTTTCATTCAGCTTTGCTCTAACGTCAGGAGTACTATTTAATCCTCAACATTCCAGTGACAGTAATGGCTTACATCACTCACTAGCAAAAACAACTTGGAGCAAGAATTCCTAGCTCTAACCAAGAGGGATGACCAAAGTTCGCTGCCTCAGAAATGCTGCGTCCAGTCCTGAACCCACTATGGGGTGTGAAGGGATACATGACCAGAAGTTATCTCTCTTGCTGAATGACCTGGCACAATAATTATAAGAAAAATAGAGATATTAGAAAACATTTTGAAAACTCATCACGATGTCTTTGCAACAGACAATTAAACATTTGGAACATGCCCTTGGTTAAGGTTCCGAATAGATACTAAAGATCACCCACCTATTAAGCAGAACGCTAGGCAAGTACCACTTTATTATAGGAAAGAAGTGAGACGTTATTTTAACACCTCTTTTTCAAGGGGTGGTTTACCCCCTTTGGGGTAGCTTTCAGGTTCGCTGTTTGAAAAATCGTAAGGACACCCTTCGAGGTGTCTCTGCGCCATATTTGAACCACTTTGGTGAAGTAAGGAGAAAGTAATCGTGTGGTGAAGTAAGGAGAAAGTAATCGTGTAAAACAGAATTGGGGCGCTAATTTTGATGCCCAGTGTAAAATACCCAAACTTCCCCTTCTCAAATTTCTTCTTCAGAGCTAGCACCTTCTCATCATAATTTTGCACAAGCCCAGCAGGCATCCAAATATAAAACTTCTCTTCACTTCCATTTAACATGATTCTGATTCCACCAACGATGGCATACCGCCCATCAACAGTCAAGCCATACATTTCAAACATCTTATGGATACCATCAACAATTAGAACATAGCACTTTAAAATTTTTCTATTCACAGGCTCATCAAGTTTCTGTCAAAAAAAATAAAATTGAATACAGTTCACAACATTGCCAAACTCAACAACAAAGCAGTAACACATATAAGTATATACCGTCAACGGGGGTAACTTGGGACACTGGGGGTAACTTGGGACAGTCTTCGCTATCGGCCTTGTTGGTGCTGCCATCTCGCGGCGGGGGCTCGTAGCGTCAAACCCGCGACGGGCTTTTGTTTAAGAGGAATCAAGGCACGCGCGGAGAGGAGGAGAAGATGCGTATCATCACAGTAAGTATGCAGAAATCGGCAAACAAGGAAATAAGGTTTTTGACAAGTTTTGTCAAGACCCTAGTACGAGGAGTGAAATGCAGTTATGGCCGAATAGTATCTCTGGGTTGTTAAATCATACATTGATAAAGAAGGCCGCGAAATGGTGCCGACTTCAGTCTTGCCATCTTGGGCCCAGACTTCAATTTATAAAATATCGTCAATGCACGGGGTAACTTGGGACAGTCATTCCATCATGTTCCCCGCACTCTTGGCCTCCTAGGAATCGCCTGTCCCGGTTTATGCCATAACCTGACCTTGAAATGTTACGCTGGTGATGTAAACAGATGCCTCGATTTGCAGTTCTTGCTTCCGCTGAGCCATTTTTTTCACTTTTCAACAAATACCTAGAAAATGCCTCGGACATAGCGGAAGAAATGAGAGTCCCATTTTTAGTCCCAATCTTCATCCCATAACGACTCCAAGGCCTAGATTCTTGGTCGAGACATTGTCAACACAAGTTTTATGATTAAATAATCTCAATAGATACATGGGGATGAAGTTTCTCCCTACTGTCCCAAGTTACCCCCGGTCATGGGGTAACTTGGGACACCTTTTCGGAGCAGATTGTAAACGTTTTACCCAAGGCAAATAGACCAGACAAGCATGAAATAATGAGGAAAGGGTCAAACTTGAACATAGTTAGGACCCAAGGGCCTCGGTCGAAAATCTTGCCTTGAGCGTGAAAAACACGTGAAAAAGTGTCCCAAGTTACCCTCCGAGGGGTAAATAACTCGCCTCGGCCGTGTACGAAGTATTATAAATAGTATGTACTATCGGTATTATAGGTATTATAGGTATTATTGGTATTATGGAGGTATTATTGGATTATTATTAGTATTATTGGATTATTATTAGTATTATTGGTATTATTAGGTACTTTAGCATGTATTATTGACCAAAACTGTGAATAAACTGTGCCCCTGGCACCTAGGCAAGTTGTTGAGACCGTCGCACCCCGAAGCAAGATGGGTTGCCTACCCATCCCCTGTCTTCTTTTTTTTTAATCAGGAACAGTACTTGCACCTAAAGTAAGTGGAGTGCGTGTTGCTTGGGCTCAAAATGTCTGTAGGTGTCCTATCATTAGTGCTGCAAAGGGATTGGCAGTTCATCTAAAAAAAAACACTTCAAATAAATCATCAGTTTGTATGTTAATAAAAAAAAAATTTAGGCATTATGTTTGCCAAGAACAAAAACAATTAAAAATAGCTTTAAGTTACTTAAACCATAGTAAACAGACCAGGTACAAACACTTTAGTGTCAAATCAGTTGAGTTTGTTCCACAAAATCTTAAAATAAATAGCATCTCACATCCTTCAAAAGTATAATAATGTCAAATGAGATCAGATGTTTGAGATCAAACAAATCCTTCAATTAAATATCTTATATTTAATTTGTTAATTTGAATTAGTGAAATCAGACAGTTTTATTTTGGCTATATAATTATAGGTGTGTTGATAAAAAGACTGAGAATAGCCCTGGGGTATAAGGAATCCTGTTTTCTACAAGACTATAACTCAGTTTCATTACAGAGAGTAACCATATGGCTTGGAAGTCCCTACCAATGATATCACTTAAAACTCAAGATGAGTGTGTGAAATGAAAAATTGACCAGCCATGAGTTTGTTGGCTTCATTGTGATAGCACCCTTAAAATTAGTATTTTTTGATAAGAGGAGAATCCCAAACAATCTGACTCTGACAGTTGCAGTAATTAAATGGTGATAGCTATAGTTTAAGAAATTTTCATTTTTGAATTGCAATTGGTTTGGTAGTTATTTAGCTCAAGCTGGTCTCGGCTTCAGTTTCGGATAAGAGGTGACTTTTTATAATAAGCATTAGAACTTAGTAAGACAATTAACAATAGATTCTGATTATTGTTTGATAAAGTAGACAATATTTTATAACAGTTTGGTGCTTCTGTTTCTGCTTGGAGGGACACACTAGGTATGGTGACTTTGGTTTGGTATTTATTTCACTGAAGCAGTTCTCCGCTTTAAATTCGGAAAAGGGATGACCTTTTAAACTGAGTGTTTGAGATTTGTTAACCCACTTAAAAGTGAATCTGATTATTAATTGAGTTAAGTAGACAGTATTTTAAACATTTGTAAAGCCTCCATTTTTACTCAAAGGGACACTTGGGCTGATCACTTTGCTACCCCTGTTGCTCTTCTATTCCTCAAATTTAAAGTGAGAAGCAGAGTACAGAGAGTAAACATTTAAAATACTTAGTTCAGTTATACATTGCCTGTCAGCAGGTCAATGGAGTATGTTCACTTTTATTGGCTATTTGGTCAATAAAAGTAACCTTAGAACAGAACTAAGTATTTTAAATGTTTACTCTCTGTACTCTGCTTTGTCACTTCCAATTTGAGAATAAAAAGAGCAACAGGGGTAGCAAAGGTAGCAAATAATCAACAATATTATTTGGTACTATATGTGTATTATTTATGTATTATGACGCCGCGTACGAAGTATTATCCGAGTTATTTACCCCTCGTTACCCTCGTTGACGGTACTTTACCTTAAACAGATCATTATCTGACTCCGGGGTAACTTAACAGAAAGTCAGGAAATAACGTTACGTTATTCGGTACCCGGTATACCGGGTAACTTTGCCACCTAGGGTATTGTTTAACGTTATTTTCGCACAAATAAAAAATCATGCCGTGGTGTTTTTTGGCATAAGAAGTAACAATTTTAGTCAGTACCAATTCGTTATCGGTAACAAAAATAACGTTAATGCGCGTTGGTTTTATTTTACGTTAAAAACAATAACGTTAATGTTTTGAAATGATAAGGCTTTGGTTTTATTTCCATGTTATGACAAAAAACGTTGAAAAGAATGCATACATTTTCAGTAAAATATCAGGTAACAATAACTTAATGGTTTGAACATTCCATCGTGTTAAAGGTAGGAGTGAATCGCAGAAAGTAAAAATTTTCACAACCGTATCAGATTACTTTGAGCCGCGTGCAGCCGTAGCCGTAAGATACAAACACGAACAGGCAGCCTTCAAAAACCAGTGAGTCCGCAGTGTGGCGGCGGCGGACGGGACCGCGCCGCCGGGGACTTCCCTTATTCCCTAAGCCCAGCCTCCAGCTCAGCGTGGGCTGGTGGTCGCCGCGCCGCCGCGGCGGGCCGAGGGAGCGGGTGTAGGTGCAGCTGCTGTGTATCATTGGGAAGGGTGTCAGGTAGTTGTTGTGGATGGCCCGGTAGGGGTCGTCGCCGCGCCAGTTGGCGCCCACGCGCTGCCGGGGGCGTGCGTTGGAGTAGCGGAGTCAGCACTTTGGCGCCGTGAATGAGCGTCTGTCGCTGGCCGCTGCTGGTGTCGTGTGACCGGCGCGTGGCCCCGCCGGTGGTGGTACTGTAGTTGCAATCGGGGTTTACTGGATGACGTCACCGGGGGCACTGCGCGGGTCGTTGGGCCTGACAGCCTGCTCGCACTAGCTGTCGGGCTCGGGATGACCGCAAACTACACTGATCGGTCCGCGAGGACAAGTCCGGGAGAATGACGTAGACACGGCAATGATTCGGGCAGAGTAACACCTCGCGAAACCCGTCGCGGAGGGGCGCACACGTATAGCAGCAGCAAGATCGGGCGGAACTGAGGTTACCTCATGGAGAGCTAGCTTTTATACCCATTGGCGGGGGTGTGGGTGTACCCCCGGGTCCAGTGCCCGGAGTTCACCTGGCCTTGGATGGTCATTTGCCTCTCTCGGACCTGCCCGTCGCCGACGGGCGGGCCTTGCTGAAAGTAGGCCGCCTGGCCGAAGTCCGACTGTCTAGGTGTAGGGCCGCCTTCTGTCTCGGGCCTGGCTAGCCCCGTGGCGATAGGCATCCCACACTGTAGAAAAAATCCTCAGGAAATAGTACGGTACAAAGCTGGTAGACAATTTGCCTGGTTGCACCGTTCCTCAGTCAGCACAGTTTTGGGGGTACGGAGTGAGGTTTTAGTAACATGGGCTCTTACGGGAAGCACGGTTTTTTGGTACGGTTTTACTGTACGCCGAGGCTACGGAATGACCGTACCTTTTCCCTGTGAAAAGTACGGCTTTTTAACAGTGCATATGGCACGAGTGTCATAGTGGGTGCCTTTAGCTAGCTAGGCGTCAGGGAGAGTTGGGGACCATAGTGCCCACTCCTTCCTGACAAGGGGCAGGGTAGGCAAACGGCACGGCGCCACCACGCCATTCCTCCAAGGAATGCGGATGCGGGGCGGGCCTGGCGGCCTTGGCCATGCCGGAGTGGGAAAAGTGTGTGGAATCGGTTTGGTTTAAAGTTCAACACCAAATGCTACAATAATAATACGTCATCTGGTTTGAATTAAGAAAATAAAAAAAACCCAAAGGTTGGAGAATTTTTTTGATTTTTTTTTTCTGCGAACGTCCTAGTCCGTCCACGCCTGGTGTGGTTGTAGTGCTCCTGCATTTTGAAAGATGGAAAGATGAGGTGTCTTCATGCTGCAAAAAAAATAAAGAATTAGTATACAAAAGCTGGGTCACCGCGACCGCTCGCTGGCTGACCCCGCGGGCAGGCCGGCGGCTGAGCCCTGAGAGCCTTGCCTTCCCGACATTAGGCTTAGGCCCGGCCCCGCCCGACCCGATTGTTGGCGCCCGCCCCCGCAGTTGCCAGCTGCAGCGCAGTGCAGCAATGCCCTTTCCGTCTGCCTCTGCTGCTGCTCTGCTCTGCGCTGGCGTTGGGTGCGTGCGCTGCGCCGTGAGTTGTGCTGCGTACGATGGGCGACCGGCCGGCCGCGGCGGTGACCTCGGGGTTGGCCGTGTGCTGTCATTCCGGTACCTCTACGGTAGAGGGCGAGAGCAGCTTCACAGCCTGCCAAGTGCGCCCCTGGCTGTCCCTCATGGTGTGCAGGCTGGTGGACTTGGTGTGCACTGCAGCTGATTTAGCGTAGAATGTACACTGTTAGAAATTTCCGTTCTGAAACGGAGCGGTTCAGCCCACAGCAGTTAAAACGCTTTTGCTTTTTGCCGCCGAACGAGGAATATGTGATATGTTTTGGGAGTGTGTTAAGATCAACAAGATGCCGGATGACCATTTTTCATTGTCATACCATCAATTTCTGTAACCTGTTCAGTGAAATCCGTGAATAAAGTTGGAAAGTGTTCCGACCATTTTCAAATGGAAAGGTTTACGCAAATTTTAGAAACATTGCCCTCTGTTAAAGTAAATAACAGGAAAAGCGTTATGCCAATAATGTTTTTCCGTTTGTGAACACAAAACTCGTGTTTCCAAACGGAATTTTCTAGCGTTTCGTTGTGAAACACGCATTTTCCGTATACAAACGGTATATTTTTGTTCCCAGATTTATTTCTTCCGTTCGGAAACAGTGATTGGCTGTTTGTGAACGGTGGGGAATATCAATTTACTTTGCGTCAATTTTCCATTCTCAAACGGCTGGATTTTTAACAGTGTAGACGGTGTGCTGACCCACGTGACCTCCGCCAAGTTCCTCACAATTGAAAAGTATGCCTTTTCAGTACCCGCTCCTAAAGTCTTACGGGGAAAGTGATACATGAAGTGGAAGAAGGAGGTAACTCAATTTAAGTCATATTTCAGGAGAAACAAAAAACTGTTTTCAGAGCAAACTAAAGCAAAATGGGCCAATGTCGGCCAATATTGTAAATAATTATAAGTCAGTAAAACATGACTAAAAATTCTGATAATTTTTAAAAGCACGAGACCACTCTGTCAAGGGTTTCTGTGAGTTACTCCCTTGCATAGGAGTGGAAAACACGAGTCGTTTCTGCTTGCCTCTCTCAATTAAGATGGAATTTGGAGGTAACTCAAGGACAACTTGCGGAAAAGGAGCTGTCTCAACTTCCGTCCAAATTATCGTGATGCATTTGGAGACAAGTACGATTGTGTCTCAATGTCACAATGGAATTTGGAGGCAAGTGCAATTGAGTCTCAATGTCACAGTTGCGAAAAAAAAAAATGAGTCCATTTATCCCCTATGAAGCCAAAAAGCTTGAAATTTGATGACTACGTATTTTCAAAAGTAATGCATCAAATCACGACTCTTGGAGTGGAGGCCTAACCTGTGTTTGGATTGCTCTTTGGGCTGTTTTCACCAACGAAGTGTCGCCGCCGTCAGTATGCTGTAATCCATTTTCCTGTGTTTCATTAAATTTCAAGCTTTTTGGCTTCGTAGGGGATACATGGACTTATCTCTTTTTGCAACTGTTACATTCAGACTCAATTGCACTTGCCTCCAAATGCCATTGTGACTAGACACAATCGTATACGTCTCCAAATGCAATTGGATAATTTGGACACAAGTTGAGACGACTTCTTTGTCCTATGCGTGCATAACTTGGGTTCGCTCCATTTACCAAGCTTTTCAACGGACTCATGTGATGTCGCGTAAGTTCCCTCTATTTTCCGCATAGTTGAAACCGTAAAAGGAGCCAAGTCAAGATATATCCTTTTTCCATGTTGATTTACTCTAAAACTACTTGGAATTGAGTAAAATAATTTGATGTGGTCATGCAAATCATTCTGAAGAACAATAAAGAAAAAACTCAATTTAGAGATTAGTCAGTTATTCCCTTCTTCCACTTCACGGTTCAAGTTGCGTGTAGATGAGGTGACTCTCAGTAATCTCATGTAAATATTTGGGCCTGTGTTTTGGTTGTTAATGTCATCTAATTGTGTCCTCTGCAAGTATAAGTTGCTCATATTCGCGGGGACATTACATATTTTAATGTTCAGAACCAGTTCTGTTATTTTTTAGTATTTTTGTTACTGTTAAAGTACTTAAAATTAAGTTTATTTGTGATATAAATTTGCAAAAAATAAGTGGAGGTCAATCTGCGTGTATCACGTGTGGTTTTGTAATTTTCTTGTTTTGCTAACATTTGCTTTACCAACTGACCACTGTGTGGTGTTAATTAATATCTCATAGATTTTTAATTTATTGATTTTGCATGGTAATATCTGATTTCTCCGTTTTTTCTGTAACAAAGTGATCACATTATAAACTTGTAAATAAGGTGCTTTTTTCATTTACTTATTCTGTTGTATCAACTGCCTGTTCTTTGATATGAACTTGTGTAAGATGTAACTTGTGTAATTGAAATAAGAGATCCAAAATCTACTATTTTTTGATACCTGTGCGGTTTCAATCATTCTTTCCCTAGACGTTGGTACAAAATACACGTCTGTAACCTAATTATACTTGGCTGTTGTGTGCTGCGCTCCTTTCGAAACTACATTTACTCCTTATTCGTACCGTAAACTGGGTTAACTGAAGACGAAAATCCACGATTTTTTCGGCCGTGTGTCTAATATAATTCTTTCACCAACCCCATACTAGGGTGGCCCAAAGTTTTGGCGACTCTTCCGGATGGACCAACGCCGCTCGGATTCGGGTTCTACATCAAAAATAAGCGACCCCCTATTTTTTTATTTTTCGATCCGATGTTTTAAAGTACTGCCTCCATCGCAAAATAGATTTTTACAGTGTACACGCGATCAAAAAAATCACCAAATCCGTAGTTTTTGTCCGATTTTCAAAATCAAAACATCAATTTGTTCGTTTTGTCACGACGGATGCAAAACAAAATACGCCGCATTATTCCGTATGTTTGCCTACCATCCGGGGCCAAAAAATTGTATTTTTCAGCAAAAGTTGGCAGGTTTTTTGACTGTGTAGTCTACTGCAGCCACCCGAAGGGCACCGTTTGAGTGTAACAAAGTGTCCGCAACACAAGACAAGCCCAAGCGACTGAAAGGGGTCATCAGGAACCGGTTGCGTACCTCACAGGGGCACAAAACAATCTGGATTTCCCTAAATTCAAGCTTGTGCTCGTTTATTGACAGCCCCGGGAACGTCAATGCACCACTGTTTCCGGATGGGGCACTGCATCTCAGGAAAACCCTAAATGGCTTCAGGAATCTATCGGTTGGTACTTGAACACCCTTAAAAACGTGGAACGGGGCGTATAATTTTGAACAAACATCGGAATTTCTACGTTTTTAAGGGTGTTCACCCTTCGGGTGGCTGCAATAGACAACACAGTCAAAAAACCTGCAAACTTTTGCTGAAGAATACAATTTTTTGCCCCCGGACGGTAGGCAAACATACGGAATAATGCGGCGTATTTTGTTTTGCATCCGTCGTGACAAAACGAACAAATTGATGTTTCGTTTTCAAAAATCGGACAAAAACTACGGATTTGGTGATTTTTTTAATCACGTGTACACTGTAAAAATCTATTTTGCGATGGAGGCAGTACTTTAAAACATCGGATCGAAAAATAAAAAAAATAGGGGGTCGCTTATTTTTTATGTAGAACCCGAATCCGAGCGGCGTTGGTCGATCCGGAAGAGTCGCCAAAATTTTGGGCCACCCACCCTACCCCATACCCAACTATGTTGAATTCGACATTTCTACCGTCAGTTTGACACCCACTAATTTTATTTGGGTCGACTAAGATGGGAGCTACTCTGCAAACTCAGGAGTGTACTCAGTACACTCTGTTCAGCGTGTACTCACAAGCAAATTCCAACGAGAGTGTACTCAGATGAGTACACTCCAATGACAGTGTACTCAGATGCTTACACACCTAATCACGCCAGGCAGTACATGCAGCTGTAGGTGTGCACTCATCTGAAAACTCTCTCGTGGGAGTGTACTCATGAGAACAACCTCATTAGAGTGTACTCGTGAGTATACGCTAAAGATAGTGTACTGAGTTCACTGTTGAGTTAGCAGAGAACAGGCCTCCAAAGTTGTCTCAAGTTACCCTCGTGAGTAGGATCTAGTTGAAACAACATCGGAACAATGTAGAACAACTGATTTCCTATCGATTTATACCAGTGGCGTCTTTTTCACAGCGTTTGCTGTTCGGGAAGTTGGCCGACTTGTAATCGTAAATGATCATGGAATTGGTAGGCTTTTTGAGTAGGAACTAGTTAAAACAACATCGGAACAATGTAGAACAACTTATTTCCTATCGATTTATACCAGTGGCGTCTTTTTCACAGCGTTTGCTGTTCGGGAAGTTGGCCGACTTGTAATCGTAAATGATAATAGAATTGGTAGGCTTCATGAGTAGGAACTAGTTGAAACAACATCGGAACAATGTAGAACAACTGATTGCCTATCGATTTATGCCAGTCGCGTCTTTTTCAGAGCGTTTGCTGTTCCAGAAGTTGGCTGACTTGTTATCGTTAACGATAATCGAACTGGTGGCCCTCGTGAATAGGAACATGTCGGAACAACACCGGAAAATTGTAGAACAACTGATTTCCTATCGATTTGTACCAGTCCGCCTTCCATTAGAAAACATGGGTCGGCTAGCTTCACTTAGCTTGAAAATCCCCCTCTTCCCAGCGCAGGGTCCGTGTCTCCATCGACGAAAGCAGGTCTTAGGGGTCGTTTCTTACACCTTCTTAACTGTGGGCATAAACGAAACATGGTTAAGTCTGGAGGTCTCTTTCGGACAACACGCAAGCTAAGGGATAATTATGGTCACAGGTGACCCGAGGAAAAAAGAAATGCTCCATTTAATTATCCTCGAGAAGCAAGTCTTATCTTAATTCAACGCAATCTGAGGCACCTTTTAGGCTAAGAGTAGCCGAGCCAGTGCGATGAAGTGACCTTGCAAGTCGCAACTCGTAGACTTGTGGGCACGAAAACGACTTCTTGGTCAGCCGGACAAGTCATAAAATTTATGGAGACAAAGAAGGGGTCAATAAATACCTCAGAATTTGAATTTCGATGCGGTCTGCAGCGAGGCGAGTGGAGCGACCGGTAGTAACGAGTCGCCTTGGTGCAAACGGCCGTTACAAAACAAAAGCGCGTGTGTGAGTGTGGCGCTGCCGCTGTCACTCGCGAGGGGCGCTGCCTCTCCACTGCAAATAACGTCCAATGGTTTACAGGCAGGACTGGACAGAGCGACAGCAGGCGACCCAAGCCTGAAGTAAACAAAGTAATTTTTCTCTGTAATTTACTCTTTCGCTGCTTTTATTTAATGGAATTAATCTGGTCGTGTGTTCTTAATTGCAATTTTGTCTTTTCTTCCTGCTGTAGGATGCGACTGGGTGGAGTCGAAAATTTGTTTACATTCCTGCTGTCCAATGACTGCTGCCGACATGAACATTTTTTTCTATTTTCACACTTCAAGTAATTTGATGGTGAGGATGGGATCTGTCGACCAAGTCACAGTCCGGCTTTTGTGAGCAGGCAGTATAGGTGCGATAGAGATGAGTGTACTCTTGGCAAGCCAATGTTCCTTAACACGTTCACGCCGAAGGCGATTTGGGTTGGAAAAGCCTAGATGCCGAAGGTGCTAAAAACCAAACCATACGTCGCAAACACATGGCACATGCATATTCGGACTTGCCATGACCGGCCAAACACCATGCGCCAAAAATTTCCTATACGAGAACCATGTTCTCGTATCGGCGTCTGAGCCATCGCCGTACGAGAACCATGTTCTCGTACCAAATGCAAAACCCTTATTGGTGGTTTGGGCTCAAAATATTAGCAATGCACACCCCAAAAAAATCGATTTAAGACTCAAACTACATTGTGGAACACGTTCTGGTACCGGAAAGACATGGAAAACACGAGAACGTTGGTGAAATGGCGTTCCCGCCGGTACGAGAACATGGTTCTCGCGCTTATTTTTGCTCCCTTCTCCCCTCCTCTCCTCCCCTACTTTGTGCCTATGTCGTACGGCACGGGGTCAAAAATCCTCTAGAATTTGTTTAGAAAAATGTCAAACTTCGTAAAGAGCCAAAAGAAGTGCGATTACCCTGTTTTCATGTTTACCATGGTGACATGGCGTTCCCGCCGGTACGAGAACATGGTTCTCGTGCCAAAACGCACGCTAGAGACCTTAATTTTTAGCCGAAATGTAGGAAATTTTACGTAGATTCCGAATATGGGGTCGCTTTTTTGGTCCGAGTACCCTTATCTGATGTAGAGGTCTTGAACGAAAACAGCTCGCAACGAGAACCCCGTTCTCGTATCGGCCTTTGAGCTTTGTAGAATACGAGAACATGGTTTTCGTACCGGCGTGAACGTGTTAACCTATGTCAAGCTTTAGTTCAGAATACAATCAATTGCTACATTTCAGGTAACGAGCAACCGCCCGTGGAAGTTTACAGTCAAGAATAGGCCCCCTTCCTCAGTGCCTAGAGCAATGTCAGTGTCTGTCGCGCCTGATTCCTCAATGGAATTGGGAAGATCTGTTGATGTCAACGTTTCTGATCGTATGTTTCCTTTGAATATGTTTACATATCCATGTATATGTGTATGTATTTCGTAATGTTTCAGTATGGTTAATGTAGTTATGATGAAAAGCTTGACTTATATCAGTTTATTTTTATCTGAACCAGCAGCCCACTGGTGGGACAGTGTCTTTGAAGCCGCCGATCTGGTGAAATTTGTGCTACAAAATACAGCCCGCCATGATGATGGCAATGAGAGAGCTGTCGGTGAAGGTATGCACCCTTCCTTATTGGATTGTCTTAATGTTTGGTACACCAGATGTTATACTTCATTGTGATCGTCACTGTGTTGCAGAAGAAAGTCATATGATTCATTGAGGCTGGTGGGGGAAACGATCCTTCAGCATCTGGTGCCTGGCCATTCCCATATTATTCTTCAACGAGTAGTGCATCCTTGGAGCAAGATGACTTCTATGACAATCAAATTGTTTCTGGGGGTGAAACTGGCCCCCAGGTTCTGTATCCATCCCGTCTTTAAATCCTTGCTGCCAAGATTGCTTTGAATTCGGGGAAAGCACATACGTCTGCGTCAGGGCAAGTTCGCTGTGCACGGCACCTAAAGACTCCCTGCCACTCTGCTTGCAAACGGTGTCAACATCCAAAATTAACGGCAACTGAGAGATTCATCATCTTTGACCACTTCTGGTCACTCAACGACCATGGAAAACAGTGGATGTTCATATCAAATGCAGTGACTGTGTTCAAACCCAAAAGGAAGTTTGCTGTTGAGGGATCTAAAGGTGCAAAAAGGTGGAGCAGGGAGTATAACTTCACCAATAATGGTAGGGAGAGAAGAGTGTGCAAGACAATGTTAAAACACACATTGAGTATTTGTGACTCATGGATTGACAGTGCTTTGTCTCATGCTGTCAAAGGACTACCAGACCTTCGTGGCAGGTGCAAAACATAGCTGTACCCGAGTTTAATTTGTCTCTCCCTTTTTCCATCCTTGTTTGTTGTTTCAAAAGCAATCAAACAGTAAAAGTGAGATGTTATTGAAAATATGGCCAGAAATGACTTTAAGGTCATAATCTCATGTCCATGTGCCTTTTAAGGAAAATATATACTATAGGTCCTCCTTCAATGACCTCATCACTCATCAACTTGTCTTTTAACTGTTTTGTTTGGACGGACTTGTAAGACATATGGTTAGTCTCTGTAATCAAAATGTGATACAATATTGTAGGCAGCATTATTCCTTATGGGTTTAGACTAATGTAAGTCTATTCATCATTATATAATATATATTATAGCCAAAATAAAATTGTTAATTTGAATTAGTTACATGGGGCAATTTTATTTTTGTTATATATTCATGTGTGTGCTGATGAAAAGACTAAAAATAGTCCTACACCACAAGAAATACTGTTCTTCACAAGACTACATTACATTTTGATTACAGAGAGTAACCATATGGCTTACAAGTCCGTCCAAATGAAAACACAAGTTAATGAGCGATTAGTTGTTGACCCCATTGTGGTACCACCTTTATCACAATGTAATTTAGATTCCTTTACTTACTTACTTAATGAAATTGTTGAAAGTGAACATGTTAGGTTTCAAGGCGTTTCAATTTTCACTTGTGCTAAAAGAAGGAAGCAGCAATGACTGTTACATTTCTGTTAACCATCATAAAAGGGTTGCCATGAATGGTTTATGTTTATGTAAGAAATTAATTGGAGGGTTTATATTAAAAATAATCCTTGGGTACAACTGGTTTTTATTTTCACTTGCAGAGACAGTTAACGACAATATGATTTAACTAAGGCTTGACTTTCCGGGTCGTCTCCTGCCTCCGCCTCAGAGACATCATGCGAATAATTGGACAATGAAAATAGTAAACAGCCAACAAATAATGCAAACACATTTGTTTTTCAGTTGTGGCCCTAACCAACTAATTTAAAAGGCAAATATTTCACTCAAGGCACATTTTTCTAAAAAGGAAGCAAATGAATTTTCAATCAAATACTGTTTGCAATTGAATCTACTGTTATTTTATACCAAATCCAGTTCATGATCAAATAGAAATTCTGGTAGAAGAGCAATGGCTGCAAGTTTTCTAATGATAACTACTGGGTCATTCCATGTCAACTCAACCAAGAGTTGGAAACAAGGTCTCCGATTTTGATGAAATTTTGCACAGAGGTCACAAAAAGTGTCCATAACACTGCCCTTAAATGGTTTTGCAAAATTTTCATTTTTGCATTTTTGGGAGAAAAATTGGTTTTTTGACCATTTTGGAGCAGTGTTTTGCGAAAACAAGCCTATTTTCCGTAATTTTTGAGCTAGAACAAATTTTTTTTTTTTGGAAAACACTATCGGTTCACTATATGGTTCAACAGTAGTGCCAACTGCACCCCGAAGGGCTGCTAGGGGTCCGGACAGTGGGCCAGAAGACCGCCGCAGGCGGCCAAAGCTCCCGTGTCACTAAACAGGACTCGAACCGAACGTGTGACCCCATCAATGGATTCCTCGTTTGAAGAGCAATCCATTGGTGGGGTCACACGTTCGGTTCGAGTCCCATTTAGTGACTCTAGAGCTCAAAACGCGCCTAGAGTTTTGGCCGCCTGCCCCGGTCTTCTGGCCCACTGTGGTCCGGCTGGCTGCGTGGCTGCCGCTCCAGCCGGGCGCCGATGATCGGTCGGGTCGGCTGAGCGGCGCGCGGGGTGAGGAGGGGGTATATCGACGAGGAAGGGAGCGGGGCGGGCGGGTGTTCGTCAGTGCGTCTTGCGGTCCTGCAGTGACAGGGTCAGGCTGCGTGCCGTGTGTGTGCGTGCGTGTGGTTCGTGGATCGCCAACGTCAAGATGCTGCGCTGCTCCATCGGCACTCGCCGCAACTTGGAGTGCTCGGGGCGTCCGTTCATGTATCGAAAGACTCTGGACCCTCGACACGCTGAACTACTGGACAGAAGAGCCGATTGCGAAGTGAAGGTGGTTTGTGGAATTTACCGAAAATTCATTACATGCTACGCGGTTAGCCAGAAATTCTGCTGTGACCCGTTTGGAGCCCACCGACAGGGGAATGTCTCCAGCTCATTGAAACCTGTGTCAGCCCAGCTTACGACAAGTGTGTTTCATTCATACCAGCAGTTGTAGAGGGAAAGAAACTGTGCATATCGTGCATGAAGGAAGTGCACCGCCGCATTGCTAAGAAGACACTACAGGCTTCTGCACCAACCACTCCACGCACGCCTTCTCAGCCGGCTCCACACCAGCTACTGTCTGCCTCTCAGCGTCGCACTTCATCACCAGCCGCTCAAGCAGCGTCACCTGCGGCTCCGGGCTTCGTGGTTACTAAAGGAATTCCCTGTGAATTGAAGCAAGCGTCGGCGCCTCCCTCAATCACGTCCGACATAAGTGATGCAAGCTCCGGTGATGTGGTGTCTTCTCCAAGGGAAGTAGCGCTTCAGCGCTTGAACCAAGGCCTTCAAGCTTTGGGATCCTCTCCAGTGATACAAAAAAAACTGCAGACCTCAAACAAGTACATAGAAAGAAAATTCGCCCTCGCTACAAATTTGCTGAAAAACACTTTGAACAAGGCTGCTGGAAACACCTCTGAAATATCCAGTAAGTTTGAAAAGGCAGGGCAAGAAATGGTAAATCAATTAAAGGACAAATTTAATAACTCTGAGACTTATGCTGAGAAAATTAGGGTCTTGTCGGTTCTTCCAGCAAGTTGGACAAACACCCAAATAAAAACAGAGTTTCAAGCAACCTTGCGCATGATTAAAGTAACAAAGAAACTAGTCGCTGATCAGGGAATCTTTTCCACTCCAAATCCCAAGAAAGGAAAGGCACTTTCTCCTGAAACTGAGGACATTGTCAAAAAAATTTATGAACTCCCAGAGATAAGTCGCGAAATGACTGGAAAAAAGGAATGCATTAGCGTGACAGCAAACGATGGAACTAGGTCCCTTGTGCAAAAGCGACTAATTCTTGGTGACCTAAAGGAAATTTATGGAAGTTTCAAGCTTAAGCATCCTGAGGTAAAAATAGGTTTCTCTAGATTTGCATCACTGAGGCCACGTCACTGCGTGTTAGCAGGAGCCCCTGGAACACACGCAGTTTGCGTGTGCATGGTGCATCAGAACTTCAAGCTTATGTTCATGGGTGCTTGTCTTGGTAGTTTTAAGATAGGCGAGGTAAAGAGATCTGAACATTACCGCAATTTCATTACCGAAACAATGTGTGAAGTGCCTAATGAAGACTGTCACATCGGTGCATGCCAAAAATGCCCTGGAATATCTAAAGTAGGAGAAGATTTAAAAAACCTGCTCGCTGAGAACTTCATTTCTGAAATCACGTACAAAAAGTGGATAAAAAATGAAAAGACAGGAAGGTTTTCACTTGAGACCATGCATCAAACAACAGATGAATTCGTGGAACAGCTATTAGACGCTATTCCAGAGTTAAAACACCATGACTACGTTGTCAAGCAGCAGGCACATCACTATGAAAAAGTGAAAAATGGATTGAAAGAGAACGAAGTTCTCGTTGTAGCTGATTTCTCTGAGAACATGTCTTTTGTTATCCAAGATGCTGTCCAGGGGGCCTATTGGAATAATGAGCAAGCGACTATTCATCCATTTGCCTGCTACTGGAAAAACCCGGACACAGAAAACATCGAACCTTTGAATTTAGTTGTCATCTCAGACCACTTAAAATATGTGACGACTACGGTGAGCAAATTTCAAGAAGTTCTTATCAATCACTTATAAACAATAATGCCTCATTTGAACAAAGTTTACTACTTTTCTGACGGTTGTACTGGTCAGTACAAGAATCGGTACAACATGCAAAATGTTCTGAGGCATTATGAAGACTACCAAGTTCACGCAGAATGGCATTTTTTCGCAACCTCCCACGGTAAGGGCCCAAGTGATGGGCTCGGTGGAACTTTGAAGAGGAATGCGACAAGAGCAAGTCTGCAGCGACCCTACAACAATCAAATACAAACACCTGAAGACCTTTACAATTGGGCAAAAGACTGATTTGAGAAAATAACGTGTGCCTATGTTTCAAGCAAAGGAGTGGTTATGCATTCTAAAAAAGTAGCAAAAAGATTTCTGTCTGCACCTAGCCTGGAAGGAATTAGGTCCCATCATTGCTTCATTCCGAGGTCACAGGAGCACATGGAAATGAAACTCCTCTCTTCATCTGCAAGTGGACGCATCATCTAGCTGCGCGTGACCAGGTGGCCAGCTGAAATGGAAGAAGAGGGACTTGGAGAAGACTTCGATGCTATGGCAGTAATTGCTTCACGCACAAGGTACAAGTTAGAAATACTCTATTTAAAAAAAAAGCTTTAAGGCAAAAACTATGATGCAAAAAAATTAAAATATTCTATCTTTTAAAGGTTGCAGAGTAGTGCAGGGCTGCAGAGTACTGCTCAGAACAAGAGGAAAAGAAAGTCTTAGCAGGCCGAGTCCCCTAAAATGGCCTCCCGAACCAGGTAAAAATCCTTTTACTGTTATATTGTTTTCTAAGCAACGTTAACACTTAAGATAACCACCAACAATTTTCTGTTCTAGGTCAAGGCAAATCTGAAAGCAGTTTCAGCAGACGTAACAATGTAACATTCTAGTAATAAAATTGTGAATAGTCTTGAACCATATATTTTTTTTGAGAAAAAGCAAAAGCCCCCTTTCCTTGTCATCACATGAAAATGTGGAGGGTCAAGTTAAGCGTAGGAGACAGCCAAACCGTTCCGGGATAGCGTATTTACGAAGTGTGTGCAAGTAACTACAGCGCAGTTCTCCACACTTTGCCAATTATTGTCCAAACGAGCCAAAATACCCCGACCAAATTTTGCACACTTTTTGGGCATATTATAAGGTACAAAATACTTTGTTTTCAGAATTTTCAAAAATGGTTATCACAAAAAAATTTAACGTTAAAAATTTGAACATTTAACAAAAAAAATTGAAAAACATTAAAATCCAAAAACTGACGTCAGGTTTAGATTCCTCGTTTCATTGCAAACATTTTCCAAAAAAAAAATTGTTCTAGCTCAAAAATTACGGAAAATAGGCTTGTTTTCGCAAAACACTGCTCCAAAATGGTCAAAATGAAAATTTTGCAAAACCATTTTAGGGCAGTGTTATGGACACTTTTTGTGACCTCTGTGCAAAATTTTTATCAAAATCGGAGACCTTGTTTCCAACTCTTGGTTGAGTTGACATGGAATGACCCTACTATATCTGGGACTATCTTGCAGTACCTCAGTATTCGGAGTTCTTTGGCTTTCCTCACAAACGCCCGACCAAGGTGCTCTACATGTTTCTGGTGCATCTTGTGGGATCTCGATGCAGTCTTCATCATTCCTACACAATGGACACTTGCCGGCCCATTGCACAGTGGGCTGGAATCGCTTTCTAGCCGCTTAAAAGTAATTTCTGAGCCTTTTTGGTCGCAGAGCTTTTAAACTTCGTACTTAGCATCTGATAATGTGTCGCAATGAATAAATAATATGTTCAAATTTTATGAACATTTGACCCGAAACATAGGACCCGGGTTCGAATCTCGGTGGGGTGAAATAGGTAAAAAATATTTTGACCGAGATTTATATCTTTCCATACATTTTTGAAGGTGCTGATGCCAAATTTGATGTCCAATTTGAGCCCAGGGTCCAGGTTCAAGTCCCGCCGGGGTCGCATGGGTCCATTTTCTCGCAATGTTTTTACTTTTTTCGGTTTGTAGGGTATCATGTCAATAGTTCGGTCCAGTTGGGCCTTGAAACAGTGTTTGATCTTAAATGGAGAACAAAGTGGGTTCGCAGCCAGCAGCTTTGATGACACGGTCGTGCGCAAGCACGTTTGTAATGCACTCGTTCACACCCGTGGTGCAGGTGCACTACTTTTCGACAAAATGCAGCTTTTCGGCGTAAAGTAACAAATTTAGAGGCCTTGCGCTAGCGTTTGCGCAGTTTTGCGCAGTAGTTGGCGGTTGATCCTTTATCAAGACATACCCCTCGACAATTTCTAGTATGAGGACCTGCTTGGTTGGGGTTGATTAGTAGATCTCAAACTGAATGTTTTATTTTAGTGTAAATTCACGTTTTTTTGAGGTAAAATCAAGCACTGTTCATCCAAATTCTATCAAAAGTGAAAACCTTGGCATCATGTTAAAGGGCAGACTTCAACCTTTAAGAGGAACTCAGCAAAAGTTTGAAAAAACCTTTTCAATATCTCTCAAATCGAGAGCGCGTTTATGTTCATTTTTACCCAAAATTTGAATTTTTTCCGAAAGTTGCACTTTGGCGGCCTGTAGCGGCCAAAGTTTATGTCGCACATGAATTCCAAGACCAGATTGGGAATCTGCGGAAAATTTCCTTTTAGACGCACTTGAAATTGACCAATATAAACGACCTCCAAAATATTACTTTTAAGCGGTTAGAGAGCGATTCCAGCACACTGTGCAGCGGCCCCCCGGGGTGGGGGGGGGGGGGGGGGGGTAGGGCGGGGCGGTTACTCGATTTTGAAACCGGTTATCGGTTATTGAAAATAACCGTTTTTTTGCCGGTTGCCGGTTATTTATTTTTAACCGGTTATTTCAAAAAAACCGGTTAAAGAAAAATAACCGGTTATTTTAAAATAACCTGTTTTAAAAATTAACCGGTTATTTTTACCTGTTTTTTTTTTAAGAAGAGACGGTTTTCTTAAGATTTAATTAATAAAAAAAAATGTTTTTAGAAAAAACTGCTGTTTAATAGTGCTTCCTTATTCTATGGCTTGGGTACAAAATCTTTGTTAGCAGATAAGAAAATCAGCTGCTCAGCATGCTCGCCAGTAAGACAGGTCCTTAAATAATTTATGACGAGTCCAGCCACGCTAAAGAGCCGCTCGGACTCGGTGGATGTTGCCGGAACAGCCACATACTTTCTAGCCAACTTAGCCAGCACAGGAAAGTTGACCTGGTGCACTTTCCACCACTCCAAAATGTCCTCGTCCTTGTCCAAGGACAGCAACTCATAACGGTCCATTTCCCGCTTCAGCAGTTCCCGTTGCGAAGGAGCACTAGCACCCTGTGCCTGCTCACTTGCATTGTTTGAGTCCGCAAACTTGGCAAACAAGGACGCCATGCTCTTCTGCTTTTTGGGGGGTGGCTGCCTTGCTCCACTTGTGTTTTCTCGGTCGCCTTCATCTGTAACAACAAAATAGCACAGAGCTATGAGCCTACAGTACATGGAAGAAAAGAATCAATCTTTCGATACGATAGAAAAAATAAAAGCACTGTGGGCCTCGCACGCACGGAGTATCGGCAGTCATTCTTTTTTTCTGAAACATGGTGCGGTTAGGATCCTTACCATCGCCTCCTTCACCAGCAGGATCAACTTCATCTAGGAGCTGCTCGCGTGCCTTCTTGATGTCGTCGGCCGTCAGGTCTTCTCTGAAGCGGTTATCCACATAAGAGCACTTAGTGAGAAGATTGTACGCCTCCTCTCGCCCATGCCTGTCGCAGTTCCGCAGTGGCTCTGTGCTTCTCTGCTGCCTCTCAGACTCTTGCCACGCGGCTGGGTGGTACCTCTTGTATAATTTGCGGAGAATGGCATTCAGCATGTCCCTGTCAGGCTTCACCTAGGGTAGAGCAATAATGTGACAAAAGTTATTTTGAAAATTCAGAAGTCACTGCTAAACCAGACGCTGTGCGCCGCGCCACACAGTGGACCAGAAGACCGTTGAGGCGGCCAAAATTCTAGGCGCGCTTTGAGGTCCATAGCAGCTAAATGGGACTCGAACGTGTGACCCCACCAATAGATTCCTCATTTGGAGAGCAATCCATTCGTGGGGTCACACGTTCGGTTCGAGTCCAATTTAGCGACTGTGGGGCTCAAAACGCGTCCGGGATTTTGGCCGCCTCACCGATCTTCGGACCCACTGTGCGCCAGGCTCTTCAATTCACTTACATTCTCGGCTTGTGAGAGATCTAAGAAAATGCCGTCAACCGCGGTTTTGGCCATTTTCTCGATCAAGTAGACCACGGGAAGCACTGCACTGGCTGTGACATATTTGCTGCCACACAGCATTTGTACCAGCTCCTCCAGGGGCTCCAGGGTGGCCAAAACTAGCAGCATTGTGTTGTTCTGGGCGTCACTCAGTCTTAGGTCGGGGTGCTTTCCCCGTTGATACTGGGCCAGGAAGCCCCGGAGGTGAGCGGCGTCCTCCTTCAGAATCCTCAACAGTGGCAGCTCACTCCACCACCTGGTGGCCACTGGGGAGGGCAAGACCCTGGGCGTGGCGTTTGCCTCCTGCATGTACTCTTCGTACCTGCCAATCACGAAAAAATGTAAATGACCCGCGGGCACCTCGCCATATCAAAACTAGAAATAATTTTGCATACTTGTTTTTGACTCGAGTGGTTGAAAACAGTTGTTGGAGGCGATGGGACGCTGTTTTCAGTTCCTTGACGTGATCCATCTCCTGAACGACATCCACGCCAGTCTGAATGACATGGCCAAAACAGCGCATAGACGGCACTTGCAAGAGATCAACTGCCAGACGGATGTTGTCCCCGTTGTCAATAGAAAAGCAAGTAACTTTCTGCTGGTAAATTTCCCATTCCTTTAAGGCCTCAGCGAACCAGTCTTTAATGTTGAGACCAGTGTGATTATCAGGAAATGACCTTAAAAAAAAATAATTATTTTTCATGTTTAGAAAAACAAATAAAAATAAGATGAACAAGAACACAAATCACACCTGCAGCAGAGAGTAAATGCAAACAGTTTCCAATCACTTGAGATGAAATGTGATGTTAGAGACATAAAGGCCTCCAGAGCCTTGGAGGTCCAAGCATCCGATGTAAGGCTAATCCAATCAGCTTCCCTCAACATTGCTTTCAATCCATCTCTGGTGCTCAAATACAGCTTGGGGACATAATTATTCGTGACGGCCTTGCGTCCGGGTGGCTTGTATCCAGGGCAAAGGACCCCGCAGAGAACTTTGAACCCCTCTCTCTCCACAATACTATAAGGCATGTTACAGGTGGCCACAAAAAACGCCACACCCATGTTGCATCGTTCCATTGTTTTAGAGTCCGGAGTTCGGTACTCGTTCAGCGTGGTCTGACTCTGGCGCCGACCGCTTGCGATCCACCTCCTGAAGATGCAGTGCGCCGCTGACTAAAACACCAAACAAGAAAAAAAATTAAAAATATTTTTATCAATACTTTAAAAATAAATAAAATAGACAGCGCTTCAGATAAATAAGAATCTCTAATTTGAAAACGTCTCAAATGAAATCCAGCGCTGATAAAATTCCGTTCAATTCAGTGATAAAAGCTAACTAAAACAGGGTCGATACCCCGCGGCCCGGTGGCTCAGGGCACGACCACTGCACAGGCACGGCCCACCAAAGCATGGAGTATCGCTGCCGATCTGCCGGCGAGGTGCGCCGGGCCGGCCGGATCGAACATGCATACTAAGAAACTGATTATTTACCCTGGAGTAGGTGATGGAGATGGCGACGGTGGTGGTGACATGATCAAGCCCCGTCGTGCTCCCGGCGTGGGTGAGGGAGATGGAGACGGCGTCTCGACAGCCCGAGATTCCAGCTGTGCGATTTCCTCTTCTTCATCCCTGTCGCTCTCGGCCGTGGTCGTATCGTCCGGTTGGCTTTGGCGTTGGTTGTTGAGGGCGAAGAATTCAGTGTAGTGGTCGTGCTGCAGGTGATTTTTCATGTTTGTTGTTCCGCCTCCCTTAGAACTAACCTTCTTCTGACACAGGTTGCATTTAGATTTACCGTTCTCAGTACTAGTGAAGTGGACGCGCCACTTACTTCTCCCGCGGCCACTCATTCTTGAAGCTAAAAATTAAATAAACGCTTAAACGCTAGGTTAGGGTCGACTGACCGACACAGAACCAAACAACGCTAGTGTCCCATAGTTGACCAAATCAGTAGTATTCCCTTCGTCAAACTAATGCAAGTGCACTACTCACCCGAGCCTTTCAACCAAACTTCCAGGCGCACAACACACTACACAACTCAATTGCAGAGAATTAAAACAACAACACGCCGAGATCACCTTCGTCACAATCACGTAGGCCAGAGACACAGGGCAGTGCTGGCGCGCTGGCTGGCTTATCGGGGAGCGAGAGGGCGCGGCGGGGAGGGGGCGGGAAGGCGGAGGGGGTTTGTGTTTGTCGGTGTCGGGTAGCTGCTTCTGCTAGGGTTGCTGTGCAGTGCAGAGGCGCCCGGGCCTGGTGCTTGGTCCGGCTCGCGTCAGCCCGTGATTTCTGTCCGGTTCAAGAGGGCGAGGGCCGGCGACGGCCAACCAGTTCATTGGAGTAACCGGTTTACTGGAGTTGCCGGTTAACCGGACAACCGGTTATTTAGGAGACGGTTAATTGGTAATAACCGGTTATACATTAACCGGTTAATTCAAAAAGCTTTGACCGGATAACCGGTTAGTGACATTAACCGGAAAATTAACCGGTCAACCGGTTAACCGCCCAGCCCTAGGGGGGGGGGGGGGAATCTGCGCATAAGCACGTGAAAAGGTAAGGGACGGTTGGAATGCAGACACGGTTGCACGGAAACTTCCTTCGCTAGGACGCATTTTCTACCGAAAACGTGTAAATTGATAATTTTATAATGTTTCACAGCTATGTATCAGTGTTTGCGCAAATATGCGCAGGTTTTCTCTGTTGATCCTTTCAATTGACATATAGGTTGATAGTTTCCACCGCTGAAACTTGCTTCATAGTGCTTGATTCTACATTAGATCTCAAACTTTAGTTTTTAAAGTAAAAAATATGCAAATAAAGCGATTATATGCACACCAACACCCTTCAAATTATCGCAGGAGGATAACTCGGGTATCATTTTGAACGGAAATACTTGTTCTTTAATATGGAACCACCGGACGTTCAAAATCTAGATGCAAAGCCGTCAAAATCGCTATGGTGTTTCGTTGCATTTTTTACTTGAAATAACACATTTTGACAAGTTGCAACTTTGACGGCCTGTGGTGGTCGTAGTTTTTGGCTGACAACAAAAATACGACCAGATTTGAAATCTGCGGAAAGTTTCCTATCGGATAGGTATAAAGTTGGCCCGTTCAAACGATGTTTAAGAAAGAGGTTTTGATCGCCTAAAAGGGTGTTCTAGCCCACTGTGCATTGGGTCCATTTCTTAAAACATTTCCAGCAGAACTCTTTTTTGAACTGGACGCATTGGTAGGAGACCATTACCTCTCCTAGGCAGACGGGGCAAGCTGGAAACAAGATTTTATTAGTTAAGTAACCGCACAGTTAAAATAAATTATAATGGTAGAAACTTACGATTGTCGATTGGTTCCTCATCTTACGAATCTACAATCTATTTCGGTTTTTGAAAACTACCAGGTGCGGCTTAAGGGAGGTAAATTTTGAAAAACTTTCAAAAATGATATATACATGTCTGGAAATACGTTTTTTGGGTCGAAAAACAAGAATTTGCCATTTTGGAGTGATTTTGAAAAATGCCAGGGGCGGTTTATGGGGGGACAATTTTGAAAATCATTCAAAATTGACACATACACATCTATTTATGTTTTGGGGGCCAAAAAGTAAGAATTTGCAGTTTTGGGGGGATTTTGAAAATTGCAAGGGGCGGTTTAAGGGGGGAAATTTTTAAAAATCATTCCAAATTGACACATTCACATCTATTTATATGTTGTGGGGGCCAAAAAGTAAGAATTCGCATTTTTGGGGGGGATTTTGAAAATTGCCAGAGGCGATTTTAGAAGGAAATTCTTCAAAAAAATAATTAAAAATAAAATATGCACATCTTTTATTATGTTTTTGAGGGCGGAAAACAAAAATTTGCATTTTGTTTGGACTTTGAAAATCGCCAGGGGCGAGTCTACAGGGGTGGAAATTTCAGAATCTGCCTAAACTTGGTTTTGCACATTATGATACATGTTATGGAGGGCCAGAAAGCAGGGAATGTGCTCCAGTTTTTTTTTTTCATGCCATCAAAGTAAAAAATAGTCAAAACATAATTTAAATTCATGTATGGGGCACCAGAAAAAAAAATTAATACAGTGTTTGAGTGAACATCATTTTAATAAATCATAAACAGCTGCAGGAAGTTCATAATGCTGCCTTTTCCTTTTTGAGGATAAGTACACACTTCCATTTAGAAGAAGCCTGTAAAACAAGTCTCTCATTGTAGCAACTCTGGAAATTTTTCTTGTGTGGTGCTCCCTGAATGCTCGAATATTTTTATTATTGGCTTCCAGGGCCCCTTCAGAGTACATGCCCATGGGTAGTTCAAGTGAAGAAATAATATCTGCCCCATGAATTAAAATGAAGTGCACTCCAGAGGGCATGTAATACCAGGGATACAATAGTTCAAACCTGTCAGCAGTCTGAAGGCAATATGTTCTGAACTTATCAGGATCAATGTCACCACAGCATGAATGTGCAGTTTGGATGACACTAAATCTAGTGATTAAATCCGCATCAAAACCTGTTATGGCAAATATAAGTTCAGGGTGGGCCAAAAATTTTCTTGCCGTATTGCCATCATTTGTAGACCCTGTGCCACGTTGTACCATATCTACAAGAATGCCCAATTCTTTCCTAATATCTTCCTGTATTCCTTTTTTTCTGTCTCCATACAGCTTCTCATTGCAACTCCACTTCTTTATATCTAGTTTGTAAGAGATATGCAAAACACACTCAAGGAAGCGAATGCGACAGTGCAGAACTGAAATGCCCTATTTGAAAACTTATCTACAGGGAGGGAACGATTTGATATGCTGCTTGGTTTGGCTCCACAAGCACAGCAAGAAGAATGCAAAGAGGCCCCAGTCAAACACGTTCTGGTCTTCCCATCTATCACGGTGCACTGAAATTCATGACAGATCTTTAAAGTCTCCCCACTTTTTAATGTTACTGTAGAAGGCACCAGTTCAGAAATCTTGCCCTGTAAATACTTCTCCTCTGCAGTAATTACCTCTTCTGTTTCCTTCCTCTGCTGAATTCTCATTGGTTTGCAAAACTTTGTAGATGCAGGAGTTTCATTTGTCCAAATTATTTCTGTGGAATCCCCATTATCTGGAGAAAAAATGAGCTGCAGGGGTGCTACGGCTGTCAAAAGCACTGATTTTTCCTGATTAGGATCAAGATATTGTTTGTACTGAGAATGATTCCCACTGCCATCACAACCCCACTTATGTATCAATTTCAAAGTACCAGCAGCCGAACCTTGAATAGACTTCCCTTTCTTCTCTAAAACTTTAATTATATCTTGGGCATCTAAATCTACAAGAGTTTGCAACTGAATTTCAGCACTAGTTTCTGTCACAGTGACTGACTCTGCGGGGGGTAAGGAAGACTTTTTTTCTTCCAGTACCTTATTGTAAGGGGGGGGGGGAATGTCTGCTTTGTGCATTTTGGCCTCAGATCTTATGAGGCAGTATTGGCCCTTACCAAAGTCCCCATCAATAATGAGGGAAACACCCTCATCTGTTGACAGTGGAATGCACTCTACAGTTATGGCAGTCGGTTTAAATTTTTCCCAAATCTCAGAGCATATTTGAGGGTTACTAGAGATAAGATTTAAAACTTTAGCCCCTACCTCATTTCTCCTTTGTCTCAATAGTCCCCCTGCTGTCAACAATAGTTCTTCCAGTGAGTAGATTTTTTTAATAACAGCAATTTTCCTCCTTTTGGACCCAGGAGCCCCTTCTTTTAAATCTACACAGAGTCTTCCCCTGCTTTTTTTTTGTGGTTGAGTTGTTGCAGTGCAACTCGCCTTATCTTCAAAAGTAATTTCCTCGTCGAGCCAGCTTTCATAATTTTTGAAAAACAGAGAGGGCTTCTTCACGAGGTCGATACGCTGAAAGTAGCTGGATCCCCGTGCAGAAATCTGACTGGACAAACTTCTCACCTCCTTGTCAACTAAGTCTCTTTTTAAACATTTCTGTGCCTCGGCCAAGCAAAAATACCCAAGCACCAAGCCAAGTAGGCCCTGCCGTGCCATGAAGAAAAGTAGGGTGGAGTGAAAATCTAGGATCCAAAAAAGGGGGCACGGGTTTAAGTATTTGAAGATGTCCCAAGACTAGCTGCAATGCCCAATTTGACCCATCGGACCCCCTTTCATACCCCAGGGGGGTCTAAAGTTGCGTCTATGAAGCGAATTCGTTACTTTTTTACCCATACCGGCCGAGCCAGGCATGATATCCGAGACGGCCAAAGTCAGAAAGATGCAAGATTTAGTAACGAAGAGAATAGTATATGGTCGAAAATTGAACGCCAACATCCTACGCTTGGCCTAACGCGATTTATAGTGAAAAGTGACGAAATTACAACGAAAATCCCTCTTCGAGCAGGCCGTGGCTCAGTAATTATAGGTTCCCGACAAAAATGTTCAAAGTAAAATCTTCTTATCTCGTCAAATTACAGAATAGTTTGCGATATAGGACCACTGTGGCCTAATCTAGGTCAAATATAATGTTTTTTGTGGTTAAAATTCGTCACTATGAATCACGTTAGGCCAAGCGTAGGATGTTGTCGTACAATTTTCGACCTTATACCATCCTCTTCGTTTTTAAATTCCGCAGCTTTCTGACTTTGGCCATCCCGGATATCATGCCTGGTTCGGCCGGTGTGAGTAAAAAGTTCCGATTTTGCCCTATAGACGCAACTTTAGACCCTCCTGGGGTATGAAAGGGGGATGGGTCAAATTGGGCATTGCAGCTAGTCTTGGGACATCTTCAAGTACTTAAACCCATGGCTACTTTTTCGATCCCAGATTTTCACTCTACCCTAATGACAAGTTGTGGAGGAGGAGGTGGTGACGGCGATAAGTCGACGTCGGCGGCATCGACATCGTCTTCCCCTGATGTGCTCGAAATATTTCCCAGAAAAAAGCGTGGCCGGCTGATGGGACAAGTCAAACACCCCGTCCACGCCCTCTTCAGCTACTCAGACGGCGAGAAGTTTAGCCGCTGCCTTGTGCCGTGTTGTACAAAGACGGAAGTGCCAGTAAGTATTCGATGTATTCCATTGTGTATTGTATTGTGTATTGGCGAGCACCTCGATGTCGGCTGACATCGCGGAGGGGCGGCCGCGGCGCGTGCTCGTCTCTACCACCGCCGCCGCCACCGTCCGTCGGCGCTGCGCGTTTTGGGAGGCCATCACTTCTCGCACCGCCGCCCGGCATCAAGGCCGCCGTGAAGTACGCCGGCCGAGCCCGAAGCACCCTATACCGGTTTCTAAAATGTCATGCATTTGATTACTGTAACTCCGTTTTTTTTTTGTTACAGCAAGACCACGTTGACAATTTAATGAAACACCCGAAGAGCCACCGGCAGGTGTTCAAGACAGTGCAGGAGGAGGTGGATGCAACCGACAGTGCTAAAAACCTTAGTTCTACAGTAGTACTTCAAACGGAGTGAAGATGTCTGGGCCGGCCTTCCAGCTACATTGCTTAAGGCTGGTGACAGAGAATGGCCTGCCATTTAAATGTCTCGATTACGACGCACTGCAGGACATTATTAGGCCTATGGTGACGCTATGCCCCCTGGAGAGAGGTAAGGACATTACAATGTTATCCTTCTTTCTTCCCACCTACCTTTCCTACCTTACCATGTTTTTAACTTTTTTTTTTCTTTTTACAGGTTTGTAATTTCTTCAGATTATGTGCCGGAAAATATTCCTGAGTTTGCCGATATGGTTCGGGACAAAATTAGAGCTGAAATCGAAGGGAAAATGCTGTCACTCAAAGTTGATGGCTGTACCAAGAAATACCGCCACTTCGTGGGCATCAATGTACAGTATGCTAAAGATGGCAAGACGGTTGTGCGCACCCTGGCAGTGGAGGAAATGTTGCAGGTAGGACAGTTTCACTTTTTTCTACTTAAAAAAAATTCTTGTAGGACAAAAAATTAAATCACCATTGTAAAAATGAAAGTACAGAGAATACTGTTAATTTATGTGCCAGTATTCGCTGTACTAAAAGCTAGAGTACTCTTTGTCCTTTTAAAGAGTTCAATCTCTGTACTGATAAATTGAGTAGGCCTAAAAGGAAACCATGTTTATAGCAGTAATTGTTATCTTTTTGTTATTGAAATGTATTTAGTGTATTTCAAATTAATTTACTAAAGTAAAATCATGAATATTTTGACCTCATGAAACAATTCTGATTCAGAATAAATTCTTGTCGCTTTCCGTCAGTTGTCACTCAAATAGTTGTCATCATAGTTTGTTCTGACGGAAAGATAAGAGAAGATTTTGAGAGTCGGAAGAGTTCTTTTTGTTTTCTTGAGGTCAAAATACTGTAGACTATTCTTCAGAAAATTTATTTGAATTCAGCAAAATGAATTCTAATAAACAATAATAATTAAACATTGCTATAAACAGGGTTTGATTTTTCTGACTACGCTCTGGAAGTTTGAAGAATTCTGTCGATTTTGGTTTAATAAATACTGGCACAAAATTGACAGGATTCCCTGTACTTTCTTTTTGGTGAGGCACATTTGTGAAAGGAACAAGACATGCTGTTTGATTTCAGAGTGAAGCTTGAATGCATTATTTTCTCAAACTATGTGGCTTAAAAGCACTAGGCCTAGCCTTGATTTCTTTATCATCAGATGGTAGATATTTTAGAATGTCAAAAAATAAACCACATCTCGTATTTTGGAGGTTTGCAGGAAAACTTTATAATTAAAACAAATAGCTTTCCTCTTCCTGCAGCATCAGCCTGTTTTTTTTTTTTTTAATTGTTCGGTACTAAATTCTAGTTTTTTACTTGTTTGCATGTCGCTACTGCCAACAAACTCAAGACCCTCATTGGCATTGTGCTCAGGCGGTTCAAAATTCAGGCCCGCCTTCAACTAGTGTCTTTTACTGTTGATAGCGGAGCGAACTACGTACTAGCAGGCAAGCTACTCACCAAGGAAGATGAGGATGAAGAGTCTGATGTTGAAGTCGAGGAGGAGTATGCAGACTGGCTCCACGGCAAAGTTGATGTGCGACAAAATGACTTCTTCATGCAGGGGGTGAGGTGTGCTACACACACCTTGCAGCTGTCCGTGGGCGACGCGTTAAAGCAGGAGGAGGGCCTGAAAGGAACAATTGAGGGAGTCAACACTGTTCCTGATGAAGTTGTTATTTTACGAAAAAAGTCCTGTTAATTTTGCAACCCAGCGTGGTTGTAAAATAACAAAGAATTTTGTAAAATTTTTGAGATTTTTTATTGAATGGCTCTACTTGTTCAGCTTGTCTCATGCGAAAGAAGGATGAAAACACATGTCTTGAAATGTTACAATTTTTACGAGTTTTGTTGTAAATTTCACATTTTTTCTTATAAAATAACAATTGAATCTCTGTTTATTATTTATTACGATCACCTTGTGTTGCAAAATAAGCTGCACTTTGTTCGTAAATTTACAAGCGTAGACATCAATTCACGAGTATTGTAAAATTACAAGTATCGTTGTAAATTTACACAAGTTTCGCTGTAAATTTACAATTATTGTTGTAAATTTACGACTATCTTCGTAAATTTGAAAAAATACAGGTGAAGACCTTTCGTTTTTGCTACATAATGACAAAACTTGTAAAACTACAATTTCACTTGTAAATTTACAAGAAAGTTTTGTCATTTTACAAAGCTATTCTTGACGATTACAGTCATCATTTCACAACATCTGTTTACAGTGAAAAGGTTGTCCAAGTGTCTATTAAAGGATTCCCACGTACGCCAACTCAAGGAGGCCAAGCTGTCCCTTCCGCAGGCGGACTGTGTTACCCGCTGGGGTAGCACATATGACCTACTCAAGAGCGTTCTCAAACTTAGGAGCTTCATTGCTTACTTACTAGAGTGGAGCAGCACCGCCGAGCAAATGGAGTATGGACTCACGGATGATGAATGGGATGTTGTTGACGGCATTCTTCGTGACCTCCGGCCGGTGAGGCTCGCAACGACACAACTGCAGCGAGAGGATGTCACACTTGGCGAGTTTTTCGCCATATGGAGCGGCGTCGTCCTGGCCTTAGAGGCGCGGAAGGAGCAGTCCACCCTGGCCGAGGCCCTCCTTGCCTCCATGGAGGAGCGCTCCAAGGCCGTGCTCTACAAGGACAGGACCGAGGGCGAGCGCCACTCTCCGCTCTTCTTCTACCCCGCCTTCTGCGCCGCTGTCTTCTTGGACCCCCGCTTCGTGTCGCTGCTGACGCCCGACCAGGTGCAGGAGGCCAAGCAATACTTGCACCACCTGTGGGACAGGATGCAGGTGGTGCAAGGTCCCCCCCCCCCCCCCCCCCCCCCCGGCGTCCGAGGACAGCGGGAACTCCAGCGGTGAGGACAGCCCCGACGATGTCCTGCAGGACGACGACGACGAGCTGAGCGGCGGATCCCGCTTCCAAATACTTCTGGACAAGAAGAACAAGGAGGAGCGGATGACGTCCACGGGCGTGTCGGCGGCGGCGGCAGCGCGCAGCGGTAGAAGCTGCAGCAGGCAAGGCAGCAGGGCGTCCCAGTTGGCGGCACTCAAAGCGGTGCTGGACGAGTACGACCGCACTACGCCGCCCCTTGCCGCCACCGAGGATGTCTTCTTGTATTGGGAGAAGCAGAACCTGCTCTGCCCAGGGCTGCACAAGCTCGCCATGGTCGTGCTTACAATCCCTGCCTCGCAGGTTTCTGTAGAGCGGCTGTTTTCAGCCTTGAAGTTTATCCTCAAACCACAGCGGTATGGCTTGCACGGCCGCAACGTGGACGATGTCACCTTCCTCCACACCAACAAGGACCTGGTGAAGGAGGTGGTAGGAGACCTTTTGAAGAAGAGGAAGGTAGCACAGGCAGGAGGATGACTGAAGAAAAAAAAACAACCTATTCAATACCTACTAAGAAGAACCGCTCAGTCTTTCTTAGGTCCCGGATAACAGCTCAGTCACTCAGTGGGACCCAACAACAGCTCAGTCTTGCCTGTGCTCCGAACAAAGACCCAGTTGCATGGAGCGTTTCAACAAGAGCTCAGTGTGACCAAGGCGTCCGACAACAGCTCAGTCTTACCAGGCTGTTCAAGAAAGGCTCAGTCGCACGGAGTGCTCCAAGAAGAGCTCAGTCGTCAGTTTTACCGATTTTCAGGTTTTGAACTTTTTTAAATAATTTAGACGCGCTGGTTTCGGCAAAAGTATTCGTTTTTTTATCCCATGAACCAACCTCAAATGAATCGAATTCATTGTTCACGTGTAACGGCTGAAAGGTGCACTGCGTGCGTGCAACAAGAGCTCAGTCTGGGTGATGGAGCCGTGACGAGTCGCGCAAGCACTCCCCTTCCCTCCCTGGCTTCGCTCGTCGTCGGCGTCGGTTGGTGTCATGGTGTGTGTGTTTGTATGAGTTGGTTTCACAATAATGTTTTGATTAGGGGCGCATCAACATGACGAATAGAGCTACTAAATTAATATTGATGGCGAAAAACAAAAATAGGGCGCCTCCTAAACAAGGTAAGAAATAGGCGTCTTTTTTCAGTACTAACGCTTGGCGTTTTATTAGTTTTCCACATGAGGTGCATTGCTGTTGCAGTGTGTTTGAATTTGTAAAAGAACTCCTGATTTAATGAGTTGTAGTAATGAAGTCATCAAGTCTACCTTAAACATTGGATGTTACTAGTTCGTTCAAAACAAATCAACCTTTCTAACCCGCGTTTCCCCATGTGAACAACAAATCCTAACCCAGTCACCCAACGCCTCTTTTTTTATTCTGTATTTTTAAATGACACTTGTTTTAGGTGGTGTTCAAGAGCTCTTCAAGACCATTGCGACGGAACGACAAACTGAGGGGAAGAAGAAAGCGGACTGTAAAAGAGTTCTCTTTAAAAACAAAGGTAGAAATCAGTTCGTTCTTTTGTAAAATTGATTTTAATGCATTCAACTAAGTGTCTTTATTTTCATTTGACTAGGTTCTTCTGCGGCATCCTCTTTGGACCCAACTGACAGTGCGCCAAAGGCCAAGAGAGCAAGGCAGCAGCTTCCCTTTTTGAAATGTAAGTAATTCTTCAAGTTCTTTTTCTGCTCTCACGTATGTTTGTGAAATAAACTGACATTACTTGATTTGGTATGCTCAATGCAGGTGATGACAATACACTTATGAAGTTAAGTGTTCGAGCAGCAACCAAGACAGCACATCCCAAGTCTGGAGTATCTCCCAAAAAGGGAATGTTCCAGCACAATACTACTTTAGGTACTGATTGGAACATTTCAAATAGTAACATTCTATATTAACTTTACAATAGTATGGGTGACAATGCTTTTGTCCCCCTTTGAAGATTCTTCGTTGAAAGTTCAGAGCTGGTTGCGAGGAGTAAAGCAAGCTACTGAGAAGCAAGACGGATCGCTGCAGCACAGCACTCCTACTATTCCAGCCCTGCAATCACAACTCATTGAAACAGAACAAAGTAGGTTTGGTGTGTATGTTGACATTGAAAATTAGAATGCTTTTTGTTAACTCTCTCCATATTTATGCCCGACTTGTAGCAAATTAATTGGATAAATTTTTATTAATAGTATTCCTTTTTTCTTTTTCTTAAGGGGGGATCCTAGTGTAGCGGGGTCAAAAGAAGGGTGTTTTGGGGATTTTTTTTTTTTTAAAAAAAAAAAGCTTCACTCTAAAATCCGAAGACAGGGTTCAATTTGTGGTTCTTTAATCACTTCAGAAAAAAAAATTATGGTGATAAATTGAAAAATGTTGCTGCACGGTCCGCTGCAAAATGGCATGTTTTGCGTGCAGTGCCTGGACGGGCGTACAACTGCAGGTCGACTCGAACGCCTGAAACAGTCGTTCGAATTTTTTTTAGACTCATTAGGGATCGGTCCAGTATCTGAACTAGAATCTTCGAAAAATAATAACTTTTAGTATTTTTTTGAGCAAGTTAAACTTTTAGTACCAAAATTTAGGCAAAATTTTCAAAGTTTTGATTTTTTTTTTCTATGAGGGGATACTCCGATCCCGGATCTTCTAGTTCAGATTATGGCTACTAGTGTCGGGAACATTCACAAAAATTTTTAGCTCGATCGGATCAACCGTTTGGGCTGTAAGTGTACGCCCGTCCAGGCACTCCAAGCCATTTTGCAGCGGACCGTGCAGCAACATTTTTCACTTTATCACCACAAATTTTTTTTCTGAAGTGATTAAAGAACCACAAATTCAACCCTGTCTTCGGATTTTAGAGTGAAGCTGTAGTTTTTTTTTTGTTTTTTTTAAACCAAAAACACCCTTTTTTTGACCCCGCCACACTAGGATCCCCCCTTAACGTGTCAAAGGCAGTTTTAGTTCAGTCCCATTGCCTTTGCCTGAGACTCAGGTTTTGGCCCAAGGAAAAGAGAGGTCTCTTTCGGCTGGGGAACATGATGGGACATCACAGACCATTATTCCTTCTGGTTCAGTACCAAATGTTTCTCTACATGACAAAAATCCCACTGGTTTGTACTGCAACTCCTTTCATAAGGTGCTCCTACAATTAAGGGGGGATCCTAGTGTAGCGGGGTCAAAAGGAGGGTGTTTTGGGGATTTTTTTTTTTAAAAAAAACGAAAGCTTCACTCTAAAATCCGAAGACAGGGTTGAATTTGTGGTTCTTTAATCACTTCAGGGAAAAAAAAATTGTGGTGATAAAGTGAAAAATGTTGCTGCACGGTCCGCTGCAAAATGGCCTGGAGTGCCTGGACGGGCGTACACTTACAGCCCAAACGGTTAATCCGATCGAGCTGAAATTTTTTGTGAATGTACCCGACACTAGTGGCCATAATCTGAACTAGAAGATCCGGGATCGGAGTATCCCTTCATAGAAAAAAAAATCAAAACTTTGAAAATTTTGCCTGAATTTCGGTACTAAAAGTTTAACTTGCTCAAAAAAATACTAAAAGTTATTATTTTTCGAAGATTCTAGTTCAGATACGGGACCGATCCCTAATGAGTCCAAAACAAATTCGAACGACTGTTTCAGGCGTTCGAGTCGACCTGCAGTTGTACGCCCGTCCAGGCACTGCACGCAAAACATGCCATTTTGGAGCGGACCGTGCAGCAACATTTTTCAATTAATCACCACAATTATTTTTTTCTGAAGTGATTAAAGAACCACAAATTCAACCCTGTCTTCGGATTTTAGAGTGAAGCTTTAGTTTTTTTATTTAAAAAACCCCAAAACACCCTTCTTTTGACCCCGCTACACTAGGATCCCCCCTTAAGTCATCAAACTCATCGCTGATCAAATTTTCATTTCACGCTCAAGTTCCATGTTGTTAGTAGGCGAGGCCTGGTTGGCCTAATGGCTTATCGCTGTAATCAGAATGTTATTCTGTCTTCTAGAGAAAAAATTCTACATGCCCTAATAGGCTTTATGGTCTTTTCATTAACCACACTCATGATGAATAAAATTGTTAAATTAAGTAATTTTTATAAGGAAATGCGTCTTTCGGAGAAGCAATTGAGTACATTTTGATCTCGTACCAAGAATATGGATCTCGCAATCAAGAACATTGCGCTAGAACCGAGTAACATTGCGCTAGAAGCGAGTACAGCTCGGTATCCAATTTTCTGAGAGCAAATTGCTCTCGTATTGATGTATAAATTGCTCTTGTTTCGATTGAGAGCAAAATGCTCTCGTTCCGAGAATATTGCTCTCGTTCCGAGAATATTGCTCTCGTTCCGAGAATATTGCTCTCGTTCCGAGAACTAATTTTTGTGGGTGTGCTCGGATTATGCGAAAATGCATTATGCTGCGATTTTTGAATATTATGCGATATTATGCTCTTTGAATTGGCACCTACAGAGTACCAGGACCCCAAAAAGTAGTTTCTCCCCCGATTTAAGACAGTTTTAAGAAATTAAGCGATTGTGCGAAAGCATAAAGTGCACATCTTTAGCAGCAACAAATAACAAAGAAATCCAGCTGGCATGGGTCCCGTCACACGCCAGAATTCGCCCAAACGAAGCAGCGGACGCCGCGGCAAAAACGGCCAGGGTTTAGGGGACCCCTCCGAAGAGCCCCGCCTGTATAAGGACCACTACCCGGCAATCAGAAGCTTCCACGTGACCCAATGGCAGAGCCAATTGGACAGCTCCACCAAAGGCCACCATAACTACGAATTCAACAATCCCTTGGACTCAAACCCTGGATCAGCAAGGCTCCAGACATCCCAAAAAGCATCCTCGGGTCATTGATCAGGATCCGTCTTGGACACTCCTTGGCCCCGGCGACCCTCGCGCGATTCAAAATTATAGAACACCCAGGCTGCCCCCGCTGCGGAGAACAAGCCACGCCAGAACACCTCCTCCAAACCTGCGACTTCACCGATAAAACCCTCTCCGAAGACTACCTTACTTGTAACGACCTGGAAGAACCCTTCACCACCGCAAGACTCCTCTGCTATATTCAGTTAAAGATTTCCCGTTTTCACTCCCGGCGTAGGATCCACACTCACGCCGGGAGTGAAAACAGAAATTCCTTAACTGAATATAGCACTCAACGATAGGAAAAACATAAAAATAGTAACAGAAGCAGCATACCATAAGCCTCTGCTAGCCAACCGCAACATCAAGATTCAATAACATGGAAATATATCACCCTCAGCTTCCATAAAATCAACTCCAAGAATCCATTTTACATTCTATGCTACCTGATTTTGTGTGTTTTTGCCTCCCTTGCTACTGCCGTTATTATCTAGATTGTGACAAGTTATGGTCGTGCCTGGGGTGTGGGTGATTGAACGGCACGCATTACATCATTCTGCCTTTGCTGCATGATTAAAGTCACAAGTAGAAATCATAACTATTCGATAATTGTTTTATTTATCATGTGTACTCGTTAGCTCAATCGTCATAACCCCGTTAGATGCGGCGCGCGCACGGCCTGTGTGCGTCGTCCTCCATTGTTAAGTTATTTGTTCCTTCACTGGTGCACTGCCAACAGTATCGTCTGATTATTGTCAGAAACCTCTACTAGTGAATGTAAGATGAAGTGTTTTCATTAGTTATGAGTACTACTGGTGGCACACGCGTTGCGGCGAAAAGCCGAACATGTCAGCCGCTTATCCTACCCGCTGGCGGCATGCACGTCTGCTGCTGGAGACAAGGAAATAAGCCGCATCGCGGTCTAGTGTATTTGATGACACCCTCGTATTACAGGATGGACGTCAACGAACTTAGAGAGGTGCGCCTGGCGGCCTGCAGAAGGACGTTCGAGGAAGCTCGCAGAGTAAATGGTACGGACGTGGTGTTGAGAAGTCATTCAATTTCTATGGCATTTTCTACCTTCACATTATTTTCAGGCCTTCTTATTTTGGCTTGAAGGAAACTGACTGAATCCTCATATTGTTTCAAGAATATTTGGTTTATTCCAGTGTTTGACTGGTAAATGCTTGCAACAGTTTCAACATCTCACAGGAAGCAATTCCTCTACTCCAATTGATATATAAGTTCCAGACATTTCTACTCGAAGTTTCCCTTTTAGATTCAATGGGATAGTACAGACTCCTTGCAATATCTCTGACTTGAAACTAACAAGATATTGAATGTTAACGTTTCTTTCTACAGATGACTCACCTGCTCCTGTCAACAACGCACCCTCTTGTGTCAACAACGCACCTGCCCCTGTCATCAACACACGTGCTCCTCTCATCAACGCACCTGCTCCGGTCAACAACGCACCTGGTCCTGTCAACAACGATGCTACACCTGCATGCAAACCACCAGGTTTGCCTATCACTGTATATTCTTTTCCATAGGCCATGAATTCATTAATACATTTTGACATTTAAGCTAGGGTTTTGCTTATTGTTATAAGGATATTACGTTTGTTATAACATTAAGCAAAACCCTAGCTCAAGGATATTAAGTTACTTGTGCCTGCTTTGTCCATAACTTTTAATGAAGAGAAGTGCACTTCTGCCAAATCCATGAATAGATGGAAAGGCATTCAGTTCAGTTAAGATCATTGTAAGGCAAGTTTTTGATGTCCACATTTTAAATGCAAAGTGTTTTGGTTTTTCTGTATTTGTTACTTGCTATTACATGAACTAATTCCGATAGATGGGGCCCAAAACTCCCAATAGTTTCTGACATGATAGTTTTTGCAAATATGTTGGTCTTTCATCAAAATTTCTATTAGAATACCTTAAGGCTGCAATTCCTTTGGCTTCTGTATTATTGACCTTGAATAACATAGGAAGTGTTCCTACATTTTGAAATATTACGCCTAGAATATAATTTTATAAGCTTTTAGCTTGCTAATAATTTTACACTGTAGAAAATTTGAATAATTTTGATTTGTTTTTGAATCTTAAATCAGAGTGGAAATTTAAAACCTGGCAACAATTTTTCTCTTCTACAATTTAAAAAATACAGAAGCTATTAGACCTTTAGGGTATGCGGTTGGAAACTTGGGAAGAAACAGCTAAAATCTTTCTGTATACCATCACAAGTCAGTTCCTATATCCAGAGTTAGGGGTTGCATCTATGGGGATCAGTTCATGTCATAGTAAGCAACAAACTCACGAAATAAAAAAACTCCTGCCATCAATCTTCAATAAAATAGATTTCCACTCGGAACTGTCCTTACCATTCATTACCTTGAACATTCAGATTTCGTAATGTCAATTACTTTTAGTTTGAGTCTTAGTGGCCCTAATGTAGCAACATAAATTATATCGTTATTCACCCCTTTCATTGCAGGTGCTTGGAATTCCTTACCAGTATCGTTAACTGATGCATCAAAGGGTGCCTCTGGCTCATCAATTAATATTTCCATGGGAGCTGAAGGTGCGCATAACAACTTCATTGACATCTTGCATGGCAGCTTACCACTTGTTTAAATCAATTGAGTGGGCCACGGAAAGTTCTGTTAGCAATCACATTTTGTAAAGAAGAAATGTTACTTTTTATTGCATTAAAGAGGCCCCTCTTTAGCATTTTCCAACAATTTTCAGCGCTGCTTCACCCTTTTCCTAATCCAAATGTGCTTTTGTTGCAGAGTTTTTTGGGGTTATCCAATCAGCCATCCAGCGTTTTAGGGGGAGCGGAAGCAAAGCTGTGATCACAGAGTTTTCAGAACCCAGTACCAAGGCATGTGTCGTTGAGCAGGAGCTGACCAGCACTGAAAAAGGTGTCGCTGGGCAACAGAAGATGAACCCTGCACCGGGAGTCTCTGAGCAACAGAAGATGAACCCTGCACCAGGAGTCTCAGAGCATCCCAAAATAAGCACCAAAGAAAGAATCGAGCAGCAGCTGACCAGGTCAGATAGTCAAGATGTCATTGTAATCGGCTCTCCCTTTAGACTGAGCCCAACACTGACACCTTCACTTTCACCTCAACGCGGCCCCGAAGCAGAATCACCAGACTACAGCTGGATGTACGAAGAAGATCTACCTGCAAAATTTCATTCAGTAAATTGTACGCAACCGTCTACTGAATCATCACAAGACTTAATTTTCAAGAGGAAATCCCCTTCTCCATCTACAGCCCGGCCCAACAAGCATAGTGGTTTTGATTTTGCTCTCAGGAGCTGTTCGCCCTCTGGAGGCTCCTCACTCAGTTCTTTACCGAATAGGGAGTCAAGGTCCCCGTTTTTCTTAAGGGGGGCGGGAACACCAAACCCTAAATCTGACAAGGATTTTTTTTATGTTTAATTTCTAGTTAAAATTGATTATTTGTCTCTAAATGAACTCAAAACAACCGTCAACTAGCCCATAAAGAAAATAGACAAAAATGTATTGAGTGCTTGTAGAGCTTAATAAAATTGAGTCAGTGCAGGGGATCTTTAAACTTAGAGCGGTGAGCCAGGTGTTCTATTAAAGATAAATACCTAATCTAAAAAGTGACAGAAGATTTTTTTGATATCTTTTTTGGTTTTGATTTTATTGGGTCCCAAAAATAAAGTTCCGAAAAAGTTGCATTTTTTCATAATTTTTACTAATAAAGATCGGAATTGCTCTTGAACTGAAGGCGCTACTCAGAAACCCTTCCGTCACTTTTTTTCTCATTCTTTTCTGGTGATTTTAGGCTTTGTATCATTAGTGTACCTCTAAAGATACCCTGCACCGACTCCAAAATAGGTTGACAAAAGTGTGAAAATCTCTAAGGGGAGGAAACAAGGGTTAAAGTTTTACAACGGTTTCTTCAGTGATTTTCACATAAATAATGTTTCAAGTGAAGAACAAAGAAAATGTTCGTCTTTAGTGGTTTTTAGGACATTGCCACTAGCGTAAACATCACTAAAAAGTTGTCGGAATCTCACAAAAAAATTAAAAACCATTAAAAATTGCGACTTTTTGACATTATTTACCTTCTGGATGAAATGTGCAGATTTTCAATAAATGTTCAATTTGACCAATTTGGATTTCGAATTTCGTCACACCCGAAACACAGTATTTTAGTAATAGTCTCGACTCATCGAAAGTCCGTCGATTACTCATCGAATCTCCGTCGATTCGATATGGATTCCTAGGTGCGGCAGTGCGTGGGCGTTGAAGCTGTTGGGGCTGAAGCACTCGACGAGGTCGTGCGAGGACGATTCCATGCCAAGGATCCCTCAGATGAACCTCAATTAAGTTTGAAGGACCAAAATTTTTTTGCTCCAAAATCGAAAATTTTCACTTTTCTGGACGTTTCAGATGATTTTGAAACTTTTTGGTCAAAATAGTTTTTTGCTTAGACTTTGCCAGTTTTTTTTTAACCCTTTCAGGCACAGGGACATTTTTTTGTTTCAGCATTTAATTTTTTTAGCAAATTTTTTATCAGTTGACCCATTAGAACATTTTGAGCCCAAGCGGAGCTCCGTAGCATGGATAGTTCAGAAGTTATCGTACGTCATTTTAGAATGACGTCGTGAGTTCTAGGTCCCTGTCGTCAATTTGTTTTCTGGCTACACTGCAAAAACGATATCAACTGTTTTTAGAAGAAATAAAGGTCCTCTTTCGTATTTTCTACGCTGCGGCAGCATGTTTGAAGTTTGACCCTGTTTGCTGGGCAAACACCTGTACTCAACTTCTAAAATATCATGTTATTTTCCAAACACGCATTGTTAGGCACTATTTCCACATAAGTATTTCCACAAGCGATGCTGACGTATTCCATCTGAAACCCCCTACGTCCAAAACCCAAAATTTCTCAAAACTACGTGGTGCATAGCGCGTTTTTTGAAACGTCACTTTGGAATGACATCGTGAGCTCTGGACTGCGACTAATCGGGATATCTGCTATTTCGTACAAATTATTGGTACTGCGTGTACCAATATAAAAGCCGTAGTCGTCCTTACTCATAACAAGCAAAATTTGACACTAGCCATCGCATGGTATGGTTGATAGTTAACACCGCAGTACACGGCTATTCCTCGTAAATTCTGCCTCTCCCCAGACCAGTTCTGTCTATTTTTCAGGGTGTTGGAGATAAAATCGTTGTCTTATAAGCCCACTGAACGTGTTTGACCCGAGCGCGGCTTTGTAGCATGCATAACTTGGAAGATACAGTAAGTCACTCTCGAATGACATCGTGAGCTCTGGGTAGCGGTAAATCGGAATGTCTGCTTTTGCGTACGAGTTCTTGGCACTTCTTGGACCAGTGTGTTGCTATGCAGCACCTTGTGTATTGGAGCACACGAATTCATTAATTACCACGGAAGCGTAAATCCGTACAAACCAATTCACAAAACAAAAATGCGAAGTAACGCTGCCTCTCTCCAGAACAGTCGGGTGTATGCTTGCCTGGTCTACTTTTCAATTTCAAGCGCTCCACCCTTGCTTCGCGTTCAGAAGTGGCCGTTAGAGACCCTCCCATCCGAGATGCGCAGAGGAGAGGGGCCCCTCTCGGCCAATCACAAACGACGTAGTCCAATGAGGAGAGAGCGACCCGAATCCGCCCCGCGCGAGGCTACACGGACAGCATCTGGGCGGGAGGGTGCAACAAGTCAGCGCTCACGCGAAAGGTGCGATTCCCGTTTCGGCACACAGTTTTGCAGGCATTGTTGTCCACCGAGCTCGAACCAATGCAATGTTCTTTAGCCTCTTGGTGAAGAAACTGCGAGTCCTTTGCAGAGGTGAATGACTCGAATAAGTGATTTTTTTCAGGGGACGCGCCAGCTAGGTTCTCGAGACAACTAACGATCTGCGTGATTCATTGTGACAGTTTATTTCGTTGTGCAGTCTCAAAGACAAAGTCCAGACAGGCTATGATGGAACCACAGCCCGAGGAGAAGTTTCTGTGCCAGAAATCATGCTGCAGGGTGCGGCGCGCATTGGGGCACTGGTTCCGGCGAGCGTCCCGGAGGAGAGGACACCTAAATCAACCAAATGTAAGTAGCAGCGTAATAAGAGCCAAACACTGTCGATATTCACCGTGGCCACGGTCTTGTTGTCCGAGAGCTAGGGCCAGCTGCGCGGCGAGACCGCCGCACAGTGCGGCCAAATCAAGAAAAGGTGGACATAATTCAAAAAACTGTAACTATCAAACCCAGGACGACGAGCTGACGTTGTAATGTTTTCGGGGTCTCTGAGTCAATTTATTTACTTAATTTTGATACAGCAGGGTCGGAACCAGGAATATAAAAGGGGGTAAATTTTACAAATATTTTAAACCGATTGCAATTTTGCATAGGGGGTTTTACGGGGTTCCTTAATCCATTTCTGACCTTAATTTTGAAATAACAGGGGCGGGTCAGGGAGTTCAAAGGGGGGGAAGTTCAATTTTACATGATATGTAAAAATAAATGCCAGAAACAGATTCAGGTACCCCTTAAACCTAAAAATACAAAATTTCAATAATTTTGACCAATTTTCAAAATTTACCCCCGTTTTTGTTTCTGGTTCCGCCCCTGTTTTGTCAAAATTACAGTCACGATTGGATACATTGACTTTCCTTACGTACGGAGGGTCAATTTGACTGTCCCCGCTATGATTGTTGTGTCGGTACCAGCCTCTCCAATCCGTCCACAAAGATGTCAATTGCGTTTGCAAAGGTATACATTATTGCGTTTTGCCGATAAACAGGACAAAACGGGAAAGAAAACCCTTCGCAATTGCATAAAGTAAAGTCCAAACTTTCATTCCCAATGCAGCACGGCACCTGAATGTTTATGAATCGTTTTGTAGGTCAATTTTAAAACTGCTAAAATGTTAAATCGTCTCACGAGGTTAAGACCTGAGGAACAATCGGTAATATTCACAAATTTTCACGTTCAGGATAAATCCACGGGTACCATTCGAAAGAGGAAGGCTAGAGCTATCGTTTCATGGTCGGGGTTAAATTAATATCACTCGCACAACGGATTGGGGCGCGTTTAAAGACAGCCATCGCATACGCGCTGTTACAGCGCCATGACGAGTCGCGCCGGAACCGGTAGTTTGAGGCTTTGTATCTCGGAATCCGCACGCAGACGCAGTCCGGGGCTGAGTTGCACAGTAATATGTAGCCCAGACACTGTACTTTGACCACCATAAGTCATAAATGCTAAAAAAAAACTTTCAAATAATGAATTTTGGCCACCTTTTTTCGATTTCGCCGCACTGTGCGCCGTGGCCACGGCCCTCGGCCGCACCGCAGGGCCGTGCTTCTGGCCCCAGCTCCCGGACGACTAGGACGTGGCCGCGCCCTCGGCCACGCCGCGTGGTGGTGCTGGCCACGGTCTTGTTGTCCGAGAGCTGGGGCCAGAAGCACGGCCCTGCGGTTTGGCCGAGGGCCGTGGCCTCGGTCTTGTTGTGGAGGGGGCCGTCGTTGCAATTTTCCTGGGCCCCCTGTGTCGTCCTCATCGAAGTCGTTATTTTTTGTTGCAGGAGCCTGTCTCTGGTTTGCCCGAGGTACTTGCGTGTCCTGCTGCATCTGTAATTCCTCCTGCATCTGGGACTGCAGCTTCACCTAGGAGTCCAGCAACACCGGCAAGTCTAGCTGCATCTGCGACTGCAGCTCCACCTGGGAGTCCAGCAACACCGGCAAGTGTGGCTGCATCTGCAACTTTAGCTCCACCTGTGAGAGTGTGAGTCCAGCAACACCTGCGAGTGTAGCAGCACTTTCGATTCCAGGTGCACCTGCCTGCAATTGTGGGGTAAGCATGTTAGTCTTGGACCATCTTTTCATATAATGAACACTGCAAAAAATTCCGTGTTTTGGTACGGAAAATGTACAGAAAATGGGGTACAGAAAAGGTACGGACCCTCCGTACTGGTTCTCTGTGGTCCCCATAAGGATGTCATGTAAACTGCTACAGAAAACATGTACAGAACCTCCATGGTTGGCAAGGTACGGACGGTCCAGGTAAAAAATTGACCATACATTTTCCGTGTAATTTCTGTACTTTTTTCTATCAGTGAATTTTTATCAGAATCTGACAGAGGGTTTTTAACTTCCAGGAAAAGTTTACGATTCTTCTAGAGCATCTTGGAGGAAAGTTAGGGCTGAAGCCGATAGCAGATGTAGGTTGTTGAAATAGAGTCTTCCTTCATGTTACAATTTTGACGTTGTCTAAATGATTCAACCTGTGTGCTTTCCGATTGTTGCAGAGTGATACTGCGCCAAGCCCACAGTCTGTTGATTTGATGAGCAGCAAATTAGGCGAGGATGTAATTGAAAGTGGACCTGCGATCCCAGCTGCTCATGTGACACCAACTGCATCTGGAAGTCCAGCTGCACCTAAGGTACTGAATGAAACAATTTTATATTTTACAGTTCATATCAATAATCCTTACTGGATCATTCCTTTTTGTCCTTGTGTTTAGGAGGAAGTCGATGGTTCTGATTCTGTATCTGATGAGCATATTGCACCCCACCGGCAGGGTGCTTCAACTAATCTGACCCTCCAGTAAAATACTTTTTGGGTTCCTATGTCAACGATTGTGTTTAAATAGTAAATGTGAATTTAAAAAAAATATTTGTGGGTATAAATGTATGTATACATTTAATAACACAGATAAAAGACATGTTGATTAGATGCTCAGCAAAGCAGTTAGCAGCCTAACTAATTTTTATTACGTGTGTTAATAAGAAATTTGGTTCTGTGTGAACAGGTGACCTGGACAGCTAGTCCAATTAGCAGTAAGGAAAATGAATTCCCAGGCCCCAGCCATTGACATAGCTAAAAAATTAGCTACCATGATAATTGTTTAGCTAGAGAGAAAAGCAGATTTGCAGTGCAGATAAGGGTTCTCTATCCCCTTAGAGGAATTAGAATGGCGAGAAGAAAAGAAATATTTTAATTAGAAATTTGAGTGTACTTTTTACCACAATAATACACATTAAATGAAATTCACATAAGTTACAGTAATGAACAATAATAGAAATTCACATAAGTGAACCAAAAACAAAATTATCAACTTACCAGTTGAATGAAGTCAAATAAAACACACACAAAAAAAAAAAAACTACACTGGGCGTCAAAATTAGCGTTACATGTTGTTCCCGAGGCCATGGGACGCATTTTTATATGATGGCGAAAAAGTGAGATTTTCCTGGCTAGGAAAAAATTTCTAAGTCCAGAGTCGAAGTAAAGTTTGCAAATTTGCTTCCGCCACCTCTCGGTATGTTGTTCCTGAGGCCATGGGACGCATTTTTATACGCTCGAAAAAAAGTTGTTTTCCTGGCCAGGAAATTTTCCTGGCCAGAAAATTTTCCTGGCCAACTTTAGTCCGGTCCCACGCTCACATGGCGGCGTCATCGCGGCCAAGTCTGTCACTTTTGACCCAAAATTACACTAAAACCACACAGCGACACCCACACGAAGCGTCCCGCCCAAGATTCGAAATGAAAGAACGCTGATTTTCCCCACACAAACAAGCCAAACAGGCCGAGACTGGCCAACGACCCCCGAGCACATGGCGCGGGTGACGCCAAGTCCAAATCTCAAGATTTTAGCACTTTTGACACATGAAAATAACCACCGCGAAAAGGATTCGTCGAGACGAGCACATGGAACATGACTCAGATGCGAAAATCAGACCGACTCTCCGAGAATACGACATGACGCATCACAGACGCGCGACGCCGACACGGCGTTACCCATACTTACTTCACTGTACAGGGTCCGGGACGTGTCCAGGTCCAAGACTTCTTCTTCTTCCTCTTCAGAGCTACTAGTGACAGCTAATTCTTCCATCAGTTCGTCCATTGGACTCATGTACTCGAAATCAAGCGCCACGTCGAAATCCATGCTTGAGAGGTCACTCCTCGGGTCACTCACACACTCGCTCACGAAGGACGCCGGACACCAAATGACACGTAGGGACAAGGGCGGAAGGAAGCAGGGGTGGGAAGTTCCGCATGCAAGCGGTAGAGGGCGCAGCGGTCGTTCTAACGGCCGGCCAAAATTCAAATTGTTTTCGATTTCACGGAATCACAACGAAAGTTGGATGTGAAAATCTCTCAAATAATATTTCTTGTCACTTGACATCAACTTGAAGTGATGACAACAGGTGTTTCGCTCATGCGGATACGGCACGGCGAGGCGGGGCGGAGGGGCGGGAAGGGAGGGGGATCTGGACCAATACATTTAGCAACGTAAAGTTTCATAGCTATAGCTCCGAGCTATAGCTGGCGCTATAGCTAGAGGTTCCCAGCGCGAGGCTACCGGAGGGAGAGTATGAAAAGCAAAACGGTCGGAAAACCGCCGCGGGGGAGGGGGACATGTTCTCCACCTACATATTAGATTAGTTATGATTTCGCTTGCCTAGTAAAGTAATTTCACACGTAATATGATCATTGCTGATCCATAAATCTTTAGCTTTATATTAAACTTAAGAGAAAGTCTAAAACGAGGAGCAGACAATTTTACTTATTTGAATTATGCGCGCGTGATTGGAGGGAATCGCACATCTCAAAAACAAAAGGTTGTCGAAAATAGGAAATTTCTTACCATGAAAAGTTTGTGCGAACGGAATACACATTTACTTACTGTATTATTCAAATATTAGTTGCAGCTATTTTATATTGTTGGTCTAGCGGGCACATTAACTGATTGATTAAAAAGTGATTTCGCGTGGCTTTGAAAAGTCTGCGCCCTCTCAGTCTCTGCGAGCCGGCGGGTTTCTCGTAGTGTTCAAGTTGCTGCAAATACCTTCACCTGGTCTTAAAGGAAAGTTGTCTTAACGGAAAATTGGAGAGTTGTGAGAAGCAGTCCCAGCCAGAACGTGTGTTCCTTCCCAAATCGTCCTTGTTGGCTGCATTCAAGTTTATTCGGTGAGTTTTTATCGACGCCTCGTTCCAAAATGCTGCAGCTCCTACTGTAGAGTCAAATACTATGAGATTGTAGCGTTGCGCTCCTCAAATGTGATTTTGCCTTCCAGCAGGTTCAAGCTATGAACTATGGCGAGGGCACCTGTTAGACGGAAGGTGCTCACTAAGTTTGATGTGCTAAAGTCCTGGATAGGGCCATACCACCAGGCCTCGAGCAGGTATATGCTGGCTGGCTGGCACGACAAGTTGGTGAAACGGTTCAAGGCGAATAAGCCGAAAAAGGTGTACCGTCAACGGGGGTAACTTGGAACACCGGGGGTAACTTAGGGCAGTCTTCCCTATCGGCCTTGTTGGTGCTGCCATCTCGCGGCGGGGGCTCGTAGCGTCAAAACCGCGACGGGGTTTTGTTTAAGAGGAATCAAGGCGCGCGCGGAAAGGAACAGAAGATGCGTATCATCACAGTAAGTATGCAGAAATCGGCAAACAAGGAAATAAGGTTTTTGACTTTTTATGTCAAACACTGGCAAGTTGACCCTAGTACAAGGAGTGAAATGCAGGTATGGCCGAATAGTATCTCTGGGTTGTTAAATCATACATTGATAAAGAGGGCCGCGAAATGGTGCTGACTTCAGTCTTGCCATCTTGGGCCCAGACTTCAATTTATAAAATATCGTCAATGCACGGGGTAACTTGGGACAGTCATTCCATCATGTTCCCTGCACTGTTAGCCTCCTAGGAATCGCCTGTCCCGGTTTATGCCATAACCTGACCTTAAAATGTTACGCTGGTGATGTAAAGAGATGCCTTGCTTTGCAGTTCTTGCTTCCGCTAAGCCATGTTTTTCACTTTTCAACAAATACCTTGAAAATGCCTGGGATATAGCGGAAGAAAAGAGAGTCCCATTTGTAGTCCCAATCTTCATCCCATAACGACTCCAAGGCCTGGATTCTTGGTCGAGACATTGTCAACACAAGTTTTATGATTAAATAATCTCAATAGATACATGGGGATGAAGTTCCTCCCCTACTGTCCCAAGTTACCCCCGGTCATGGGGTAACTTGGGACACTATTTCGGAGCAGATTTTAAACGACAGACTCAAGGCAAATAGACCAGACAAGCATGAAGTAATGAGGAAAGGGTCAAACTTGAACATAGTTAGGACCCAATGGCCTCGGTCAAAACTCTTGCCTTGAGCGTGAAAAACACGTGAAAAAGTGTCCCAAGTTGCCCCCGTTGACGGTACTATTTAAAGCATCATTCATGCTGCTCTGAAACTGTTTTTCATCTGGAGCGTATACCATTTCCTTGAAGAGGTAAAACAGTTCACTTCTTTTCTCTTTGTGAACATTCTGTTCACGGTTCCACACAAAACGCCAAAATGCTTGAAGAATATGAAAAAGTCAAAGGAGAAGGATTGCTCCAATGAAGGCTGCCTTCAAGACACTTCGCTCAGCTGCAGCATCATCAGTCATTATCAGCTTGGGTCCGACAGATGCACCTCGTGCAAAGAAAGCTTTATCTCAAAATGAAGGTATTGGAACGCCCTGGAGATAATGAATGGTAATTATGCTCCTGTGAGTCTCCGTCGGCCGAGAGGACCCGTCTTCCAAGAAAAATGACAATATTTCCGCGGGCACCGATTCCCTGATTGGCACATTCGGCGGTCCGCCTCGGCCGAACGAAACGATTAAAAAAGGACTCCGTCTTCGCTCAGGCCTAGCTTATACATGATCTTTAAACGTGGCGATACCCCGACCCGATGCTGCACACGTCGACCAGTGAATGGGCGATCGTCCGAACTTGCGCGTTTGGGGAAAGGGGCGATTTGACTCCATTTTTGAACATTGGCAGAGCTCTAGCGGCCGTACGATAAACGATAGAGGGTCGCGTTATAGTTCATTTGAAAGCTCTTGTAACGCTCTATAAGCATGCAGAAAAAGATGACTAAGTCAGGAGGGGTTCGGGAGATACCCCGATCGTTCCCCAATTTAGGCGGTTTGGTACAAGGTTCCGGAATCGGACCTTCAAACGGCGATTCACTGGTCGAGGTGGGAGCTAAAGGAGGGTGGGGCACCTAGTGACACTTTTTGGATTTTGACGGTCCGGCCGGTACTTTTCGAAAAAATGAATCCACTAACAAGCTAGAAGGTTGCTTTGATCCTTCCTCGACCCTAAGAACTTGGAGTCGTCTTTTCACAACACTTATTTCTATAAGATAAATTGCTTACCGTAGACCTCTGCACTTGTCACTTCGTGCCCCAGCCCGGGGCACCTACTGACAGTTCATATAATTCACATTACCAGCTTACAGCAACGCTCCAGCTTATTGAAAATTCTTTCTTTTATGCCGTCCAAGCTTTCTGTTTGTCAAATCACTGTAAATTGAGCCATTTTTGTCAATAAAATGCATTTTACAACGTTGCTCCGACACTCTTATAAAATTCGGAGTTTTTCGAAATTGTCGTAAAATGCAGTGGTGTCATTTTCGAGGCCACCGTACACACAGTTCCGCATGTAAGGGTATACGCTTAGTTCCTGGGTATACGGCGGGTATACGGGGCATGAAGTTCAGCCGCAAAATCTTTCGGGCCTTTTCAATAAGTCAAAATAAAAACGGGGTCCGCTGACTTCCTGGCTAACCCCGAAATCTAAATTAAGCAGAACTGAAGCACGCAACATTCTTTCATTACAGAAAACCCCTCCCCTTCTCCAAGTCTCCAAGTCCTGCCTCTCCTCCTGGAAGGAGTCCTCCCCAGCCCCAGCCCTCTTCTGATCATGAGGTAACAAACAATGTGCAGAATGGTCTTCCCTCCCTTTTGGATCCTGTTTGACGCATTGGTTTCGGTGTAGGACGAAGACGTGACTTGGCCGCTTGGGCAATTGCTTCTGTTTCAACGAAATCCTTTCAGGCTTTGATGTAAATTAATAAAGTGATTGATGCGTATGCGTAAACGCCGTATACCCCCGTATACATTCTTGGTCCGCCACCGACCGTATACTCTCGAAAAAAAAAGTCCAATGACACCGCTGGTAAAATGTAGACTCATCTATGTTTTGTGGTGGAATATTTTACATTTCGATTATTAAATTGATGGTTTGAAACATTTCAGATGTGGAACCATCATAAATTAGGGGTGTCTGTCACTACCTGCCCCGAGGTCCCCTGTTGTTTAAAGAGTTAAAATAATTAGTAATAAAAAGACATTTTTTGGCTGTTTTAGCGAAAACCACTTACTTACGGTCCTAATCAGAGATTTAAAGGGCCAGTATCACCGGCAGTGCCGTTTACTAGATGAATGGCGTGATAACATTATGTCAAAAAGTCATAAAAACTGCGATTTTCGGTAACTTTTTTCTTAATTTTGTTCTAGTTTCTAAATTCCTCTGTTGAACGTCTCATTCTCGCTTTGACGATGATTCTACGGCACAGGACCTTACGATCCACTGTCACAAATTGTTTGAAAGTGCAATAGGGAAGCCAGGGGGCCCCTGTGTCACTGGGTGCCCCTGTCACTAGGTGCCCCACTCTCCCTTAACGGGCTCGGCTAGGTGTCAAAATGAGGGTATTTTAATGCTCTAGAAGCAGATGTGGTTGAAATTGCGACTTGGTTCGACCACGCCGCGCTTCGCCCGCACCGCCGCACGTCCTGGCTTCCCGCCGCCGACCCTTGTCCGCCCACGCCGCGCCTTGCCCGCTCCGCATCTCGCCCGCGCCTCACCAGCGCCGCGCTTCGTCCCGCCCGCGACTTCCCCCGCGGCGTCTCGTCTGCACCTCACCTCGCCCGCCCCTCACTCGTGCCGCCCCTAAGCGGGGACTGCACGCATCGCGTTGGTTGGTTGGCCAGGACAAAACACGTCCTGGCTTCCCGCCGCCGCCTCTCCCACGCCGCGCATCACACGCCCCTCGCCCGAACAACGCCGCGCCCGCACCGCTTCTTGCCCGCGCCGCGTCACGCCCGCTCCTCACCCGCGCCATTTGCCCCATCCCAACCCCATCACCACCAAATCAACCAAACAATAATCCATGCTCCAAACTTAATTATTTTGTGTGTAATGCTGTGCTTTCTGCTCTTACAGACTGTGGCTGACGTTGATACCGCCTTGAAAGTACGAGCGGAGATGCTTAAGCGTCTGGGAGTCCGGAGCCAGCCTTTCATCGTTGTGGTGGGGGAATTCAAAGATGTCAAGAATTATTTGGTAGTCATTGATTGGCTGAGCGATTAGCGAAGCCAGTTTCTCCACTGGGGTAGAAAAACTTTTCCTGTGTGTGTGTGTGTGTGTGTGTGTGTGTGTGTGTGTGTGTCCGCACTACTCCTCCTGAACGGCTCGCGTGATCGGGCTGAGATTTCGCAGGGTTATTAGGTATGTCCTTGGCTCGGCACACGCCAAAATGCAGCTTTCTATCGCAATCCATTTAGTCGTACCAACGAAATAACACTAAAAAAACGGCAGAAAAAGTGCAACTTTTTGGTGACTTTTCATTTTAAGATATTTTCACATAGTGTTGAATGGTTTGGAAGGTGCTGATGACGAAAATGAAATCCATAATGACCCCTGACCAAAGTGTCAACCACGTAGGGGCTACCTCGTCCAGAATTGTCTAATGTAATATACTTCGAACATTCATCACGTAGTGCACTACTCATTGCCTCAATGAACCTTCAAACAACTTGCCGAAGGCAGGCAGGAGGCGCCGCAGGTCAAGGTAGGTGTAACGCCAGGCGTGGATTGTCGAAACTGGCGCAGCATTGCGAAGCCGTTACGACAAGACACGGTCTGGCGTAAACCTACCTTGTAGTAATAGGTATTCTTTCACTGGTTTCCTTTAAAGTGTGGATACACTTTTTAAGGCATTCTTTAGCCTCAGTACCGACTAACCACTTGAATGCAAACAAGTGTGGATGCTTATTTAGAAAGCTATTCATAAGATCAGTTCTCCATGCGAAGAGAAGATACCCAGTAGTAAGACCCAGAGTGGTCATCCCTATTAACATTTTTGGAGACGAGTTTGAACCGGACAATTCTAAAGGGAGCCATGCAGGCACCAACAAACCTTTGTCAGTCCATTTTTCATTTCCGTCTATTCCTCAACAGTTTCAAAGTAAATTAAAAAAAAAACATTTTCATCGCCGCATTTTTATTACATGAAAATGTTTTATTTGGAATGGAAAATTGTTTCCATTCTATTTTTAGAGACTCAACCTTGCTTTAACACGAAGGAGTTGATGTTATCACCGATTCTGGTATGACGAAGTTATTCTTTGCTTTGACTCTGGTTAGAGGTGACAATTTGGGATTGGATAATTACGCTGAAGACGTGGTGGAAAATGCCGTTTCACGTACGGGTATTAACTCAGAGTGCGCTTTTAATGCCGTACCGAGTTTCCATTGCACAATGAATCAATACTGTGATGTTATGCATGACTTTCCAGAAGGAACTCCACCCTCTAAGAAACTTACTGCGGACGCGGTGAAGTCTGATAGTCTGAATCAATCAGCCTCTGAAATGCTGTGCTTCACAATCTTCTTTGCTGAGATGCGAGGGGTAAATAACTCGGATAATACTTCGTACGCGGCCTCATAATACATAAATAATACACATATAGTACCAAATAATATTGTTGATTATTTGCTACCTTTGCTACCCCTGTTGCTCTTTTTATTCTCAAATTGGAAGTGACAAAGCAGAGTACAGAGAGTAAACATTTAAAATACTTAGTTCTGTTCTAAGGTTACTTTTATTGACCAAATAGCCAATAAAAGTGAACATACTCCATTGACCTGCTGACAGGCAATGTATAACTGAACTAAGTATTTTAAATGTTTACTCTCTGTACTCTGCTTCTCACTTTAAATTTGAGGAATAGGAGAGCAACAGGGGTAGCAAAGTGATCAGCCCAAGTGTCCCTTTGAGTAAAAATGGAGGCTTTACAAATGTTTAAAATACTGTCTACTTAACTCAATTAATAATCAGATTCACTTTTAAGTGGGTTAACAAATCTCAAACACTCAGTTTAAAAGGTCATCCCTTTTCCGAATTTAAAGCGGAGAACTGCTTCAGTGAAATAAATACCAAACCAAAGTCACCATACCTAGTGTGTCCCTCCAAGCAGAAACAGAAGCACCAAACTGTTATAAAATATTGTCTACTTTATCAAACAATAATCAGAATCTATTGTTAATTGTCTTACTAAGTTCTAATGCTTATTATAAAAAGTCACCTCTTATCCGAAACTGAAGCCGAGACCAGCTTGAGCTAAATAACTACCAAACCAATTGCAATTCAAAAATGAAAATTTCTTAAACTATAGCTATCACCATTTAATTACTGCAACTGTCAGAGTCAGATTGTTTGGGATTCTCCTCTTATCAAAAAATACTAATTTTAAGGGTGCTATCACAATGAAGCCAACAAACTCATGGCTGGTCAATTTTTCATTTCACACACTCATCTTGAGTTTTAAGTGATATCATTGGTAGGGACTTCCAAGCCATATGGTTACTCTCTGTAATGAAACTGAGTTATAGTCTTGTAGAAAACAGGATTCCTTATACCCCAGGGCTATTCTCAGTCTTTTTATCAACACACCTATAATTATATAGCCAAAATAAAACTGTCTGATTTCACTAATTCAAATTAACAAATTAAATATAAGATATTTAATTGAAGGATTTGTTTGATCTCAAACATCTGATCTCATTTGACATTATTATACTTTTGAAGGATGTGAGATGCTATTTATTTTAAGATTTTGTGGAACAAACTCAACTGATTTGACACTAAAGTGTTTGTACCTGGTCTGTTTACTATGGTTTAAGTAACTTAAAGCTATTTTTAATTGTTTTTGTTCTTGGCAAACATAATGCCTAAATTTTTTTTTTATTAACATACAAACTGATGATTTATTTGAAGTGTTTTTTTTTAGATGAACTGCCAATCCCTTTGCAGCACTAATGATAGGACACCTACAGACATTTTGAGCCCAAGCAACACGCACTCCACTTACTTTAGGTGCAAGTACTGTTCCTGATTTAAAAAAAAGAAGACAGGGGATGGGTAGGCAACCCATCTTGCTTCGGGGTGCGACGGTCTCAACAACTTGCCTAGGTGCCAGGGGCACAGTTTATTCACAGTTTTGGTCAATAATACATGCTAAAGTACCTAATAATACCAATAATACTAATAATAATCCAATAATACTAATAATAATCCAATAATACCTCCATAATACCAATAATACCTATAATACCTATAATACCGATAGTACATACTATTTATAATACTTCGTACACGGCCGAGGCGAGTTATTTACCCCTCGCTGAGATGGTAGGGGATTATGTGCCTGAAGACGACCCTGTTTGGGGATTGTACTTGTACGTGAAATTTCAGATGTAGTTCTGTCTCCTGTATATGTTGCTGGCACAGAGATTTACTTTCACCACCTTGTAGAGTCATTTTTGAGGAGCTATTTAGAGCTTTTTCACACTCATTTCACATTCAAATTTCATCTTTTGATGCATTTAACTGATTTAATGAGATTAAGTGGACCTCTGGTTCTTCTGTGGGGAATGAGAGATGAGGGGAAACACCGGTTCTCTAAAATCATGGCTCATTCTACAAACTCTAGGATTGATTTGCCAAAAACTGTTTTAGTCAGGCATCAATTGAAACTTGCTGCTAGGTTGCTCGCCAAAAGAGGCTTGTTTGATGAGTTTTACTACTCTGTCAGCTGAACTGTATACATTGTATGCAGTAAATACTGCGTACATGCTATGTCTACAGCAAATGCTGCGTACATGCCCATGTATGCAGCTAATGCTGCGTACATGCCTATGTATGCAGTAAATGCTGCGTACATGGGATGTACACATAAAAAAAATGCATGGGGTTTATAGGCAGATCCAGCTGTATACATGAGCATGTACGCAGCATTTACTGTATACATGGGCATGTACGCAGCATTTGCTGTAGACATAGCATGTACGCAGTATTCCCGTTCCCGCCCATTTTTTACAAAAAAAAATTCCCAAAAATAAAATTCCAAATTCAAAACTCCCAACGCACAGTATTTTCCAAATTCCATTTTCCCCAATTTTTGAATTTCCAATCCAAATTTCCCACTGGTCAAATTTTGGTTGGCAGCACGTTTTATGTACCTGCTCAAGCTTTCCTAGAGGGCGGAGGAATATTTCAAAGTTGGCACTGCCGGTAAATGGCGTCAATGCCGATTGTTGACCGTTGTTGAGGCGGGTGACATGGCTGACGACGAGGCTGCTACTATAATAACGTCAAGAAAGGGAGGCAAAAAACTGCTATACAAAGGCTTTATTTACCACCGCCGTGACAGCAGGAAAGCCAATACATACTGGGCATGCCACAAGAAGGGTGAGTGCAAGGCCACGGCTGTGACACGCTACACCAACGGGGCCATCGAGGTCCTCAAGGAGAAGGACCACGTCCATGCTCCCAACCGAGAGGAGGTGGAGGCCGAGAGAGTGGTTACCAACCTAAAGAGAATTGCAAGTGACCACCCTGAGCTACCACCTGCGCAAATTTTGCGTACGGAATTACCAAAATGCTCAGAGGGCGTGCTCAGCCAGCTCCCCGAGAGGGAGAACCTCAAGAAGAGCATGCGGAGGGAGCGGGCCCGTGACCAGCCCAGTAACCCCCTGACCTTGGCTGAATTGAGGGAAATCCCCGACAGGTATGTGTGTGCATTGGTGTGTACGTCATGTGACAAGTAGAACTGGACAATTAATTTCTATTTTATTTTTGTAGGTATCAATCCACTCTTGCTGGTGAGCAATTTGTTATGTACGACTCGTACGAGGACGACGATGAGGAAGCTGACGATGAAAACAGAGTCATAGTATTCAGCACTAGGAGAAACCTTGAAATCCTATTCAAATGTGCACTCTGGTTTGTTGATGGAACATTTAAAACAGCGCCCCACATTTTCCTTCAAATTTTTACAATTCTTGGGCTGGTGGTACGGTCGGGAGCCGATGCTGCGGATCCTGATACTTCTGTTGCTCTGCCACTTGTGTATGCCTTACTCCCCAACAAGACGCAGGAGAATTACATCAAAGTACTGGACAAGGTGAAATCAGTTGCAGCAAGGTTCAGGATACGTGCAACATCGCCAAGTAAAATAATGTCCGACTTTGAATTGGCCATTATAAATGCACTCCGAGCGGTATTTCCTGATGCAATTATTCGCTTGTGCTTCTTCCATCTGGGACAATCAACCTACCGAAAGGTGCAGAGTGTTGGGCTCCAGGAGCAGTATAATGATGCAGAAGACCGCTCTATCAAGAATGCTGTGCACTCTATGCTAGGCCTAGCATTCTTGCCGACTGACAGGGTGATAGACGCGTTTGTTGAGCTGGAACGAGTGTCTCCCCAAGCGGCTGGTCCAGTATTCCGCTACTTCGACGAGACGTATCTTCGTGGTCCTCGAGGCCGTGGAGTCAGGAGGAGGGCACCAGCTGCGCCGCGGTACGCTCTGGAGGACTGGAACGCGCACGAGGCCACCCTGGCGGACGAACACCGCACCAACAATTTGAGCGAGGGATGGCACAATCGGTTCCAGGTAAGGGCTCCTGAAATAAACGGTAATGTCTACAAACCTTAGTAAAATACTGACGAAAAAACTTTGTTCCTGCAGTTGGTTATTGGAAAGAAGCATCCGTCCCTCTACTCTTGTCTCCATGAGCTGCAGAAAGAGCAAGGAGACACCGAGACTGTGCTGACCGAGATGCGACTAGGAAGGAAGATAAAGAACGCTCCCAAGAAGAAGTGGCAAGATCTTCAACGGCGCATCAGGACTATTGTGCAAGACCTCCACACCTACGAGAACGTGGTCGACTTCCTGCGAACCGTTGGACACCACTTCCAGCTGTAATCAGCGTCCGTCAGTCAGAGTCACTCCGCGTCACAACTTTTGGAAATAAAATTTGAAAATTTGGCAAATGTTGTTATTGGAAAACTTATTATTGGAAAACTCAAGTTTGGAAAACTTTAATCTGGGAAACTGTACTCTTGGAAAAGCAGAATGTGGAAAAAAATATTTGGAAAAGAAAAATTTGGAACAAAAAGTAATTGGGAAAAACCGTTTGGGAAAAATGACCGGGAACCGATAGGTTCCGATGTAAAACAGCACAGTTGGCAGTTTCCGCCATATCAGCAACTTCATAAGCATGAAAATGGTGTGAAAACATAGTCAATCCAAACTTTCTTACCAAGAAAATAATTTCATCACGGGTTTCATTAATGCTAATGGCATGAATTTTACCAAATATTGGATCATTATCTTCTCCACCAGCAATCAAAACCATATCAATTTTATACATAGTTCCAAATATAAACAACAAATTCAACAGAGAGAAGGGGTTCACCAGGAAGCACTGGAAACCCAACGGGTAGAACCACGTCATCAAAATTTTCAAGGGTGACTTACTCACCCGATGGATACTCTGCCAGATGAACTGTATACACTGTATGCAGTAAATACTGCATACATGCTATGTATACAGCAAATACTGTATACATGCCATGTATACAGCAAATGCTGCGTACATGCCCATGTATGCAGCTAATGCTGCGTACATGCCTATGTATGCAGTAAATGCTGCGTACATGGGATGTACACATAAAAAAAATGCATGGGGTTTATAGGCAGATCCAGCTGTATACATGAGCATGTACGCAGCATTTACTGTATACATGGGCATGTACGCAGCATTAGCTGTATACATGGCATGTATACAGTATTTGCTGTATACATAGCATGTATGCAGTATTTACTGCATACAGTGTATACAGTTCATCTGGCAGAGTATCCATCGGGTGAGTAAGTCACCCTTGAAAATTTTGATGACGTGGTTCTACCCGTTGGGTTTCCAGTGCTTCCTGGTGAACCCCTTCTCTCTGTTGAATTTGTTGTTTATATTTGGAACTATGTATAAAATTGATATGGTTTTGATTGCTGGTGGAGAAGATAATGATCCAATATTTGGTAAAATTCATGCCATTTGCATTAATGAAACCCGTGATGAAATTATTTTCTTGGTAAGAAAGTTTGGATTGACTATGTTTTCACACCATTTTCATGCTTATGAAGTTGCTGATATGGCGGAAACTGCCAACTGTGCTGTTTTACATCGGAACCTATCTTATTTTCTTCCCCTGTATGACAGAATTTCAGCGACTGGAAGGAATTTCGTTTCACGTCGGTATATATAATAAGACAGGCTCTTTTTTTCCTCAATTGTTATTAATATTATTGTAAAAAAATACTTTGAAACTATCTGTAGTTTTATTTATTGCACGACACGCGCGTGCCTACTTCCAAAGCATTTTAATCCTAGGGAAACATTCAAATTCTTCAGGATCTAAAAATAAATTGGCTGTATTAAAATTTTGAAGTCCCGCCGCGTCCCAGTCCACGAGCCGCAACGAGACGGCGTGGTCGCGGAGGATCTCACCGTCCCGGTTACTCAGGGGGTCAGGAGACTGCGTGGGGCCACGAGGCAGTCCCAGATCGCGCACCACACGAACTCGGGCTGCAACTGCAGCTCACTAGGATATAGTACCGTGAACTACCCATTCTTCGGACACTTTTTATGTTTTTTAACTCTCTAGTCGCCAAATTGCGTTATTTGTCCATGAAATTTCGAAGCAAGAATCTCTGAAGTGGTGACTATCTGGCCACAATTTGTCATTTTTTCTCTGACCAGCAGTTTTGGTTTTCTAGGCGCCCATAGTTGTCCAAAGTTAGGGTACTTTTGTGCCTTACTTTGGACACACTTTTGTAACGAAATTGTTTTTCGCCAGAACACCGTCAAATCTTACAGCAGACTAAAAAAACTTTGCAAATGTTATCTCTGCATTTCTAACTCTCCAGCGCTATGCATTGAATAATTTTCTTTCACCTGGTTCTTTTGTTTTATTGAAGAACATTGCAGGTGTCCAAATTTAGGCATTTCAGCGCCTAACGTTGGACACACATGTGAGGAAAGTGTGAAAAAGGCTGATAATTCCTGTAAAAATCAACACACATTGTGAATTTTTTGTCAATTTGTTTCAAATATAGAAATAAAACAACCCATTGAAGAACATCGAGTTGGAATATCGTGTTTTGGTCAAAATGGATGAGAGTCTTCTGTCCTAAGTTAGCGCACATAGTTACAATTTATTGCATTTCTTTCCTAAATAATAGCTTACCGTTTATTTTTTGGTAAAACGAATTGGAAGCTCTAATCTAGAAACAAAAAGCTTTCAACCGAGCACAAACACATTGTTGAGGACAAGACATTTCTCTTATTTGCTGGGTCAACTTTATTGCTTTTACTAAAATTTTCAAAAACTGCAAAATCAAACTTGATTTTTCAAATGGTACTTCTGTTCCGCGCGGATATCTGTTGACCTATTCAAAATCATCCGGTACCTCTGCTTAACCGAAAGCGTGCAAGAAAACGAAGTTAAGTGCTCCCACAGCCAGGCAATAGCACTAAACACACTCTCAGGGGGAGGTTGGAGGTAGGCCTGGGCGATTAATCGACTAATCGAAAATAATCGCGATTATTTTGATAATCGGACGATTTTTGCGGACCTCCGATTAGCGGTTCGGTAATCGGGTGTATGAACGATTAATTAACGATGACCGATTATCAATTAATTGTCGCTTTATCGATTATTAGTAAATTAGTTACCGTGATCCCTCCGTCCGGTCGTTCGAACAAGCAGAGCCAGGATCCATCGCGCGATCGCTGTCCAGGGCAGGGCTGGACGGGGCAAGGAAAGCAAGCTTGCCAGAGCGAGGCGTTGGTCGTGTTTCGCTCTCCCGCCGCCTTGAGCCTTTATTTATAATTTCTAATTAATCGGCTCATTTCGATTAATCGGCATGTTCCGATTAATTTAAAGTCGATTAATCGAGATTTCTCGATGAATCGTTAGCGTTTTCGATTACCGAACCGCTAATCGACACCAATCGCGATTATTTAATTCATCGGCCGATTACGATGAATGCCAATAATCGCCCAGGCCTAGTTGGAGGTGTCCAATGTTAGGCGCGCTGTCCAAAGTTAGGGTAGTTGACGGTACTGAGAGTGGGCAACAGCCCTTCAGGAGCAACCCCTTGCCTCCACGTAGCGACACCGGAATGAGACGACGGCACACCTGCAGGTGGCAGTCCGCGTGCGCCCGCTTAGCCAGCACGCCCGCGCCGCCTTCCAGGACTCCCCGCGCATCCTGGAGCAGCGCGGCGGCCAGCATCTCGATGGCCACTTCAGCAGATCACCCACATGCTGGCCTCGAGGCCGACGCGGCACTGACTAACGGGGAAAAATCCCATTCCATGAACGGTAATGGAAGCAGATGATACTCCTCATGTTATCTCTAAATTGGTAGTTCTGCTTTGAGCTTTAACACGTTTAACGCCATGGGTGCAGGCGTACCCGGATAGGTTAACGTCCCAACTGCCTTACATACGTGTTTATCCTCCATGAGCAGAGTAGAGCGGTTCTGGATGGTCTCCCCCCTTTCACCTACGTGCAAGGTCCTCCTGCAGGCCGACCGACGACAATGCTACCCCGCGCGCGAGTGGCCGTGCTGCGCTGGGGCTGGGTGCGGGAAGGCATTGTTGATATTCCGCGCAGACTGCGCCGCGGCCGCAGCCGCACGCAGAGAGCCACGATCCCGCCCTGGCCCAATATTGTTAGGATACGCGCTTGGTTTCTGTACTCAAAAGTTAAAGGTAGCTGACACCTTTAAGTGTCTTACATGTCTAGGTATGTTTCAAAGTATAAAGGTATCATCTGCTAAAAACATTTCGACGAAAGTGAAGCCCAAATCTCGATCCCGGCTCCAACTGAAAGAGCTAACTTGATGCTGTTACCGCAGACCACAGGGCGCCCACCTACTGCCATGCCACCGCGGTCTGTGCCCGGCCAGTGGCGGCAGGCGCGGGGTGGCAGTCTGTAGGGCCGCCGCCAGCCCAGCCCAGGATGCAGCGGTTCTGTGCGTTTAAGACGTTTCAAAAAAGACGGTGCCTCTATGATGCGTGGTCAGGTTGGGCACGAGATACCCACGGGGACTGATTGTAGGGAGCGTTCATTAATTACGTAAGGGCGATTTGGTTTTTTTTTGACCCCTCAGTACCCCCATGTAAGGCTTCGTAAGTTTTTGAGACCCCCCACCCTCCCCGCACTGTAAATCAAATGGTGATACATCTTACCATCTGAGGGGTGAGACAGAACTGTCTCACCGAAAAAGGGTGATACTAAAGTGTATCACCGTCAAAAGGTCGTACACGAATGTATCACCGAAAAAAGGTCGTACTCAAATGTATCACCGAAAAAGAGTGATACTTCCTCAGGAAAACAAGGGCCCATCTCACTGATGTCTGACCATTTTTCGGTGATACATTTGTGTACGACCTTTTTTTCGGTGATACATTCGTGTATGACTTTTTTTCGGTGAGACTTTTTGTATCACCGAAAATGGGTGAGACGTCTCACCCTTTGAATTGCAGTGCCTTTACGTAAGATTTTCGCTGAAAGTACCTCTTTAACCGCCGAAACGCGTTTTTACCGTTTCTGATACACTTTGTGCATAACAGAATATAGAAAAGCGGTCTAGGAGGCTGAAATAAATTAAGTGTAGAGATATAACACTGCTTTTAATTACAAAGCATTAAAACTTAAAATAAATTAACTGGCTTCTTTCTGGATTAAAGTCAACGCAACGTCTTGAACCATATAAGTTTAGAAACTAAAAAAACCACAAATTAACTGGCTTTTTGCCAGATTCAAGTCAACACAACGTCTTGAACAATTTCCCTCGCGCCGCGCTACGTCACGCCGCGCTGCCACTCCGTGCCCGGCCAAGCCGTACGACGCCGAGCCACGCTGTCACCGGCGGCGCGTCAACAATCGAGCCGCGCCGAGCCGTCCAGCCAGCGGCCGCTCGGTTGAAAGCGCCGCAGACAGGCGTAGCGACGACAAAAATGCACAAAGCGGCGCGTGAAATACCCATTTTAGCGCGTTTCGGAAACCTTACATAAGGGTTTCTCTAGACCCCCCCCCCACGTAAGGCAACCGTAACGATTGTTCGACCCCCCCCCCCCAGACCCTTACGTTATTAATGAACGCTCCCGTAGTGCTCGGCCGGGCCGCAATCTGCATCCACTGCTGAGTGGCGCGTAATCTCTCCCGCCGTTCACGCCACTGAGCCATCTGCTCAGTGGCGTAAACAATTTCAAATTCTATGAACTGAAAATTTCCCTCCATTTTTTGGTAATTGACTACTTCAAGGGCTCCAGCGATTTGGAGCCTCTAAAGTAGTCCACTGGATGCGGAATTTCACGCACAATCACGGTGTCATAATGATTTTATGGCGCTTGGCCATGTATTTGCGTAATTTAACAAATTAATGAGTCACCCTAACCCTCGGACACGTCCTTTCAGCACACTCAAGTGGGCACTTAATCGTATCGTCAAGGACGCAGCGTGTTCTCAGACTCACTTTTGTGGGCTGCGGTTTAACTTTCATGCATTGTGATGTGCTGTTAATGCCTGAAACTCAATAAACAGAATTCCACAAATCTTTCTACTCGAGTGCGTTATTGGCCCTCAAGGAGAGGCGAGTGGACACCCTAGCGCAAAGGCGTTCGGCCGTTCTGGGGAGATTCATGAGAAATTGCTTTGGCCGTAAGCTACGCTCTGCAAACGAGCAGACGGCCGGCCGGTGAGAAGGCTGTTGGAGGTTGCGATGGCGTTTGTGCGAAACGATGATCTGTGTGACACACAAGTGTAGTGATTTTTCCAACCCATAATATATTCCCTTCTATGTGTGCGAAACGAAGATCTTTGTGGAACAGTGTAGTGATCTGTCAAGAGGGTAGTGATCTTTCCATCCCACAATATTTTCCCTTATATGTGTGCGAGACGAAGATGTGTGTGGAACAGTGTAGTGAACCGTCCGACTCAAAACATTTGCCCTTCTATCTGTGCGAAACGAGGAGACGGGCGGGCGGCCAGTGAGAAGGCTGTTGGAGGTTGGGATTGCGTTTGTGTGAAATGGCCGATTTTGGTGCTGAGACGCCACGCCACTTATCCAAGTGAAGGTTATGGTTCCGTGTTGATAGTGTCGTCGTGTCTGTGATGATGATCTTTCGCGGGGCCATGTGGGTTCCTCAGTTCTGTTTAAGTGTGAGTGTGTGTTAAAAGTTTTACGCTTGTTTTGCTAATACTCGCTTGCCAGTTTGTTAGGTTATACTATCACTGCCTTTTATTGCACAATGCTGATGCTCGTTATTCCTGGTCCTGTTCTTAATTACTGTTTCTTTTCTTGGTTCATGTTTCATTCCTCTGAAGGAATAAGCAGTTTAAAACCTCTGCCTCTTATTGCACAATCCTTTACACCAATGTAATTGCCTTCTTTTATCAGTTTAAAACTTCTGCCTCTCATTGCACAATCCTTCACACCAATGTATTTGCCCTTCTATTAATGGGCAGTCCAAACTAGTTAAAACTTCTGCCTCTCATTGCACAATCCTTTACACCAATGTATTTGCCCTTCTATTAACATATTGTTGGATAATTCTTATCTCAAGCATTTCTTTATTTGAATGTTTACTTTTTATGTGTTTCATGTAGTTTGTGCTGGATCCAATTACAAATAGGCCCTCTAATTCTGTGGTTCTATATTCTCATTATCTTGTAGGACATCAACCAACCATTTCTGAGATGTTGTAGTGAGTTTGTCTGTGAAGTTCGAAAATGAATTGCACCCTTATGCACAACTTGTATTGGCCAAGCTTGGTTCTTCTTACTGGAGCCTTTGTTCAACAAACTTGTCTGGTTGACAATCGCCTTGCAATTTTTAATAGTGTTTTAATTGTGCTTGTTGGTTTCGGTTATTCTACTGGCCATGAGTTTTGAATCATTTTGTCGTGGACCACACCTTTCTCTGATATATAATAAAAAGAAGAGCTCCATCATTGTGTATTTATCATTTACTTTGGAAAACCTTTTAAGTTTAGTCTCAAAGTTTCAAATTGCTGAATGTGTTTAAATGTTGTTGTTGTGATATCGTAGGTGTTTGTGTAATTGATTTGTCCGTGTTGCCAGGTTTGAAAAGCACTGTTGCGCATGAAGTTGAAAACAGCTATAGAATTTTTTTTGGAATTGATACGCAGTCAAGCAGAGGTTTTGATGAGCTGTGGAGGAGATTGTTGGTGTCATAGATATGGAGATCCTCTGTGGAGGTGTGGATGAGGTCAAAGCATGACAAAGGGCAACAATTTATTTATATCATGCTGATGAAATATTCATCAATACAGAAATTGATCAATGAGATTGACAGGTTGTGAGTGCATGAGGTCAAAGCATGACAAAGGGTAGAAATTTATTTATTTCATGCTGATGAAATATAAATCAAAACAGAAATTCAAGTATGTCTGTGTAGTAAAATTGATTGCGTGGTGGGATGTTTTCTTTGTCCCGGTCAAAATTGACCAACCACAATGGCTCAGAGTTAAGATTTACGCGATATCCCAGTGACAGGCTGTAAGAAATTGTGACATTTCTTATCATATCACCTTCGGCAGCGTCTTCAAAGTCATCAAGACACTCCTGGAATTCTTCCTCAGCAGTTTCATACTTTAATTCAAGTATGTCTGTGATTAATGAGGGTTCAATTGTACAGAAGGGCAAGAGCTTGGATTTCTGGTGCACCAGCATAAGTCCCGTCTTTAGACATGGCTTCGGCTGCAAAGCACACAAGAGCATCAAGAACGTTATTCACAAGAGGGACATACACCGTCATTGAATATGATACACGGCCAGTACGCACAATATGACGCGTAAGATGGATAAGGCTGTCCGGACCCGTCGTCTGTGTCACGCCCTATCTCATCCCATAGACCAGCGGTTCTCAACCTTTTCCGGCTCGCGACCCCAAAATGGCGCCCAAAAATTTTCGCGACCCCCCAGCCAGAATTTCGCGACCCCACGCGACCCCACCTCAAAAAATACCCTTAAAAAAAGCCTGGAAAAAAATATAATTATTTTAACTTCTTTTATTGTCACAACAGGAGGAACAATTTCAGAATTTCAGTGGCTGCCTTGAGCCTGCACTTTAGTTACAATCTTGGCAATGCGCGGCTTAGTGTTTCTCGTGACTGCAACCCGCAGGTCGTTCTCCACCTCCAGGCGGTTCCGGTGCTTGTTCTTCATGTACGTCAGGTCCGAGAAGGTTGACTCCGCCAAGTACGTTGTTGCAAACGGCAGCAGCATTCGGATGGCTCTGTCAGAGATAAGGGGGTACTCCTCGGAGATGGAGAGCCAAAACTGGTCCAGCGGCATGGCGTTGAAATTTTGCATGGCAGTGCGGTCAGCCTGGAGTTCCAGGAGCTCTTCCAGGTGTTTAATTGGCATGTCCCACTCCTCCACGCGCAGTGGGTTTCTGATCCAGTCGAATTTGTCCCCAGGCAAGTCACTGAACCACTCTTCTAAATTGTTAAACAAACCCTCCAGATGGTCCATTATCTGGGACTTGATGAGAAGATGGTTGTCAGCATCTTCTTCCAGGATCTCAGTCAATGTTTGAAAAGCCTCCATGTTGCCATTTATAACCTTCCTCTTCCACAGAGCCAGTTTGCCCTGAAAGGCGTGAATTTTGTCACCGAGACCCAGAATGGACGTGTTTCTGCCCTGCAAAGACAGATTTAGCTCGTTGAGCTTCTCCAGGATGTCTGCCATGTAAGCAACTTGTTGAACAAATTCTGCGTCATCCCAGTGCGATGCCAGAGGGGACATCTTGCAGTCCAAGAATTGCTTCACCTCAGATCGAAGAGTTATCAGGCGGCGAGTCACCTTGCCCCTGGACAGCCAGCGAGATTTTGAGTAGAAGAGCAGGGATTTGAACGGCGCGCCCATTTCTTCACACAGGATTCGAAACAACCTGGTTTGCAGGGGGTGTGCCTTGATTTCGTTCACCATTTTTACAACGACGGCTAAGACTCCTTGAAAAGGCGAATCAGGATCGAATCCAGCGGCCAGACTTTCTCTGTGGATAATACAGTGAGTGAATATTATCTTGGAGTTGACTTTGAGGACCAAGGCCTTGAACCCGGACTTGTTGCCAAGCATGACGGGGGCACCGTCCGTGGTCACAGCGACGCAATTCGTCCACAAAATACCCCGACGCTGCAGGTATTCATCAACTGCACCAAACACATTGGCGGCAGTCGCGCCTCCCTCCAGAACTAGGCAGAAAAAGAAATCTTCCTCCATAACCTTTTTTCCTTCATCTTTATGAATGTATCTGACAAGACACATGAGCTGCGCATACGACTCGACGTCGGTTGCCTCGTCCAGCTGCAGCGCATACAGGGGGCTGTCCTTGATTTTCTCGGTGACTTGTTCACTGATGTCTTCGGAACAGAGGTCGATCCGCCGCTTAACGGTGTCATTTGAAAGGGGAATGGCCTTGATAATTTCTGCTTTAGACTGGTCAAACATTATTTCTGCAATTTTTACGGCCGCTGGGAGGATTAAGTTCTCGCCGATAGTGTGTGGTTTCTTTTGTTTTGCGATCAGAAACGAGACCTCAAAGGACGCTCTCAAAGCTTTCATAGGCACCGTAAGCCTTTTGTGAAACCCCGCCCGCTGCATATTTCGTTGCGCAAGGAGTCTCTGGAAGTACGTTAACGGCTTCGCCGCTACCTCTGGGTGTCTAGTTTCCAAGTGCCGCTTGAGTTTCGCCGGCTTCATGCTCTCGTTGGCCAGCAGCTCTTCGCAGTTGATGCAGCGCGGCCGGTCCTGCCCCTCCACGACGTCGAAGGTGAACCCCAACGCCAAGTAGTCCTCGGAGTACCTCCTCACACGCCCGGATGTACTTGGCGACGCGCCCACGCCGCCGCTGAGAAGTCGCCTCAGTGGGGTCTTGGGAGGCGGCCGCACCGCTCGTGGATTCTACAGATACAATACACCACCGATTTTCTGCGGCAGTCCATTTTTATACTACACACGCGGGTAACAGACTCTTACCCGCGGCGGCGACGGTGGGGACGGAAGAGTGGGCGATGTGACGATGAGGCACTCTTCAAGGGAGGGCCGGTCCGGCCGGGAAGGGGAGGGTTGGAGAGCAGCTGGTGGGCTGGACGGCGCCGGCGGATCATCAACGCCCTCCTCTAGACGACGCTGTTCGTGCAACGGCGGCGTTGGGAAACGGAAGCCCGAAGCATTGCCTCACAGCAAATTGTTGCAAACCTCGATATTATCCCGGATTGCCTCGAGAGATTTCCTGCCGCGTCCTCGTCCTGCGGGGGGCTGCCCAGCAGGCAGGGCGTGAAGGCTGGAGCTGCCGGCACCGCGGCCTCGGCCAGCTCCTCCCGGTGCGTTGGATGCCGGCCGCTTCGGTGCGGTCCTCAGCCAGCTCTCCAGGCTACCCCGCTTCCCTGCCATCCCCGGTCCCTGGTGTTCTCGGCCCTCGTTCCCGCCGGCCGCCGCCGCGACCGCCAAGACCACGCCCAACCAAGCCTCAGTTACGCCAACAATGCGATCGGCCATTCGTTGCAATAATATCGGCCCAACCCGGCCACTTGGCACAGCTGTGGTTGAGTCAGGTCAAGTCTCTCGCTCACGGTGTAGTGGAGACGTCCCTTTTTCCAAAGATTTCATCCTCACTACCCTTCCGAGAAGTGTTTTTCCGCTTGCACACTGCGCATGCAAGCTTCCGAGCGTCCGTGCAGCGGCAAACGGGCGGTGGGTTTTCCACTTTCCGTGAATCTGCATTCCCGGTGAGGCTTGGCCTGGGAGCCAGCCGGGAAACTCCCGCGACCCCACCGCGACCCCAACCACCTCGCCGCGACCCCACAAAATTTTTCCGCGACCCCAAATGGGGTCGCGACCCCAAGGTTGAGAACCGCTGCCATAGACTCTCCATCATCCTGACACATTCTTGGCGCAGTTCGTAAGAAGCGGATACGTTCTCAATGAGTCCGTAGGAAAACGCATCAAACATACAGTTCCCATATGCCGGCACATTGTATACATCAAACAGGATGCCCTGGATAACTCTGCGTCCTTCGTACGCCATCTCGAGAATGGGAATACTAGCGTGGAAAGATTGAATATTAGTAAATAAATATTACAACGCAACGTCAAAATAAACAAAAGACATACGCGATAAGCAACGAGTTAAGTCACAAAAGGTGTAGGATGTAATAGTATACGCGTACACCCAACGTCAACCGTCAAAGAAAGCGCACAAGTACGACTACTAAGCAAACAACGCCCCCATAATCCATTTGCATGGCCGAAGGCATCATGCCCCGTGCCACACGAAACTACGAATTGTGCCCAATATGCAGTGTCACACGCAAAGCTTCAATAGGCACAATCTCGACACGCGTGGACAATCACAAAAGAAGCCACCAGTGAACGAATACGCGTCCACCCAGAAGGAACCACCCAAGTTAGCAGACACAACTTATCGCTTCCTATGCTCGACTTGAGCCACTGGACTTCGTGCCACACGAAATTCCAATTTCGTATGAATTAATACGTCTGACATGAAAAAGTCATAGTCAATAGTTGTTTGACATTGCACGAGCAACATTTCCTCTTAAAGGATAGGCTAGGCCTTAAAAAGTACAAAGGAGCAATTGACAACCAAAGCGTTACATCAATGCGTCCCGACATGCTTTGCAACAAAACGGATTCAAGACAATGCTAGTGCGTGCTTGCAGTCAGTCATAGCCAACAACTGACACTAAGATTCTAATTACGTATAATCTGTTATCAAAGATGTTCACTTACATCAATTGTTATATTATTTTTTTTAATGCCAAAATTTCCCCGCCGCATATAGATGACGAAGCGGTGAAGATAATTTGTAAAATTTACGACGAAAAGACAGTTAAACATTATCTGTTTAACCATGTTTTGTTTCAAACACGATTTCCTACGACCAAATCGATTTTTCGTGTGGCACGAAATACAGATGCTTTTAAATTACCACTGGTTATTTCTGAAAATTGCGCATCACCCTTCGGTAAGTGGCCCCTTCGGGGGACAACCCCGCATTTCCATATTGGACACTTCGCAAGGGCATTCGCTTTTGCCGTTGATGCCATGGAGCTCTGCCCAAGTGACCCCCCCCCCCCCCTCCCCCGCCCTGGGGGGTGACTCAAGAAAAGAAAAACAATTTTGGTTACGACAAATGTGGCGCACGATAGTCGGTTCGCATAAAGAAGACCATTTGGTGTGGCACGAAGCACTTACGCATTCAATTTTTACTGGTCTTTCGTCGCTTTTCATACGGTCCAAAGGTGACAGAGGCTGATTATTAACTGACGACAATCAGTGTATTAGTAAGGTACAAACAAGCGAACACACATGCATGCAGACACAATAAAACACACCAAACACGTAATAAAAACACGGTAACTTCCATCAGAAGACGGTTCTTGAGTGGGACTAATAAGCCACTTTGCGTTGTTTGTTCAGGTTCCATCAGTCGCTTAGTCCAGCAACAATGGCGGGACAAGCCCATTCCTGGAAGTGCACGTGGAGGGGTTGGTGCTGTTGCGACCCAGAGTGGTTCTGCCCGCAAGATGTGTTGGACCACATGGCAGCATGTGATTTAGACCAATTTTACCCGTCAGGCACAGGGGACGATTGGTGGAACGGTGCGGTGCCAAATTATCGTACAGGATCTATTGAATTAAAGTCGTCGTAGCTGCTAGCAGTTCGTGAGAAATGATGTGTACTGTTACAGACGGTCTGCTTATCCAACAACAGCGCAATGCGGCAGCTACAGTGGAAGTGTCTTCGGCGGAGGAAAATCCTATAAAAGAAGAAAGTGAAGAGAAGAACGTGACGACAGAATCTGACAAAGCTCTAAGGGAGATGGACATAGACGCAGGTTCGTATAACGAATTGCTAGGGTTATCCGTTGCTCAACGGAAGTTTCGTGCCATAACGACAGTGCTACATTTGCAGCTGTCGCAGCCAACTGCCCAGGGCCATCATCAGACGTTCTGCCCGACGCAAACCACGCCAACTTTACTGTCCTGAACTCCTTGTCCCCATCAATCAGAGAGCTATTAATCAAAAACAGAAGCCATCTAAGGGAATCGTTCGGTGACCTGTGGGTGGTGAAAGGTAATATGCCGTATGGAGGTGACATCATTGTACATGAAAAATAGAGACGTATTGTCTGTATCCGCGTTCATTTACAGTTAACAGACTAGCAAGAGAAAACCATTTCATGAGGTTGGCGGGCAAGGGCAATCCTACAGCAAATGAGTCAGGTAACGTGCTGATGGATGAATCCATAGATGAGTTGGATCCACCAGATAACGGAATCGGTAAGTGACGACGCATGACATCACGTCAAAGAAAGCATCGTACGTCCCGAACAAACGCATCTTTTTCTGTTTTCAGTTATTCCCCCAACGCAACGCTGGACAAAAGTGAGTCTTGACGCAGACGCGTCGTACGAGGGGGAAGTGATCTGCGACATCACATCCGACAGCTTCGAGGCAGTGCTCTCATCATTTGGTAAGTAACCGCTCGGATCACACAAGAGATATTCGAGTAGGTGCCAATATCGCCCACTGAAAAACGAACACGACCGCATACACGCATAAATGTTGCAGTCATCCCACCAACACCTGTTCAAGTCGAAGGTGATGAACCGAAAGGAATGGAAGAGGCATCCATGGCATCAGGGACGACGGCAAGCTCCATCAACTATTCACCATTAGACTCCACCAAAGGTAAAGTATGCGTAGAGTATCCAAGACTACCAGAAAAAAAAGCACATCGCAGAGACGGCGCACATGGTTTTAACGCGTAAATGTTACAGACATGTCTGAAGAATCTTCGAGGGACAACGTGTTCGGAGTGTCGAGACATGCAGTCATGAACTTTGACATCTCCGATTCACCAATCAAGTCCAGTGAAACGAGCGACGATGACGAAGGAGTCAAGGTGGAAGTGGCGTTGGAAGTTGGAGGCAAGAGCCCGAATGATCAGTCCGATGAGTCTAGCGCAAGGAGCGCATTGTCAACTGCGTCTGAGGAAGGTACTATATCTAGAACACGTAGCCGCTGATGCATTGCAGAGCGTTCAATAACATGACGGTTCCATTACTATTAAATATTTTGGTGTCATTTGTTTTTTATGTTGCGACGCATTTCAGGTAGCGTGTACAGGTGCAATGTCTGCGCTCACGAAGTGACTACTAAGCGCGGACTTGAACTGCACAAAGAGAGTTACCACTCAGGCAAAAAGTTCAAGTGCACCGAATGCGGCAAGTTCTTCAAGCGCCGAAACGACCTTCTGACTCACCTTAAGAACCACCTGAAGCTGTTCCGCCAAACGTGCAGTGAATGTGGCAAAGTATTCAAGAAAGCAGTCACACTTGGGAACCACTTCGAGAAGAAACATATGGGACAAGTGGTCTACCATTCATGCAACAAATGTGGTCGCCAATATGAGTCAAGGCCATCAATGCTCCGCCACCAAAAACAATGCAATGCTGGGGTGTAAACATTGTTAATTTGATCAATTGTACGGAATTCGCTATACGCGTCAAACACTAATTGTTAATTTTTCACTTTTGTCGCGCAAGGCAATGACAGTTAAATATTACCGTAATTAAGGTTTAGCAACGACGTTCAAATGTTAACGTTCAATTCACGTCTCACAATAAAAAACAGACAAGTTCATAATCACTCCTCGTAGACAGTTTTTTTGCATGACATACTCTGTCAACCAACATACCAATACGTCGTCCGCACAACAACACACATGTTACACATACAGGTACGCATCATCAGCGCTGAAGAGATCCCATGTGGGAGGCCGCAAGTGCGCCCCCCCTTCAGACGGAGACATCGCAGAAGGAGAGGGAGGGGGGAGTCACATGTTCTAGTGTACCGCAGTTATTCTGAACCTCGGTACCTACCACATGTGACTCCTTCGGACCAAACCCTCACCGGGACCGCAGAGCCAACGTCATACGACAGGAAGAGTACCCATCATATCTGACGCAGGCTAAGAACAGCTGTTGTAAGTATCCAATAAACGGCGATGCACGGTGTGGCGATGTCCTGGAGGAGGCAATCTCTAGATGGGGCCAGTCTGTTTCTCCCTGCACCTGTACAACACAACAAAGACCCCACACAGACCAAGTATCGTTGTCGTCATGGTCAGGAGGAAGAGTGCGGCGATGTGGACGACATGATGAGTGCGGGTATAAGGGTAGCCTCAACTGAATGAATACTGCGATTTTTAAAAACACAACAGAAACAATCAGTTGGGCTACCCCCTCCCATTCCAGTCATCGAGGGCGAGCCTTCAACTCCTCCAGGTTCGTGGAGGAGGCAATCTCTAGATGGAGCCGGCTTGCTTCTCTCCTGCGCGTCCTGTCCAGTAGTGATGGGGCCTACGTGCTTCTCCCCTGCGCCTCCCGGTCGGTAGGTATGGGGCCAACCTGCATCTCCCCTGCGCGTCATAATCGGTAAGTATGGGGCCAACCTGCATCTCCCCTGCGCGTCATGATCGGTGATAGGGCCAGCATGCGTCTCCCCTGCGCCTGAAACAGATAAAAGTATCAAAACGGTTGGATGGCACACATCAACACGACACGCAATCGTTATCATCGCCCAACGGAAAACACTTACAGGAACGATAAGACAGACTAATCCGAATCACTGTCTTCCTCGTCTGTCTCCATCAATTCTTGGTCCGCCTGGGCGCACAGAACCTGCATGTGATGCTTCGGTATGACCTGAAAACATGAAGTTGTGAAAAGGAGGACAAGTCATGATTAGTAGCGACAAAGACGAACATAGGAACATCTGCACGCACAGCATCACGCATAAAGACGGTCTGCATGTCATAGAGCGGCGTGGACTGACACTCGGAATCGGATGTTCCAACACCGAACGTGTGGAATGTATTCCTTAGCAGTGTGTCCACAGCAGCGTCCCCATTCTTCATGGCGGCCTTAACAGCCTCGCGCAACAGTGGTACGCAGACAGGACCACGACCGTTCCTGGAGAACATGGCGTTGCAGTAGGTCGTCAGGCGACTTGGGTCAACCCCATCATCAGCGTGACGCCTCGCATGCACCGTCATTGCTTCGGATTGCATGTTACCGCAATATGGGCATAACGTAAGCGGTTGTGCCTCTTTGGCTGTCTGCCGGTTTTCAATTGTGAACTGCAAGAAAAAAGAACGATTCAATTTTGCGCTCCATACAAATGTTCAGACGCATAAGCGAACAAGAGACGTACCCCAAGCTTGCGGGCGGCATCAACGGCAGCACATCTGTCTCTATTGGGCCGCGCAAGCTCCATTTGTTTTTTCTTACAGGAAGCACAATAGCTATTCGCCGGTGGAGCCTTCTTGAGCGCCTGTCGTCGCATCAATTGCACCCGCAGGGGGGCGGGCTTCGGCCTCTTCTCAGCAGACGTCTGTAAATCACACGCATCATCAGAGAAAGACATCGCACACTCGCATCAATACAGGCACAATAATACCCACACTAGGAACACTCTCAAGATGGGAATTCAGATGCAGCCGCAAAGCCTCACAGGTGCGGAAAAGGCAGCCGCACTCTGCGCAGCGGTACGGATTTACACGTGACGCCAGCGGCTGTGCAGAACCGTCCGGGCTCGGAGGTTCCACGATCTCCCTACGTTCCTCAATCTCCACGTCGACGGGACGGTCTTGCCGTTGTGGCGTACCGAAAGTCTCTAAAGCGGCAAGCAACGCCATATGACGCGGAGGCGGTTCTGGAGCAGCCACTGTCGGTGGAGTTGCAGCCTCATCACTGTCGGTCACTGCAAATAACACATGTCAATAGAAAAATAGACAAGATGCAGTATCCGTGATCGGGCATCGATAGTTACAATGCAAGTCAGCGTGCAGATCGACGACTGGCGACTGGGGGACGATGCGCCTTGGCACGTCCACCCCGAGGAGCGGCGACGGCTGACGACTTGGCTGCCGTGCAGGTCTCGGTCCCCTATACGCTAAGATGCACAACAATTTGTTCTAGGAACAAGGTAAGGTTTTTGAACAAACACGAACCTTGGCTTGATTCGTCTTCGTACTTCCCTCCGTCATCTTCCATTTCCAGGCCTTCAGCGGGGCGTCCTAGGACCGAACAGTTTAATGACAACTGCGAGCGAGGAAAACGGAAGAAAACAGAACATCTACGTGCTACAACTTCTACAGAAGAGCTCTCATACGCTACTCAAATGAATTTGAGAAGTGGTGGACACAAGAAGGCTGCAGACATTGTAGCTGCAGTTTCTTCATGTCCAGAATCTGCTCAGAAAGTCACTTTAGAGCCTCCAGATCCAGTCACACCAGCAACTGCAGAAGAGGCTGCATTCTTCGTCAGCGAGGCTGACTTCAGTGAAAGACAGTACAAAATGCTTCGCCTCTTTTGTAAAGACCGAAAGGCTAATATTTTTCCAACTTACGATGATATGCTTGAAGCTAAGAAGAGGTCCTATCCACCCAATGTTGAAGCTTCAGCAGACGGTGACACCAGGGTACGTCTTCAAAATCTTCTCGATCACACAGCAGTTGGAAAGGTAGAAGTCCTAAGTGAAGTGTTGACATCTTTGAGCGATGACCAACTACAAAATCTCACCCTCTACTCAAAATGGGGGCTGGATGGGTCGAGCGGTTTTAAAAAACACAAACAGGCTGAGCAAGATTTGCAGCACTTAAAGTCAGATGGCAGTGTCTTTTTCTCCTCGATAGCTCCCTTGCAGCTGAGCTGCTCAGTAGAGAATAAACCTGAGTGCATTGTTTGGAGAAATAGTGCTCCGGGCTCTTCTCATTGCTATCGCCCACTTCGCCTCCAGAACAAAAAAGAAGAGCCAGAGCTCACCAGACAGGAATTTGAACGCATTGAGAAAGAGATCAGAGAACTTAAACCCACCGAAACAGTGGTTAATGGCAGAAAAGTAGTGATATCTCATGTTTTGACATGCACTATGCTTGATGGTAAGGCAATAGGCAATATATTAGAGAAATCAATGCAATCCTGCAATGTGTGTGCGTTAACTCCAGCTGGAATGAACAATATTGAGTCTGCCATTAACAGGGAAGTCAATCCAGCTGCATTGAAATTTGGGATATCTCCCTTACACGCCCTACTAAGATTCTTTGCATGTGTCATATCACTAGCCGAACACTTGCCGCTGCAAAAATCAAGGACCCATGGACCAGCAGAAAAAAAAACTGAAGGAGGACACAAAAAAAGAAATGCAAAGAAAGTTCAAGTCCGAGATGAATTTGCTCGTGGATGTGCCTCAATCTGGAGATGTTGGGAATTCTACCACAGGCAACACAGCCAGAGCTGCTTTTGAACAGTACGAGAAAACTGCTCAAGTTACCGGGGTAGACTGCTCTCTACTGAAACGGTTTAGTGTGATCTTGCAAACTCAGGGTATGCTGTGGATCCTGCTGCATTTGAGGTCTATGCTATAGACACTGCGAAGCTGTATGTACAACTCTATGGTTGGTACTACATGCCGGCAACGGTACATAAGGTGCTTATACACGGAGCTCAAATAATGAGAGCCTCCCCGTTGCCTCTAAGCATGCTGACAGAAGAGTGCCAAGAAGCAAGAAACAAAGATATCAAGCGGTACAAATTGTACCGCTCGTTCCGCGGCTCAGAGCAAGTTTCCAACCTTCAAATCTTCCAGCGCCTCCTCCTCTCGTCGGATCCCCGAGTGCTGATGCATTTTCATAAGAGGAGGAAACGTGTGGCACGGGCTATCCCTGAAGATGTGTTGTCTTTGTTACAGAGCCCAGATGTGATTTTTGATGTGACAAGATGTGAGTGGGAAAGCGTCGATGATGACGTGGAACGTGACGAGTGATCATTTCCGTCATGTTTCCTTTTTCTTGATTTTTTTTTTTTTCATATTGATTATTTTGCTTTCTACGTTTTGTTACGTTTTAAAAATTTTGTTTCGTACAATTTGTTTTTGTACATTTTCTGTAAAAATATTTTTTGTACATTTGATTTGTTTTGAACATTTTGTTCTGTACGATTTGTTTTTGTGCATTTTTTGTACATTTTGTTTTGTTCATTTTGTTTCGTTTTATACATTGAATCAAATTTAACTGGTTTCAGTAAACCGTGTAAGATGCAAATCTTTCATTTAAAAAAATGAATGGCAGGGTAAATCCGCTTCACCTTTGTGTTTTTTATTTCACACCCGTCTTTCTCTTTAACCAGTAAAGGTCCCGGACCTTGAACCTAGTGCCAGAAGCTCTTTACCCGACCTCAATTATCTCATACAGCAATATTTTAGCAACCTTTAGTCTTTTTAAGCTTTTCTTGCAGTTTTCTTCAGAAGTACGTAACCATAGCTCAAAACTAATGTCAGATTCGGATTCCCCGACCCAAAATTACTACTAGGGGGAGATTTCAAGGCCGTGGGAATTTTTTCCGCGTTTCCGAGATTCTAGATCATAGTGCTCTGAGAGTATGCTCACGTCATGAAGCCAGTAGCCACCGCCCTGGACATCCTGCAGAGTGAAAAGGAAATGTATGTGGGCTTTTTGATCCCCACTGTTCTGCGCATGGAGGAAAGCTTGCAAGCACGGCGTCTCAAAGACGGCAAGTACTTGGCTTACTGCGACGTTCTGGTGCGAACATTGATAGAGGCCATCAGAACTGAACGGCGCTTCCTCCCATTCCTTGAGGACCAGGAGCTGAAGCTCGCTGCCTGTCTGATTCCAATGTTTAAGATGGACTGGGTTAAGGACAGCCAGGAGCGCGCGTGCTTGCGGGCAGCCCTGCTTACAGAGATGAAGAAAGTGTCTCTCACCTGGGATTCGACAGGTAAATGGATTAAAATAAATATTTGATTGAATTGAAAATGTATTCCTTTGGACAGCGCCGGACGCAACTAATTTTTATTTCTCTTATCAGATCCGATACCTGAAGTGAACGGTGACGAGGCCAACGAGGAGGCCCTCGTGGATGACCCCGAACCGTTGGAGCGCGAGTACACACCGGAACCCACCTCCCTCCACGAGGCATTCTTCGGGTTCATGCCTCTAGAGCCAGCCGAGGAAGAATCTGGCAATGAAACCGCGGAGGAGGAGCTGGAGCGGTTCTTGACTCGCGTGACGCGAGCACATACCGTGAAGTCGTGCTTTGCCAAAGGAGCCAATGGAAAGAGGGACTTTCCTAGGTTGGCTTACTTGTTCGCTGCCATCAAGCGCCCCTGTGGAGCGGTTGTTTTCGAGCGGTGGTCTGTCATTTCGGTCGCTGCGGAACAGGGTTGGTGACAGCACCCTACAGAGGGAAGTCCTACTCGCTGCTAATCCTGATTATTGGCTATAAATATGTTTGATTCGTTTTTCTTGTACTTGTTTAGCTGTCAGCCAAAGCTGATTTAGTTATCTATTTTAGTCCTACTCGCTGGAAGCCTTGATTATTGGCTATAAGAATGTTTCATTTTTCTTGTACTTGCATACGTACTAATGTTATGTTTAGCTGTCAGTTAAAGCTAATTTAGTATTCTATTTTTTTTTCTGTTTTTAAATCTTTGGACAATAAATGTTTTGAGTAACGTGTTTGTGGCGTTTTCGTCTCCTCGTTCTGATTATTTCATTTGCTTGTTTTTAAAGTTTTTTTTAACGTTAACGGCGTTACTGGCGTTAATTTAACGTTAACGCGTTAAATTCTCAATTTCGAGTTAACGTTAACGGGTTAAATTAATGCGCTCGCATTAACGCATTAACGTTAACGCGTTAAATTTGAAATTAACGTTAACAACTCCACTGGGGTGCTTCCGGACTACCGTTGCATCGGACTACCGTTGCATGGTCAGCGTAGCTGCTGGCGGCGTGTGACGTGTCGCACCCCGTTGCCGCGTACCTACTTCACGCTGTAGCACGCGCGCGCGCCAAGCACTTCGTCTCGCTCAGGTGTCCGTGGTGCAGCTTGACGAGCGGACCGCATCGCCCGTGGAACGAAGACTCGCGCCCCGAGCACAAGCAGGTCGTCGACCCTGCAGCGCTTCTTCGGGACAGAGGGCGCCAAGGCCGGGGCGGACACCAGCTTGTCCTTGATGACCCGGAACGCGTCGTCGTGCACCTCCAGCCAGACGTCCTCCCGGTGCAGGTTACGCAGGGGCTCCGTCAGCGTCGACGAATGCTCCAGGAACTTCATCTGGTTATTGATCATCCCCAGGAAACACACCCCCGCACAGGCCGGCCGCGGCATGCCCACGACGGCCTCCACCCTGGCGAAGTCAGGCAGGATGCCCAGCCCGGCGTCGATGATTTAGCCCAGGAATAGTGATTTTAGTCCCGGTAAATTACTTGTAAAATACAGGCGTATTTTACGTAAAATACGTATGTAATAAACGATCCCCGTAAAATTCGTATTTTTCCTCAAAATTAAGTTTTTAAGTTAAAAAATAGTTAATTATATTAAATTATAGGAATGCTCTAATGTGGGACACTTTTCTGCATTAAAATCGTCCTGGGAGGAGTTGGGTAGGGGTGGGGTTAATTTATCTTGAACAGTTGAACTTAATATTTGTGTATTTAATAAATACCAGTCATGAGAACAATAAAAACTAAATATTTGGTCACAAAAACATATTGCACTGAACATTAACACAAACAATACAGGTATACTTAAGCATAAGTATCACAATTAAACGTCTCAGTCATCTCATTCATCGCCACTGTCGTCGCTGCTATAATCACTTCCTGCCCCCTCGTCTTCCCTATTCTCTTCACCGTCACTTTCATCATCCTCCTCATCTTCGCAAACTTCAATTAGAATGTCATCAACAACTAATTCTTCACTCAAGAAATCAAGTATAGTAAGTTTCTTCTTTGTTTCCTTCGAGCTTTTATCGTTGAGATATGCTTTCACTGCCACTAATTTTCTAACTTTTTCAGGATTCAATCTATTTCTCTTTTCAGGGTGGACATCTCCTTGCTGAGCCCAGTTTCTTTCTGAAGAAATGTTGGCGGAAGGCAGTCGCAGAAGCTTCGTTGCAATGGGAGTGAGAGGTTCCTCATTACAGAGTACACTCCACCACGCACTAGGTTTGTGGTTCTCAGCAGCTTTCCAGATGACTTCTTCGGCATAAGGACCAGACCTTTCTAAAAATAAACCTAAATTTTCTATCACAGAGTTTTCATCTAAATTTAAGTGACTAGCCATCATTTTCAAATGCTTATAAGCTTCCACTCTTTGTTCAGGGGATAGATTTTTCCCCTGGAAACGAGGATAAACTAGATTGCATGCAAAGTGGATGGGTTTGATAGTCATGTCAAACCTTTCTTTCAACTTTGCTACTAATTCCCTTTCATGCATAACCCCAAAATAATCAGTTTGGTCACTAAAACCATCAACAAGAGAAGCCACTTTTTTAAACACTTCAAATGCTTCAGATAGCGTTGCTGAATGACTTTCTAGAAGCAGTATTCCAGTAGCTATGGGTTTCAGTAATCTAAGAATTGAGTTAACATTTGGCCAAAAATTCTCTTCATCTAGAGCCCTGGATCTCACACGAGCTCTGACATTAAGCGATCTATTTATGACAGTCTCTTGAATTGCACTTTTATTGGAAACCAGATTTTCCAAAGCCAACACATTGTATGAGAATCTAGTCTTAGGTGGTAACTTGAGAGTACGAGCCCTAGTTCCATAATTTTCTTTCTGCCTCTTTTTGAAGAAGGCCAATTTGACATGGGAAAACTTAACCTCTTTAATAATTGATTTGGCAGCATGGATTAATTTCTTAGTAGGTTTTAAATCACCAATATCATGCAGATAGTTCTGAAGTCCATGACAGCTACAGCCAGCTCCACTTATGTGTGGGTATTTCTCACTCACCATACGAAGTGCAGCTACCATATTGGGAGCACAGTCGGCCACTACAATGTAAACCCTGTCAGGTCCAATGGCAACGATCACTTTCACAATTTCACCTGACACATAATCTGCTGTCTCCCTGTTTGTCTCCCGGTTGATTGACAGATAAAATACAGGTTTAGGTGTGGTCACCATAAAATTTATAATACCGTCCCCACTGACATTTGTCTAACCGTCTGTCACAACACCCAAGCTGGAAGATCCTTTGATGAGCTTGTCCGACGTTTCTGATGCTTCTTTAAATTCAGCTTCCAGGAGGCCGTTGCCAATCTAGTATGAAGACGGAGGAACAAAAGCTGGCCTTAAAAAATTCAGGAATATCTTCCAGTGCTCGTTCTCAACCATGGAAAACGGGCAATTAGAAGAATAAATGGCTCTGGCCAGTAACTTGTGCCCTCTTTGAATGTCACCTGAAATGAAATAAAAACATGAAACATCAAAAAGTTAAAATAATAAAGAGCTGATTTTAAAACTATTGTTAAATTTTATACCTGAACTCATTCGGTCACAAAACCCAACAAGGTATTTTTGAGACTTCATCCTTTGAGCATTTTTGTTGTTGTTGGGATCAGCATGTTCTGTCTCAACAGTGGCAGACGCATTATCCTCTCTCTCCTCAATATCACTCAAGTTCATGTCCTCTTCTGCCTCCTTTAACATAACTTGGTGCTTGGAACAGTCTTTCAAGTGGGCTCCGAGATGGCTTACATTGGCATTCGAATAGAAGTGGCCACATGCCTTGCACTTAGCTGTCTTCTTCCCATTTTCATTGTTGACCACAAAGTGTTTCTAGGTTTCAAAATCTGCGGTACGAGGCATTCTGGACAAAAAATAAACAAACAAATTAAATAGTTGCCCTTTTATAGGCTAGGTTTAGGTAGGAGACCGTCCAGTGAATGTGACAAAAACTCTGTCACATTGACCGCGGGTTTCCATTTGAAACGCACAATCAAAACAACTGGACTGCCGCAAATAATAAATTTAACAATTTTAAAGGAAACTTACTTGGAGTTTGTCCAACTCCTTCCTTTGCTTCGAGGCCTCAAGCTCCCGCCTTTGGCCGCCGCTCGTCACAACACACACACACTCAACGCAGCACGGCCTGTTAGACCACGCAATCACTGCACTGCAGCTTAGCCGACTCTTGGGCAGCAACAGTTGTTTAAAAAATTGTTGCGAAGGGTTAAGTATTTCTTGAAAAACATAAAAATCAAACCGTTTTTTAAGTATTACCCATCTGATAACCCCTGTCCCTGAAAGTGGTTTTTCTCGTTAATAAATTGAAATATAGGTCCGTTTAGTTACCGACTTATGACAAGGATGGCAACAGTGATTCACTTGAGCGCGGGACAGTTCAAAATGTCCTGATTTCGTGGTTTCTCGGCAATGCAGAGGAAAAATACGAAAATTACGAGATAAAATACGTATTTTACGGTTAAAAACGTATTTTACCGTAAGAATCAATAAATTACGGTAAATTTAAATCACTACCCAGGAAGCGTGCCCGCTGCGTGGCAAACTTGCTCTTCTTGCGGTTGAGGGTGACGCGCTGCTTCTTCAGCTTGACGAACACAACGCGGAGCCGCACGTCGTGCTCTTGGGGACCACCACCATCAGCGCACACCACTCCGTGGCCTCGTTGACCGCTGCAGCTCAGCCTTGACGGCCTCACGCGGCTGGACCGACACCCTGCGGGGCGCCGTGACTGCGACCGGTATCGCGCCCTCCTTGAGTACGACAGAGAAGGGGCCCTTCTCGTTGATGCAGCCAAGCCCCTTGAAGACCTCGGGTAACTCCGCCACCCTGTCGTCGCCGGTCGGCGTCGCCAAGGGCTTCTCGTAGACAGTGGCACCCACGACGGCGTCGGGATCCCAGCGAAGCATGTCGAGGTCCTAGATGGCGGGCAGCACCCCTTCTGGGCCGAGCACCTCCAGTTTGTTCCAGGCCCGGCACCCCAGTGATGAAGTCATGTTCCATCTGTATACATGGGCATGTGCGCAGCATTAGCTGTATACATGACATGTATACTGTATTTGCTGTATATATAGCATCTATGCAGTGTTTACTGCAAACAATGTATACAGTTCAACTGACAGAGCAGCCGCCAAACGGTTTGAGCCAGTGACCCCGAATTTGGTATGCATCGACACGGTTAGGCTAGAAACAGATGAGGGGGCTCATACGTTTTAACAGCACTTTCCGACAACATATATTTTCTGTAGAATGATCAATTTTATATTTTTTCTGTGTTCTAAACCTCTAAGATGACTAAGTAAGCTACATTTTGATTAAAAGAAAAGTGATTTTGGTCCATTTTTGGCAATGTGAGAGAAATGTTTAAAATTTTGGTTCTTGTAAGATTCTGTTCGCATTTCTGCCCAGATCTGTTGGAAAAAAATCAGGCACACTCGTCTTCAGTAGTGTCATAGAATTGACTACAATGAGCTATTTATTCAATGTTCTTTTTGAAAAAAAAAAATTCAAATTTTTTAAAAATATTTTTTTTTCTCAAAAAGTACATTGAATACATGGCTCATTGTAGTCAATTCTATGACGCTACTGACGACGCGTCTGCCTGATTTTTTTCCCACTGATCTGAGCAGGAATGCGAACAAAATCTTACGAGAACCAAAATTTTAAACATTATCAGAGTGTGCCAAATTGACATTTATTGAGATTTTGGGTGTGCATATCTCTCGAACAGCTTGAGATAAAAAAGTTATGCATAGAATAACTTAAATTTAACATTAAATTTTGAATTTTAGTCATCCCATGCATAACTTTTTTATCCCTAACCGTTAAGGGGGCTCATACGTTTTAACAGCACTTTCCGACAACATATATTTTCTGTAGAATGATCAATTTTATATTTTTTCTGTGTTCTAAACCTCCAAGATGACTAAGTAAGCTACATTTTGATTTAAAGGAAAGTGATTTTGGTTCATTTTTGGCAATGTGACATTAAGAAGGCGGTGACATGGCGACCGGCAGGGACAACTGTCTTAGTTGTGAAAAATCAATTAATATTGGTAATAAGAGCACACTACATTGCTCTAAGTGTCAAAAGTGGATACATAGAACCTGTGCTAATGTGGATAGTGAAATTTTCTCTAAAATCAAGAATTCTGAACTTCTCTTTAACTGTACCAACTGCACGAGTCAAGGTCAGGTTATGTTCCCCAGTGACAGCTCGTGTCTAGACTCTAGCCTGGACGAATCTTCAGAACCTAACTCCAGTTTAGAAACAACAATAGAGTCAAGTAATTCTACCATCTCTAAGTTGAGGGAAACCAACAGATCCCTGGAAACTGAAGTAAGATCACTTAAGTCAAGAATTGAAAAACTTGAAAAAACTGTTGAATCTATGATCAAGGCATCCAATCTCAGTCTCAAGGAAATGAATAATAACAACTTGATTCCAATCAAAACTGCTAAACAACAGTTACCAAGAATAACTAACTTCTCCAAAAATGTAATTATTATGGAGAATGGGGACTTACTCAACACCCCTAGCCAAGTCACTATCGCCCACTGTGTTGCCAAAGATCTCAAAATGTCTGACGGCATAGCTAAGAAAATTAGACAACATTTCAATATTAATAGAGATGAAATTGCAAATGAAGCTCAAGTAGGTAGTGCTATCCTACAATACACCAACGGAAGAAGCTTTCTACATCTAGTTACTAAGGAATCTTCTCACGACAAACCCACTTGGAAGAATTTTAGGAAGACCGTACAACACATGGCTGAAGTCTGTAAGGAAAATGGAATTGAACAACTCGCCATGCCTCAATTAGGGTGCGGACTTGACGGCCTGCATTGGCCTCAGGTTATGAGACTCCTAAACTCTGTCTTCTCTGAAAGTGACATTAAGGTCAAAGTACTCTATCTCAATCCTGACCAGGAACGAGTCTATAGGGAAGGGATAAACAATGAAAGAATTAGAAACTCCCAAATTGATGAAACCAAAAGAATCTATGTTATTGGTGACAGCCATGCCAGGGACCTTGGTCTCATCTTAACTAATCTATCTGGAAAAAAACATAAAGTGTTTTGCCCAATGTACACCCGGAGGAACTTCCGAGCTGATTACTAAAAACCTAAATTCACATGTTTCCCATCTTAAGCCCACTGATACTCTTGTTTACATATCAGGTACAAATGATATATATAAATCTAATAAGGGCCCTTCAATCTCTCCAGCAAATGAGGCTAAGAAGTTTGTTCTGTCTCATGCGCTCCATACAAATGTCTTAATGGCCAACGTGCCACTAAGACGTGATAAAATAGAACTCAATGATTGTGTTAATACTTATAATGATAATCTCATAAAAATAACTGAAGAATTTAAGAAAAACTCCTGTCATCCAGATAGAATTAGAATATTAGATTTCAAATCAATTATGGAGGAGGATCTGTATCTAAAAGATGGTATTCATGCCAATCTTGAAGGGAAATATACCCTTTGCAATGAAATTTTGAAGAATGTCAGTAACATGACGAAACAGCCCTTTTCGCTTCTCTAGACAACCTGACCTCAGGGCGAATCTCCAAGAAAACTTAGGTCTAAAAATCCTCCACTTAAATGTCAGGGCAATCTCTAACAAAAGAAATATTATTATTAAAATGTTGAAGGAGGAAAATCCACAATTTGCTGTCTTAACAGAACACTGGCTTGATAACGAACAGATCAAAAATTATCTGCTACCAGACTTCAATGTTAGGGCCTTCTGTTCCAGGAAAAATGGTTATGGGGGGGTGATGGTACTTGTCAATAAACAAATTGATAACTTTGTTAAACCTCTCAATTCACTAAATGATCTCACTAGAGAAAATATACTAGAAGTTGCTGCAGTTACATATCAACATAGGACCCATAATCTTAATATTATTGGTGTTTATCGACCTCCAAATGGACAAATGGTTGATGGGGAAAACCATTTCAACCTGGCAATGGATTTGTTACACGATATCATGATAACGAACCATACTATTAATGCCAACAATGTCATTCTAGGAGACTTTAATATTGATATACTCCAACCAACGAGTAAATCAAACCTCTTTCTTGATCTCATGAAATCAAACAACTACGAACCTCTGTTTCATACCCCAACCAGGGTAACCAATAGCACATCTACCTGTATTGATAATATCATCATAAACTGTAGCGACAAACTAGTAGTTAATCCGGTGATAAATAATTATAACCCAGGCATATCAGATCACAACCTACAAACAGCCGAACTAAAATTTAAAGAACGTATTAAAAAAACAGCTCCTATAAAAATCATAAACAGAATTATAAATAAGACAAAACTCCAGCAACTAAATGCCAAGCTAGCTAACGAAAAGTGGGAAGATGTGTATGACCAACAACATCCAGAAGCTGCATATGATAATTTCATTAGCACTTTTAAGTATCACCTTGATCTTATATGTCCTATGAAAACTAAGGTAAAGAAAAGAAAAAAGGTCCCTAACATGTGCTACACCAAAAAAGTTAATGAACTCTCAAACCTAATTAAGCTTACTATACTCTCTATTAATAATGAAATCGGGGATACCGACCAGTTGAAATTAGAACTCAAAAATCTCAAAAGGAAATATAAAAGAGAAATAAATAAAAATGTTAAGTTAGCTAATGGAACTAGGATCAGGAATGCCAAAAATAAGTCTAAGGAAACTTGGAACATTCTAAATTCAGTCATAATTAATGACGACGATTCACAGAAATTTGAAAGTATTGAGCTCCATGAAAATGGACATATATATACAGATCCCAAAGAAGTAGCTAACACCTTTAACAGGCACTATCTACAAGTACCCCAAAAAATTTGTGATAAACTTGAAAAAGTTAATTTTAATATAGACCGGGTACCAAAAAATAAAAAAACCATCCATATTCAACTAACTAATATTAATGAGGTTTTAAAAGTCATTAACAACCTCAAGAATTCCAACTCTGCAGGTACGGATGGCATTTCTAACATTCTCATCAAAGAAACCAAAGAATCAATAGTCCACCCTCTAACATTCATTATCAACTTATGTCTTACTACGGGACATTTTCCTACAAAGCTCAAAGAATGCATAATTAAACCTATGCATAAGAAAAACTCTAAAGTTAGAGCAGATAATTTCAGACCACTAACTATTACTTCCTCCTTCTCAAAAATATTTGAAAGAATAATTTTGGACAGGTTGGAACCCTTTTTGAGGTGTAATAACCTAATTAATGATAGGCAATTTGGATATAAAAAGGGAAAATCTACTATTGATGCAGTCACTCTAGCTGTTGACATAATTGCCAAGGCAAAGAGTGACAAAGATACAGTGCTTACTATCTTTTTAGATCTTAGCAAAGCTTTTGACTGTGTTAAACATGAAACACTTTTAGCTATTATTGAGAAAATGGGTGTAAGAGGGAACGCTCTAAAACTTATAGAATCCTTTCTCCTGGACAGGAAACAGTGTGTTGAGGTGACCACCTTGAATGAACATAAAATCTTTACTAAAGTTTTATCGGATATGGAAACTGTACTTTTTAATGTACCACAGGGCACAGTTGTAGGTCCTTTTCTATTTCTAATTTATGTGAACACTATAGAGAGTCTGATTTCCCAGCTTGATGGAGAAGCGATTATCTATGTGGATGATACTAACATTATTATTAAAGCCAAGAATCTCCAACTTGCCATAGAAAAGGCTCAAAAAATTTTGAATGAAATAACAAAACTCTTCACCTCACTCAACCTTTCTATAAATTGGGAAAAGACCTATACGATGTTATTCTCCAACAAGGAGAAAATGATAGACATCCACGTACTGGAAAATACTGTGAAACCAGTAGATGAAATTAATTTTCTTGGTTTAACACTGACTAATGACCTTAAATGGAAAGCACAGATCCAGAAATGTATCTCTAAACTCAATAAGGGGATCTTTATATTAACCCAGACCTCACAAATTCTAAATAGGTGTGAAAATCTTCTGGCCTATAACGCACATTTCCACTCGCACCTAGCATATGGAGCTCTAATCTGGGGTAATCCTTATCTTAACAAAAGCTGTACCCAGTCTGTCTTCGTCAAGCAGAAGAAAGCTATAAGAATTCTGATCTATGGCTATAATAAACTAAGACAAACGTGTAGAGGACTATTTACACAGCTACATATTTTAACGTTCCCATCTCTTCATTTATATCAGTGCTTTAAATATGTGAAATGTAATGGTTATTCCACAGTTGGTGAAAGCCACTCCTATAATACCAGAGGGACGCATAACTTATATAGAAATCACATGACCAATAAGGCAATTTCAGATCACGCCCTCCAAATGTTTAATTTTCTACCGGATGAATTTAAAGCCATAAATGAAAATAAACTATTCCTAAGGACGGTCAAAAAATGGCTCATACAGTATGAATTCTATTCAATTGATGAATTTAAGTTTAGGAAAAAATAATTATTTTATTGTTTTAGACCTTTCTTTCTTATGACTACAGCCTGTTTTACTCTGTAAACCATCTATGCTGTGAAAAATAAATACAAATACAAAAAATACAAATGTTTAAAATTTTGGTTCTTGTAAGATTCTGTTCGCATTTCTGCCCAGATCTGTTGGAAAAAAATCAGGCACACTCGTCTTCAGTAGTGTCATAGAATTGACTACAATGAGCTATTTATTCAATGTTCTTTTTGAAAAAAAAAATTCAAATTTTTTAAAAATATTTTTTTTTCTCAAAAAGTACATTGAATACATGGCTCATTGTAGTCAATTCTATGACGCTACTGACGACGCGTCTGCCTGATTTTTTTCCCACTGATCTGAGCAGGAATGCGAACAAAATCTTACGAGAACCAAAATTTTAAACATTATCAGAGTGTGCCAAATTGACATTTATTGAGATTTTGGGTGTGCATATCTCTCGAACAGCTTGAGATAAAAAAGTTATGCATAGAATAACTTAAATTTAACATTAAATTTTGAATTTTAGTCATCCCATGCATAACTTTTTTATCCCTAACCGTTAAGGGGGCTCATACGTTTTAACAGCACTTTCCGACAACATATATTTTCTGTAGAATGATCAATTTTATATTTTTTCTGTGTTCAAAACCTCTAAGATGACTAAGTAAGCTACATTTTGATTTAAAGAAAAGTGATTTTGGTTCATTTTTGGCAATTTGAGAGAATGTATTGCAGCAAATTGTCATGTAAGCATGGGAAGGAAAATCTACAACGAAGGCAATAATGAGGAGGAATTAGCCAAGCTGCGTCGCCTGCATGGCGACTACCTTCATAAGAAATATGTTGAGGCGTGGAATCTTCAAGACCTTATGCTGCATAGCATGATGTCTCAGATGATGAGAACGTTTCACACCAACGAAGCATGCTGTCGCTGCAGCGAGAGACCCCGCAACTATTTGGAATTGTGGTGGCCGCTATACAGATGTGAATGGAAGACTGTACCTTGAAACTGTCGGTAATGGCCAATGATTTGACTTTATGTCAAGCTTTATGTACCTTGTGATATTTATTAGACCTGATTGGCCCATAAGTACCTGTGAAGTCTGAGATCCTGTTGTATGGAAACTGAGATTCTAGCCTTGTGAAGACAACATGTTGTACCTGATATTTGTGATGACTACTTTTAATTCTAAAACTTTAATCATATGCACTGATGTGCAATATTTTTATCAGATATCAAGTATTATGTACCAAGTGTCTGTGATGATTAGTTTTAAGTGTAACATAATGTGATGACTTTATATTTTATATTTTGTTCCTATGTATTGTAGGGCAATAAGTATATTCATGATGTGAAGAAGTTTAGCCTTGCAAAGAAAAACGGTAATACTGTACCTCATTTTAAAAGTTCGATAGTAAGATATTTTTAAAATGTAATACCCTGCGGGATGGTTAATTTTAGTTTTAAAATGCTGTTCATATGACTGTATTGCATTCAAGTGCAATGGCCGCTGTGAAATTATGCTTATTTATTGTGATTTTTCTGATTATGGAAGTATTAACCTCTGTATCGCAGTTCTTGCCTCGTCCTTGCCTGCATTATTGCTTGAGTTATGGCAGAGAAATGTCTATTTTGGAAACATCCCAGGATGTAATCTTTATGAATTTCAACATGCCCTTTCTCAGCACTAAATATTTTTATACAACGGGGCTGACAAAGGACATTGAGTAAAAATAAATAAAAGGTGACAGGGTTGGATTCCACCTCTCCGATTTGGCGGTTTCAGGAAGGAATGTTCGCCGAAGAAATGTCCACAAATTTAATGTCCAGCATAGCTAAATGTCCACTTAGAAAGCATGTCCACAGGCCCAAAAAGTCCATCAATGCTTGGTCCGTTAATCTTAATGGCCGGTATGCCGATGCCCGCCTGTAAATCTCCACAGAAATAATAACGTCGTGTTTTCTAACATTTTATTGCCAGTTTGTTAAGTTACATGTAACGTGTTTATTACTTGTTCATTACTAGTCAGGGTTGTTAACGTTACTTGAACGGGTAACGGCGTTACCGGTAACGCGTTAAGCGTTAATTAACGTTACCGTCAACGCGTTTAAAATGGTACACAGGCCTTAATGGTAACGCGTTAAGTTAATGACTGTGGTTAACGGGTAACGCGGTTAACGTTTTATGCGTTAATGTCATTTTACACTTGGGCAGATTGTGCGGGCTGAGTTTGTTGTTCGGGCCCGCCGCCCACCCCCCTTCCCTTTCCATCGTCTCAGCCGTTCGCGGCCACTGTAGGCGCACCCCCCACTCCCCACCCCACTCCCACCTCCCGAGCCGCTTCGCAACGCAACACGAGTCCAAGTGGCACCGGCGGCGGCGATCGTGTTATTGTTTTCGTTCGTTGTCAGAAAATTGTGAGTGATCGGATTATATAATGAGTGAAAATGAAGCAGAGGCAGAAGGAGGTGACGCAGCTGAGGCAGTTGGCGACGACACCAATATGCCGTTTACTGCTTACAACGATTTGTTCACTTTCGTCGCCCAGATCAATGAAAAAAACTTCAAGTCGTTTTCCTATTAAATTAGGCGTTTTTGTGCGTTTTTTTAAATAACGTTAACGCGCGTTACTACGTTAACTTGACGTTAACGCGTTACATTTTCCCTGAAGCCCTTAACGGTAACGCGTTAAGTTACTGCGACCACACTAACGCAGTAACGGTAACGCGTTACATTTCAAAGTAACGTTAACAACCCGGTTACTAGTTTATTACTGCATGTCCCATGCTGCATGTCTATTGCTCACTCATCAGGCTGAATGCGGATATTGTATGCAATGGCCTCAAAATACAACATAACTTCCTCCCTGTCCTTGTAATCCTCATATGAATTTGCAATGTTGTGCAGACGGCGTTGGCACATTTCATACTTTTTGTTTACAGGCTGCTTAACATTAATATACCCGGCTCGCACTTGACCTTGATTTTAGTGGAAGTCGTGTTCCTCCGCCCTCAATTCATCCAAAAACGTCCACACATTCGCATGTTGTACAACAATCAGCTTTTGCAACTTAGAATGCCGACCCTCTACAACGTTGTTGGTCCGTGCGGAGTCATCGACGGCCTGCTGGTAGACATTCCATAGATCAGGGGGGAACAACGGAGGCACTGCATTACGCCTACGGAGAGGCCTATGTCCACATATGTATGTGGTTTCCAAATAGGAAGCCACACCCATAACGCGGTCATCCAGCTCGTCGACCACTGCATCAAAGACCTGCTTCAAATCAGCTGCGGGGACGAATGGTAGCGCCATGAGCCGCTGCACATCGCGCCGCACAGTGTGGTCGTCGTTCGCCGGATTGTTGTACAGGACCTTCAGCCCGTTGTTCACCACGTGCCGCCACAGCGCCTGATTGAAATGGAACAGGCATCCCTTCTGTTCTACCCCGGGAAACATCTCCCGCTGCACGTTCATTGCGGCAATCTCGAAATCGGTCATCTTAAGTACGGCGCGGAAACGCAGGTCAAGGGCCGCCGCCTCGTCCTTGATGGCGGTCCACATCGTGGCCACTCTTGACCATCCCCTATATTTTTATAAATCCTTCTCAACTTTAATTTAAGCTCTCATCTAGACGATGACAGAAGCCTGAAATCTTGCCCAGTATTCTGTTCGTCCGTTAGTATTTTTGAAACCGTTCTGAGAACAGTGGCGACAGCCTGATCTAACTGGCCTCGGGGGCTTAAGAACACAAATGCTTTTCTTTGATCCCGTCTCGCTGCAGTGAAACCTTAGGATTCGACTTGGGATACACAAACCTTGCTGCGTCTCAGATGGTATCCAGCCTTCCACCAAAAGCGTGCGGAGCCGCCACTGAGCTCCTCCTGCCACGTCTGGAGCACGTTGCCGAGGGGCCTCTCGGCGAAACTCGCCATCTGCTGTTATTGGAATGACAGTCTGGCGCAGTTTCAACGAAGACGCGCAGTCAAAATGTTACTACAACGAAACGAGGGGTCCTACTTAAAAGGCATAATCTGGGCATTACCGTATGAAGGATCCTATCTAAAACGCAAGTGACTTGAACTAACTTTGGTCATTTGACACTGGACGCTTAATGGAGAGAGCGGAACCAGCGGGTGGAAACACCGCTGGCGCGGCTGGGACCATGTCTCGGGCGGCTCGCCACGGCCCGGTCGGCCGCCTAGCAGACGAAAATGAGCTGCACCGGCCTCTATTATTGCTTGGAAATCAATTAATAATTCGACTTTTTGAAAAAGTAGCAATGCTAAGCCACAATTTAAGAACCAAGGAATCGTTTCCATTCATTAGATTTGACCGACAGACAGGTTATAACAATAAATTTCTCTGCGAAACTTTTCGGCGGCGACGCGCTATCCTGCGAGCTGCGGCCATCTTACGCATAGTAAACTTAATCCGCTTCGATCTCAGCAATCGTTCATCGTATTGTAAATCCAAGCACAGATTCGGAATCTGCGTAAAATTTCCCGTGGCGTAGGACGTGTCGTCAGATTTAACGCACTTCAGATATAGCGTAGTCATAATGGGAAAATAGCCTAAAATTACCTTGAAAAAAGAGCATCACACTGAACGGCTAGAAGGGGTTATGTTCGTGAGACATGCGTTCAACTAGGAAAGATTAGAGCGGTTTACTAGTACTCAACAAAAAGAAAATAAAATTTACAAAAAAAAATAGTCCATATTTCTGAAAATAACATCTAACGACGGCAGGTGAATAAGGAACAAGGACAGGTTAGCCGCGCGTACACGGCAAGACGCACATACGAGAGGAAATAGATCATTGCGTGGCAAAGCGTTTCAAAAACTGAAACACAATGTGCAAAGAGTTTAGTTTTTAGTTTGTTTACATAATTTGTACTCACATTCCATCCGAGCTGCACTGCACAGGCCTCTCGCTCTCGCACCCTCTATAAAGTTGTCATTGCGGTTTCACGTTACACAACAAAGGATGATCATTGCAATACCAACACAACAAAACTAAAAATGTGACTTGATTTCGTTTGAAGCTTGGAAAAAGTCGTTACAAACGTTCTCAACGCTTATTTTCCAATTAAGGCGAGAATAATACTTATATTATTTCACTACTTAATGTTTTGTGTCGGTGATCTCTGATGAAAAGGGGAATGCCAGAGTCTTGCCGAAGCTGATCGGGGGCATTCGGGAACTCTAGGGCCCACCCGAAGTCACTTGGCGCCTTTTGTCGGAGTCGATTCAAAAGGGCCAAGTGCACTTGGCACCTGCTGTCGCTGCACCTACCGAGCGCCGCTTCCGCTTGGGCCCTTCTGTAGCGGACCGTGGCTGTTAGCACGTTTTGCCAGCGGGCAAAATGCTTCACCGCTGCTTAGCTCCTTTAGTTTTATGTGTATTTGATAGGTAATTTTTGATATTTTTCACCAAAGGTTTATGCAGACCGACGGGGGACGTCAAGACGAATCCAAAGATATGCTTAACTCAAAAAGTAAAAAAAATGTCGCTTGGGTCCTTTGGTCAGAGCATCGACGACCTGCTGCTGTGGCCGTCCTGGCCCCTGTCGAAGACGCTGAGACAGTGGCAGCAGGACTCGGAGGAGCTGGATGTCGTGGTCACTGCACTGTTAAAAAAAAGGTTGTAATTTAACAGCACTTGTGCTGTTAAGTTTGATAGCAACACATCTTGTTATAAACAAACATGTTGTAGCCCTTGGTGTTGTTTTCTGATGATTCGATTGTATTACAACAATACTTTTGTCGCGTCTTCGATCATGTCTCGGCCAAATTTGTGTTCGCCTCAAAGTGTTGTAATTTTACAACATCCTTGTAATCTGACAACTATTTTTGTTTAAGGATTGCACAATGGTTGTTTTTAAACAGAAAAACTGTCGAACGAGGACATTACTGTTTTAAATCAGAATTACATTACTGTTTCCCGACAGGGAAGTTGTAAAGAAACAAATGAGTTGTCTGTAGATGAATTTCCCGTTCAGGAGCCGAACAACACTGTTGTAATTTAACAACATTCCTGTAGGTGATTGTGTTGTAAATTTACAGTGGACTTTTAACAGTGTGGGTAGACTGCCTGTCCGCCGGGATGGCGGGAGCTCCAGGTTTTTTTTTTTTTTTTAAAATGAAGGCAGGCTGACCGTGGGACGGCAAGGGCATGTCGTCCCGGACGTCGCCGAAATGCGTTGGAGCCCCTGGCAGAACCCGCATCGCGATGTTGCGCTCGGCGACGACGAGTGTGTCGTTCTACGCGAAGCTGCAGCTCGGCGGTGGCGGGCCGCGTGGCAAGACGCAACCAGCAACAGACATAGCGAAGAAGGCGACACAACAGATGGAAGGACGGACAGAACAGACGACAGACAGTGAGAAAGGCAGACGGTGCCAGAAACAGCACTTAAAACAAAAAAAGGAGGAAAATTACCCTAATCTCTAAATTATACTTATAACGCTAATTGCTGACTAAAGACTGAAATTAAAGCTAACTTAAACTGAATTTAACTTAAAATTCGTCATAAAGAAGTGGCTGACAGACGAGCCGTCGTGAACGAATAATCACAACCACCACGTACCTGCTGAGGCCCAAAGCAAGTGATGGCGCATACCTTACACACTAATGAGTCGGCAAGTTGCGAGTCACGGACAGGTGGTCATATTCCACATTTCAAAACCGCACCTCCACCACGTGCAAGTCCAGGCACCGCCCTCAGGCTTTTTAGAAGACAGTGCTTGGGCTTGCGGGGGATTTGCCCAGTTCTGGTCTGGGGGACCTTTAGGGTTGAAGGTGATGTGGAATAAAAGGCCTGGGTTACCTGATGTAACAGGGGTTGCTCCGGTATATCCCAGACCTCCCTCGGACCGCTCTGCGCCCCTCAGCTGGCACTTACCGACTGACGAGCTCTGCTCGGTCAGGCGGGCTCGCGGCGCGGTTGCTCGGTGCATTCTTGCTTACTGAGACAGTTTTGTTAAGCGGGTTCGGGCGCTGCCCCGTTGCGGAACGCAACAACGCGCGGTCGGCCACTTATCACTCCAATGTCGACGATTCGACGGTCGGAATGACTTTAACGAAAAATCATGGGCCATCGACACGGCACCGACATCGTCCGCACGCCGCCGACCACTGATCTATTCGATGTCGACGGCGACTGTCAAAAAGCCTTCATCGAAAAATTATTAGGCCTCGACACGGCATCGACATCGCCTGCACGCCGTCGACCGCTTATCGCGGTGATGTCTGAAGAGCGATATCGACTGCACGGTAACAGGCCGATGGCCGCTCAACAGTCGAGATTTCGGTATCGGCTATCGACGTGCCGATACGATTTCGACTGTCGGGCGACAAGTCGGTGTTACTAGGGTCTGCAAACAAACCTGTTGCAATTCTTAATGATTACCAAACCCGTTACAAGTTGAAAGGTTGAGCACGAGAAGTCATGACTTGGTTCGGCTTCCTAGAGTCATTGTTGGAGACCTTGTACCTAGTGGTGATCGATTCTGGCACTCATATTTACTTCACAGAGATGCCATGCTATTGCAGATTGCCGTGCTAAGGAATTGCCTCTGGTTGTTTTAGATGAGCGAGATGTAAAGATAGATCGACATTATTCCTTGTACTTAAAATTATCTGGCGATTTGCCCCCAAAATTTCATAAATATTGGAACTACAAAAGAAAATGCAGATGAAGTGGGCCTGTAGTCCACATGTCTTCTATGCGTGCTGAGTCAAAGCACAGAGAAGTAGTAACTAATTACGCACGTGCAATCACTTCTCGACGAAACTTACCAATGTCAGGGGCTATCAAACAGCAACTGACAATGTGCTTCAGATTTGTATCCATGTCACCTCTTCTTCCTCCTTTTGTTTGCGGGTCAGGAGAAGAAATAGATCTTGAGGACCATTTGCACTACCTAGGCTTCTATTTTCTGCCGCAGTATGTCAAGTCGCCAGTCCAACGGGTCCATTGGGTAGAATATAACGGTACAGTCTACAAGCCAAGGATGGTACTAGTCGTAGGAGTGTCAAAGTTCTGTAATTTCAAGTTTGGTAAAGTACTTGATATTTTTATCATTGTTGATTAGCCTTTGTTTGTCTGTGAACGGTTGCTCACTTAAGGTTTCGACGAACATGTTGCAGGCTATGAGGTTTCACGTAGTAATAATTACTGTTGTGTTTTTCATGATGACCTGCAAGACCCGTTTCCTCTGTATGATTTTTTGATGAGCACAGGCTCAAGGTATGTTGTACGCAAACACTACTTGTAAGCCAAACTACATTTTATTCAAAATTTTTGCATACCAAACAGAATGTGCATTCATTGTACCAGACTTGCTGCTGTAGCCAATAAATTTGGCTAGATGTGAGAAAAATGTCACCTGAAACAGCCATGTCTGTTCGCTGTTCGGCTACATGAAAATTCCGATGTGTCCATCTTCTGGCAGCTTGGTTCCTAAGTCAAGTGTCAAAGGTTAGGGGCCGATGCAAACCTCTTTGGTGGCCGAAACAAACGCTTTGTCATTTGATTAACTACCTCGCATTCGCTCAAAATCATCGGTACAGCCACTTTGATTCTAATCTTGCCATATTTTAATGGCGACATTGTAACCAAAGTGTATTTTTTTGAAGTCGCGACTCCCGAATTCTTTTTTCCAACTTTGTTTTGTTTGGTTCCTGTCTGCGCGTTGTCCCCTGCCTTCTCTCCCCCGTGCCCCTTGATGCCCGACGCCTGTAGCGCTCCTGGTGGGCGTTAGTGTAACTACTAGTGCTGCTTGTTGTGTTTATGACTTGTGTACGACTTGAATCGGTTCAATCAACGTAAAGCTTCTAATTGTGTGAACCTAGATGATCACTAGCTACTAATCAAGTCATTCTTTTCAGTAAATCCATGTGGACTTTTGTTTAGGATTTTATTTGAAGAAAGTTCCATAGTTTGGTTTGGCTCTGCTGACACCGTGGTCTCCATGGTTGCTGAGCGCCGTTCTCACTGAGATAGTTTTTACTAGTAAAGATCTTTGAATTTTTATTACCATGGTCAACAAGTGGCAGGACTCGAATCAAAGTGGCGGAAACAACAATCTTCCATGCATGCAAGATGCTGGAACTTATGACAAAGTGTTTATTTTGGCCATCAAATGTGATTGCCATTGGGCCCCTCTTAACCTCAACACAATGGTTGGATTGATGGCTGGTTGGAAGAAGAAGATAAACAACATAGGAATTTCAAATTACCTTATCACTGTTGGCCCCATTCCATGTAAGTAAATAGAGTTTTGTGTTTTATTGTTAACCAAGCTTCAGTGGGAGCAAAGGTCTTCGTAAATAACGTAAATCTGTGCAGCATGTCACCACCGTAGAAATGTATGCCAAGATGTGATCTGGGTACTTATATTGAACATGGTTTGCATGGATGAAAGAGTAAAGAGAAAATGATTTTTGTCATCTTTTATATTTGATGCGTAAATCTAAAAAGGGTAAGCAAATTTTTATAAATGAAAAACTATCATGGTTCACGAATTGCTTCCATTTCTACGGGGAGCAAGCAGATTCATAATAGGGATTCGTAAAGTGCAGTTAGCATGTCTTTACGGAGAAGGTTCACCGTAACATATGAGACCCTTCATTTGTATTATGTTTGCGCAGCAAGTACCGTAAGATACCATAATGTTTATTGCTATTACGAATAGATTTCACCGTAGAAAATTTAGTGTGCGTTCACTGAACTAATTCTAAGGTTCGAGGAAGGTCATAAAAATTCGCTTTTTCGGCAAAAAGTCCGCTGAAACAGCCATTATATTCTTTTCAATGACGTTAGAAAATATTTGCTTTACATGCAACGAACATTCACTGCAAATCCAGTGGTAAGTTTGCTTGCCACAGAATCGGCAAGCCGTTTTAAATGCCAAAAATTGGCAAGCTTCCGCCGCAAATACTCACCAGCTTGCCAAAATTTGGCAAGCTTCTGAAGATTCCAGGTCAAAGCTTGCCAAATTTTGGCACTCAAAACAGCTTGCCAAATTTGTGGCAAGCAAACTTACCACTGGCTTTGCAGTGTTTCTGCTGAAGAAGCGAATATTATTCGCAGACCATGGTGTGCTGTCCGAGTGATAACCCTTTACTTGCGATGCAACCAAAAAAATTCCAATGCTCATGCATTGCGTGGTGTTCCGCTAATTTAAAAAATAGTTGCGAAAGAAGTTTTTTATTGCCAACATAGGAAAAAAAAATTTTACCAGTAGCTAGGAAACAATTGCCAACTTCGAAAAATTTAAATTTTTTGTACAATAATGGAAAACTGAGAAGAAATAAAATTGGCATTTGAAATACACTACCCCTCCCGGGCGAGCAGATGGCGATAGGGGGTGGCCACCCCTACAACGGTGGATGAAAATTTCCGGCACCGGATTTTTTTGACGGGGATGGGTTCGTGCCCACCCAAGGTGAGTCCCAATAAAAATTAGCGCCAAAATTCAACCTCTTTGCACTGTCAGAAATTTTGTTGTTAATTAACAACAAATCTATTGCTAATTTTTTTCTGACAACAGTTGTTTTTAAACGACAGCAGTCGTTTACGAACAAAGAATGTTGTTGATAAATTACAGTTGGGTTATCTAAAACAACTTACTTGTTGGAAGACAACTTTTCCGTCGTTTCAGTTTTAAACAAAGATGTTGTAGGAAAACGACCATGTTGTTGACAGTTTTGTTGTTTTCGAACAATCGTTACGGACAGTGTGGGACTCAAACGACACAAATTTAAAAAGGGGTGGGTCCTCCGAGGGGTTGGTACGGCCCGGGGTGGTCGGAATCGGAAAAAAAAAACCATGCACAGTGTACAGGAGAGGCCACTGAATCGTTTGCTGCCGGTTTCAAACATTTTTGAAAACAACCCCCTCGAGGGGGTGGAGGTGACTGTGGAAAGGGGTGGGTTTGCCCGATTGAGATTCCGCTGGCACGGTTGTGAAGGGGAGACTCGTTGTTAAATGACATGTCACAAACATGTGACTGCCATGTTACGAACATGTGACTCGCATGTCACGAATATGTGACTGCCATGTTTGTATTTATGACTGACATGTCGTATGTCATGACCAGTAACTATCGTTGAGGATCGTTGAGGTCAACGATAGTATCGTTGTGACCAGAAATAAAAATGACATGTCAGTGACAAGTTTGTGACATGTCTGTGACATATTTATGACATGACACAATCATGTGACGAACATGTCATGAACATGTGACTGACATGTTACGAACATGTGACTGACATGTTTGTATGTATGACTGACATGTCGTATGTCATGACCAGGAAGTATCGTTGAGGCCAACGATAGTATCGTTGAGGTCAACAATAGTATCGTTGATGTCAACGCTAATATCGTTGTGACATGTCAAAAACATATGACTGACATGTCACGAACATGTCACTGACATGTCGTATGTCATGGCCAGGAATAAAAAAAAAAAGAAATTTCGGTCAAATGCAATAGGGGCTCCTGTCGGACCCCTGAGCGATTCTCACGTTTCGGGGTAGTTTCGTTTCTTTTGGCCCCTGTGCCCAAACGAGGGCAGATATCGACATGGGGTTTGTTGCTGGGATTAGATAGGGTCATTACCTACTAAACCCAAATGTTTCGAATAGTTTGCTTGCGTTGGATTGGTTTCCCTAGCTTTCAGAATACCCAAAATGTAACTTCCGTGACTGTCCCAAGATAACATACTCGAATTTTCCGTCCCCAATGTAGTGGAATGGTATGAAAATTCTGCCAACTGTCGATGGTCATTCAAAACCTGACATGTCTCGAGCTGATTTCAACGGAAGACTAACACAGACGACAGTTTTCAGAGGTTCTTTTGCTGCAGCGAAAAATGTCCACCGTGTGTTCAATTTCATTGCACGCATTACGAAAAAGCCGCTCTGGACTTCTCCCTATGCCAAATTTTAAACTTTTCTTGACGTCAGCCATCAAAATGGGGTGCCTGAGAAAGAATTGCGTGGGACGCCGAAGTCGAAAATGCTCTGCACGGTCGCGAGGCGGGCTGCAGCTACAAAAAAAGGCGTGTATCAACAATTACATGTAACTTCCGTGGCACCCATTACCCAATGTTGCAGTGGCACTAGGTAAAAAAAAAAAATCGCTAAAATGTCGGCGTTGGAGTATTATTTGACCATGAAACGACAAACAAGCCACAGCGAGCCCGAGTCAGCCGTTAAGGTCGAATTTCACACTTTGTAACTTCCGTGATAACGTAACTTCCGTGATAAAAACACCAGTATAAACGCATGTAAATACCTGAGGGCTTACTTTTTTACGAAGGTAGTACAAGGTCTTAACTATGAATACCATTGCCATACCTCTAGTATCATTCAGGACTCCAGTAAATACGAAAACTCAATTCGATGATTCTTACTGTCGGCAAATCAGGAACGTCAAAACTACCCCGAAACGTGAGAATCACTCCCCTAAAAATTTGCTGCACAAGGGAACAAAATTCGCTACATTAGTCCTCTTCATATTCCCTAGGTAGCAAGGCTTTCCAAGCCAAGAGGATCTCTCTGGCCTCCTCTCTCCGGGTCGCTTGGTGCTCCTGCGGTAGAGCTTTTCAGTGCTAATCAAAACGTTGCTGGTTCGAACTTGGCCTAAATTGGGCTAAGTTCACGATGAAGAGATCCTCAATCATCAGTCAATAGAGGGCGAGGTACGCAAAAAACTCGCGCATTTTCTGAAAGAAGCATGAAATTTTGTAGAGGTGTTCTTAAAAGCATAATTAACGATTTGGCCCGAAGGTCTAAGCGAAATTTCGAACGTGTTGTTCAATATCGTTCAATCCGTTCAAATTGAACAAAATTGATTTATAGCATGAAAATTAAGTTATTTCGGCGTGCGGGGCGTCTATCCCCCACATTTCGATGGCGCAGAACTCGATTCCGGCCTCGAACGGATAATTCGAACAAGTTTGAAGACCCTTTTTGAACATTTTCGTACAATTCTCAGCATGTCCGTTCAACACCTCTAAAACGCCTAAAATAAGGAATTTTCGAGTCGATTTTCATGTTGCACCGTTCAACATAACCCGCTGGAGCAGCGTGAACATGTGCGGCAGCTGCACAACCCTGTACGGAACACCAGTTTGAACGCTCTTTTGAACATAATGCAAGTCTCTTCAACTCCGGCCTTACGCACATCGTTTCCGTGTGAAATCGAGCCTCTGACAACGAATATGCACTTGTAAACTGGGTCTGATCAATCTGGAACGCGTATGGAACACTTCATTGAACACTGACTTGAACACAGATAGAAATTTTAATTATTTGTTGGGGTGAATGGGAATTTATGCTAATGGAAATCCATTTTCATCCAGTTGTGGTTCATCTATGTTCTGTTCTTCCAAAGTTGTCCTGCCAATGGTAGAAATTATGTTAAATAGTCGAAAAATCAATACCTGAAATATTTATTGACTTACTCCTGGGGAGGCTGCTGGCAGCAGGTGCCTTTACAGCGGCATTCATACTTGCAGAGAATGCCGGCAATGATGCATGGGCATCTGGACGGCTTGCATTTATTTTTGCAGTGGCACTTCTTTTTCAGCTGGCACTTTTCCCACACGTCTGGTTGGGTTGACCAAAAAGGACGCAACTTGCTTCCAGTCTCGGTCCACCCCCACTTTGTTATGTCCACCGGGTTGGGGACCACTAAGTGAGCCTGGCCCCGAACGTGACCTGCTTGATAGGCCGCCCCATTGACACGTTGAATGAAACAAAGTTTTTGTTGTACTTTCAAAGAAGAACAATTTTTGTACAAAGTTCAACGACCATTGTTCAAAGTACAAATGGGTTCAGTGACGAAACAGTACTTACCAGTCCAGGTGACGTTGGACTTTTAACAATTCTAATTGTACTTGCCACATTCATCATTGTACTTATTTTCTAAAATCCTTGAACTATTATTATACTATCCACATTTTTTCGTGCAGTGTGATACGTGTCATTCTGCGCGTTAACGGTCGTCAGACGCACACGCATGAAGACCTGACGCGGTAAGTGCTGGTGGCGTTGTGCGGCCTCCCATGCTGGCACACATCTCACGCAACTGCGAGTGAAGCAGCACCCCTTCCACGCATGTATATTGCACGCCCTTGCATATTTGAAAGGTGCGATACAGCACGCTACAACATGTGTTATGCACAGTGCAGTCAGTGGTGGCGTGGCGGCGAGTGTGAACTCATTGGCTGCTTTCCTCATAGGCCCAGCAGTAAGTCCTTCGAGATCCTTGGAACTGGAGAGGGCTGCTGGTCAACAGGAAAAACATATTTCGTTCTGACGAACTTAGAAATAGCAAGGAAGCTTACGAGACCATCAGTGACCGCGGAAGTGGGGTGCAGAGCTCTCCATTTCGGCCTCCTGCGACCGACCGCTCCGATCCGACCGCCAGGCGGTCAGAGCGTTCCATGCCCCGACCGCCTGGCGGTCGTGCGCGGCTCTGAGGCGACCGACCCGGGCGGTCACAGCCTGACCGCCTGAAAGCGGCCGGTAGACATACGCTATACCCGCCAGCTCTAGCTCTCCAACTACGCCACGCCACGCTGCGCCGGAGCGAGCGGGCTGGCCGGCAGGCGGTCAGACGCCGACCGCCCGGGTCCGGTCGCAGGAGGCCGAAATGGAGAGCTCTGGTGCGATTCAAGGGAGGCTGCACAGTAAAAAGTGTACAAAGGATCGCTTCGTAATGCGAAGAAAACGAAGGCATTGTAAAATCTACGAAGAAATGCTTCGTATTATAAAGCAAAATGCTTCGTAATACAAAGCATTTCTTCGTAATACGAAGCAATTCTACAATGCCTTCATTTTCTTCGTAGTTACGAAGCAGATTCTTCGTGGACTTCTTAGAGTGTGTCGCCCCCCCCCCCCTGATTCTTCGTGGACTTTTTAGAGTGTGTCAGCCCCCCCCCCCCCCCTGCTTTGAATCGGGGGGAGGACGATGTCCCCTCCCCCTGTTTTTACCTAAAGGGCCTCACTAATTTGTGTTAGATGTCAAAATTGGTACGAAACCATGCTATTATTTCCTGCAATTCGCTGACTTTAAGCTCGCTTCGCTCGCATTTTGTACGTCGCTTCCAATATTGGATCGCTTTTAGCTGTATGGGCCCCCGGGGGCCATGGAAGGGACTTCAGTTTTGACTGAGTTTGAACTATAGCCGTGAACTGCCGTACAGAGTCTGCAGTTCAATGCATAGTTACAATGGAGGAAAATTAAAGATTTTGTCAATAGATCTGAGCGTAGTTTAAATGGTACTTTTGACTGCAGTTTATCTCTACTGAAACGATGGTTTCATCTGCAAATGTGAAACCGAGTTTGTAGTGCAGTCCATTGGAAAGTGTTTTGTGCTTGTGTTCGCATTGCAAAAAGCAGTATTGAACTGCAATCATGACATTAGTTTTAATTCATGACAATGTTTTGACTCCAGTTTTAAAGCAGGTTTTGAGTGGGGAAAAAAAACGTGCTCTCGCTTGCATTTTAAATACACTCAAAGACATGAGACGCTTCGAAAGTGCTATTTTGATTTGGGTTAAAGATGTTACATAGACTTAAAACCTGCACATACAACACTCATAAAAGCTTACGGTGAATTTCACTGTAAGCTACGGCGAACCCTGCAGCACTGTAGCTTACGGTGAATTTCACAGTAAGCTACGGTGGATATCACTGTGAGGTACGGTAAATGTCGCTGTAAGCCACGGTCATGCACCCTGATTCACCATAGCCAACAGTGACATTTACCGTACCTTACAGTGAAATTCACCGTAAGCTGCAGTGCTGCAGGGTCCGCCGTAGCTTACAGTGAAATTCGCCGTAAGCTTTTATTAGTGAAGAGGACGTGAAAGCGACACTACGATCGTACCATTATGGATATGGAAAATACAACCCAATCGTGATTCGGAATATTCTTTGGCTTTTCCCTGAGTAATAAAGCATGATGTGAGTAGTAAGTCAAACGTTGCACGAAAAAAGTATTTTCGTATCAATAAACGCAAACTGTGGACAATCCTTTGCTCACATGGTACAGCTACGGCCTCAAAGTCAGGTTGGAAGAACCTGCCGCTAGGTGGCGCTTGGAGCGCCGTGTCCGTTTACTTATAGGTATTTCCAATTCATGTAAGTATAATAAATATTTTTTCAAAAGTTTATCCTTGGTTACCTAAGTGAATATCTGCTCAAGACATACGCTAAAAGTTTTAAACAAAATATCACTCTGAAGTCGAGAAAAACGCATTACCATGTTGCGACTCGCTGGCGCGTACGGTCAGCCATTAGGTTAGGTCCATGCGAGTGCGAGAGCCTCCCCGAGGATGAGGTAAAGTGCTCCTCTGATTCTTGTCATGGAGCCTCATCCCAGGACTTCTGAGGAATAAGAGTTGGTCTTATCCATCTTGCATTTTTTAAACTGAGAGGGGTCATCGCCCGCTCGTCAACCTCGAGGCATCAGCAGGCCACTTCAGCACTGACGACGGACCATCGAAAATCGCTCGTAAACCGAAGCATGAAACGGAAGCACAATAATGGGAAAATCTTTCGCATCTTTGACTGGGATTAGAATTCGTCTTGGAGTTGTATTTATAAAAACCAATAAGAACGTAAGTCAAAACTGTAGTGCCGACTGCAAATGTCCAAAAAAACTTCCAGTTTGCGTGCACACAAACTACAGTTGAACTGCAGTTCACTGTAGTTTAACAGTAATTTGGCCAGTTTAACTGCAGTTGGAATGCAGCTTGACTGCATTGACCCATCTGCAGTACAAGTACAATTACCATGCATTCTAAATGAAGGGGAAGGTGGAGCACATTGGGACGGATTTTTTCCTTGCGCTCTACGTCATAGGGATTACGAGCTAGAATGGTCGGGTTAGGCCTTACTTGTGCATTCGTATGTAGCCTATCACACAGTAAAAAGTCTACGAAGCATCGCTTCGCAATACGAAGAAAACGAAGGCATTGTAAAATCTACGAAGAAATGCTTCGTATTATGAAGCAAAATCCTTCGCAATACGAAGCATTTCTTCGTAATACGAAGCAATTCTACAATGCCTTCATTTTCGTTGTAGCTACAAAGCACATTCTTTGTAGACTTTTTTGAGTGCACATCCTGTAGCATTCAAATTTGATTTGCCACGTTTTTAGCCAGAAATACAGTTTTCGCAAGAATCTACACTTGTCCCAATATGCCCCGGTACGGGCCACATTGGGACAGTTCCGGGGCACAGTGGGACCCCAATGTGGAGAATGTGGATTTAAACCTTGCATTTAAAATTTCGGACTGCCAAGTAGTAGAAAAAGTTCCGCTGAATCCGATGAACACACACTCAGATGTCTGGTTTTACGCTGCCTTTAATGAAAAAGTACTGTTGCCTGCGAGGGCTTTCTCTTTGAGCGAGGAGGAGGTTGATTACCACCTCCTGGACATGATCATTGAGAGCAAGCTCCCCTTCCTAATTTTTGGAACGCCAATTCTTCAAAGAGATTCTCAAGAGGCTAGCCCCCGGGCGCACGGTTTTCAGCAGGAAAATTGCGGGGGTGCGGGTGGCTGGCCGTTACAACCGTGGCAAGGAAGAGCTAAAGGCAGAGTATGCTAGAGTACAGCGTTTTGGAAGCACTGCAGATGCGTGAAAGTGTCGTGGAAAGTGAGTGGTTTGCTTTTTGACGCTAAATTGGCACGTATTAAGATTAATCAAAATTTAAGTTATTTAGTTTCCCTCGGCCTATGTTGGGGTAAGTGCCTATTGGATTGATCCTCCCACAATGGATAGAAAATCGGCGGCCCTTGCATGTCGGCGCGTGACAGGGTGCAAGACACTATGTGATCGCTACTCCTTGGTGCCATTTTTAAGGAGTTTGATATCTAGAAAATAATATCCTCCTGCGTGACTGACAATAGCTCAAAATTCTGCAAGGCTATCAAGTACGAAACATGGTCACTTCTACTTTTAATTTTTATACCTCGAGCAAATGTCTAATTTATTTTCAATTTTTTTGGGGGAGTTTGCACACAATGACGATGACTTTGACAAGGAAAGGACTAACGACGAAGACGAGGTTCTCCTGATGGAGTAGAGCGAATAAACCGACGCTGGAAGGCGCGACGTTGACATCCGCCGTGGTCGCGGCGCGTCTCGAGCCTATGTTCCGCCTGAACTGGATCGCCGACATGATCGAGAGGGACGGGAAAATCCACGAGGCTCGCGCGTGAGGGGACGAGGCCCTAGCGGACTTACGCCGGTACGGTGGGCCACTGTTTTGCGAAGTTTTAAAAATCACCGAGCGCCCCCGATTCTGAAACAAGGTTGGGCCCGGCCCTTCTTGCCCTGCCGGCGGCATCTCCTAGGGCCTTCGGCCCTCGCGTCAAACTTCGCTTGGCCCAATCAGAGGCCATCTCTCGGGCCTTCGGCCCTCAAACCACACACCCCGTGCAGGGAAAACGTGAAGTAGTCGATGTTACATCGTGACTGAGGCCGGGCCTTCTATTCCCACTGGGCTAAAGTTAAAGTGCAAAACATGTCCGTGGCACCGATTCCCACAACACATACAGGCAGGCTCCTAGACCCCTTGCCGAGACCTATCGAAATCTGCAATGAACTTTTTTAGTCGGTCGACCCTTTTTTTTAAGATCCTGATTCGGCCAAACGATTAAGTCGGGCTCCTCGGACGGCCCTCCTGAAATACCCCCTTATCTGGTTACTGTAGCTTAACTCCTTCCTTGTACACAAACGACGACAGCGACGACGACAACCAGACACAAAGGCAAATGCATATGCCGTCCCCCTGTTTTTTATATAAGAAGGCGGGCCAAACAGAACAAGACGATCTGACCGCTGGTCTACCTTCCTGGGGCACAAAATCTATATTTAGCCCCATTTTTAACATGCAGGGTTCATACCGACTTCACACCGGCTTCCTACTTTCAACTTCACTGACTTTTCGCTGGGTTCCAGACCACACTCATAAAAGCTTACGGTGAATTTCACTGTAAGGTACGGCGAACCCTGCAGCACTGTAGCTTACGTTAAATTTCACAGTAAGCTACGGTGAATATCACTGTAAGGTACGGTAAATGTCGCTGTAAGCCACGGTCATGCACCCTGATTCACCATAGCCAACAGTGACATTTACCGTACCTTACAGTTATATTCACCGTACCTTACAGTTACATTCACCGTAGCTTACAGTGAAATTCACCGTAAGCTACAGTGCTGCAGGGTCCGCCGTAGCTTACAGTGAAATTCACCGTAAGCTTTTATAAGTGCATTAACCAAGTTGTTCCCTGACCTTTTCGACGCTTTTCTCTCTTATTTTGCCGCTAATTTTGCCAGCAGGATGTAACATTTCCGTGATTTAAGACCCAGAAAATTCCGTTTTTTTGGGGTTTTTTTTTTCAGATTTAGTTTTTTTCCGTTGTTTGAAAGCCACAGATTCCCGAAGATTATGTACTGATTGAAAAGGTAAAATGGCATATATGTAGAAGTGGCGGAGATGTGCGTGGGAGCCGTACACTGTTAAAAAAGCCGTACTTTTCACAGGGAAAAGGTACGGTCATTCCGTAACCTCGGCGTACAGTAAAACCGTACCAAAAAACCGTGCTTCCCGTAAGAGCCCATGTTACTAAAACCGTACTCCGTACCCCCAAAACTGTGCTGACTGAGGAACGGTGCAACCAGGCAAATTGTCTACCAGCTTTGTACCGTTCTATTTCCTGTGGATTTTTTCTACAGTGTAGGAAGACAATGGAAGAGGCAGGGAAGTCGTGGGAATAGAATCGAAGTGGCGGGGAAGTTAGTCGTGGGAAGTAATGGAAGTGGCGGGGACGTGCGAGGGAGTCGTGGGAAGGTGCGGGAAGAGGCGGGGATGTATGTGGAAGTCATGGAAAGACGATTGAAGTGGCGGGGAAGTTCGTGGGAGTCGTAGGAAGCAATGGAAGTGACGGGGAAGTCAGAAGACGTCGTGGAAGTCATTTTGACGACTGAGGAAGTCGGCGGAAGTGTTTGGACGAATGACGACGCAATTGGAATAGTGTGGAAGTGCAAAATGACTTCCAAGCGACATCCCAGTTCCATCAGGGTAGCAGGGTACGTTCCGCTCTCTCCATTAAGCGTCCAGTGTCAAATGACCAAAGTTAGTTCAAGTCACTTGCGTTTTAGATAGGATCCTTCATACGGTAATGCCCAGATTATGCCTTTTAAGTAGGACCCCTCGTTTCGTTGTAGTAACATTTTGACTGCGCGTCTTCGTTGAAACTGCTCCAGACTGTCATTCCAATAACAGCAGATGGCGAGTTTCGCCGAGAGGCCCCTCGGCAACGTGCTCCAGACATGGCAGGAGGAGCTCAGTGGCGGCTCCGCACGCTTTTGGTGGAAGGATGGATACCATCTGAGACGCAGCAAGGTTTGTGTATCCCAAGTCGAATCCTAAGGTTTCACTGCAGCGAGACGGGATCAAAGAAAAGCATTTGTGTTCTTAAGCCCCCGAGGCCAGTTAGATCAGGCTGTCGCCACTGTTCTCAGAACGGTTTCAAAAATACTAACGGACGAACAGAATACTGGGCAAGATTTCAGGCTTCTGGCATCGTCTAGGAGAGCTTAAATTAAAGTTGAGAGGGATTTATAAAAATATAGGGGATGGTCAAGAGTGGCCACGTTCTCCTTCTCTTCTCTAGTGTCCTCATAATAGCCTACCTATTATGCTAGTGGGTCGTTTGGCTGCTGCCTGATGCCTAACTATTGGCTCCTAGAGGCTACAAACTCTTCTTGACGCGCATTTTTGGATAAATTAAGGATCTCCATAGCTGAAATCAGTGATTAAATGGTCGTAGTTGTATGGTTTCCTTCAGAGACTGTAACACACTTAACAGACAATATTTTCAAGAAACTTGGAAATATTTCCGGAGTCTCTCTTATACATTTCCAATCTTTCCGGAAATAATTCCAGACCCCGAATCTCTATAACCAGGGTGTAGCTATAGCTAAGGAGATCGTGGAGTCATGCTCGAGCCTTCGTTGCAGGCGATACGCACTTTTTCGAGGTTATAAAAACTGGCCTTTTATTTTTATGGCGGTTTGCACGCTTGGCAAGAGCACACTGTTACAAAAAAAGGCGATTTAGGATGCAGTCAATTTTGAAACCTCGTAGTCTGAATTTTCAGACTTCCGCGCATTCCAAATTTTTCGACTCCTTGTCATCTGAATTTTCAGACTAAAATATAGTCTGAATTTTCTTCCAAGCAGGTAGTCTGAATTTTTCGACCAATCGGCAGTCTGAATTTTTCGCTTTGTGCGCTTGCATTGTATGCCGCGTTATGTCTTAACTGTCAGACCACTTGGTGCAATATCTCAGAAGCATAGAATGCATGTACAAGATTGAGCAATTGCAATTCAGTCCTTGTAGAGTATAGCACACCCAATTGCGCAACTTTACCGAAGCCGCGAGCGCGAGAGGTTCCCAAAAAGTGCCCAGTACTCGAATGTTAGGCTCCAGGAAAGGGTGCAATGAACATGAAAACGCAGCAGACATGTTGGACCCAAGAGAGCACTTTTTTGAACTCTTTCGACACGATGAGAATGCTTTGGGAACAAGGATGAACCGGTGGATTAGGCCAGTTGCCAACGTTGGTACTGTTAACCCCCCCCCCCCCCCAAAAAATAATAATAATAATAATAATAATAATAATAATAATAATAATAATAATAATAATAATAATAATAATAATAATAATAATAATAATTGAAGGGTTTGCGCCCAAAAACACGAAACATCAAAAATTTAGGGAGAATCTCCGCCGCACCAATTCAATGTACGAAGTGACTCCCTTCAGACTGATTGTTTATGTACCAGATGGCCCAGGAACCCGAGCCAGAGTGATGGCGGGCCTCACGCCTGCAGCTGCTAATGCGGGCTTGCCTATGCTCCGGCCTGCGGGCGCCGGGACGCCCTGAAGTGGCCACTCGTCCATGACTCCGGTTAACTGAGTGAATCCCTGGCTAGGTGAGGGCATCGTTGGGTAGGGTAAGTCATAAGGTTAGGTGACATAACCACCCCGCCGTTACGTAGACGTCCACCCCCCCCCCATTCCCCAAAAAGAAAACACAAGCGGCTGGTTGTCTGTCCGTTGGTCTGTCCGCAATGGGCGTGGGCGTCGGCCCGACCGCGATCGCGCTGTCCGCGGTGTGTCTGTTCGACGGTCTGTCCACCTGCTAACCTGCCTGTCTGTCAAGGTCCGCGGTCTTGCTCTGTCAGCTCAATTGCATACATTGTTTGCAGTAAATACTGCATACATGCTATGTATGCAACAAATACTGAATACATGTTATGTATACAGCTAATGCTGCGTACGTGCCCATGTATGCAGTAAATGCTGCGTACATAGGATGTATACATTTAAAAAAAGCATGGGGTTTATAGGCAGATCTAGCTGTGTACATGGGCATGTACGCAGCATTTACTGTCTACATGACATATATACATTATTTGGTGTATACATAGCATGCATGCAGTATTTACTGCATACAATGTATACAGTTGAGCTGACAGAGTGTGCGAGGTTGGACAGCCGGTTGTTTTTTCCTTTTTGGAGAATGAGGGAGGGGGACGTCTACGTAACGTCGGGGGTGGTTATCTCACCTACCCTTTTGACTTTGCCTACCCTGCCGTGCCCTCAACAGCCCGGGGTTCGCTCTGCTAACCGGAGTTATGGACGAGTGGCCACTTCAGGGCGTCCCGGCGCCCGCAGGCCGGAGCATAGGCAAGCCCGCATTCGCGGCTGCAGGCGTGAGGCCCGCAATCACTCTGGCTCGGGGTTCCTGGGCCATCAGCACTGCTGAAACATTTGTCGTAAATTTACGAAGATCTCACTGGAAATTTTTATACACGAGAGCTTTGTAAAATGCTGTTCATGAAATATGTCGTGAAGTCCAAAAATGCATCGTTAACATCAATTTACAAGATTCTTAGTAAATCTACAAAATATTCCGTTAATCATAGGAAGTAACATACACCCTCGCATACACCAAATAGTAGCGGGACAAACTGTTCGTCGGAGAATCTAAACCAGGACTTTCTGGCCTGCTGGCAGCGTACCTACCACGGCTAGGGTGGTTCGTAGTAGAACTCGACCAGCAAGGGCCTTCACAGCTCGATACCCGGTCGGATTTGGCAATTCTACGACGTATTATGTAAATTTAAAAACTGTTTCATTTCTTAACAAAATGTTCGCTAGGAATACCAAAAATATCGTAAAGCTGCTAATAAAAGATATATAATGTCGATGTCCGAAATAATCTCCAAATTTCAATAAATATCTTTTAAAGAATATTTTACAAAATGTATCTTGTTTAAATATTTCGTAGATTAACAAAAATTTCTAACAGTGTGGTACATAAACAATCAGTCTGAAGGGAGTCACTTCTTACATTTAATTGGTGCGGCCCAGATTTTCCCTAAATATTCGATGTTGCGTCTTTTAGGGTGCGCGGCACTTGCACGATTTTGTGCATGCGGGGAATTAGCATAAAATCATACGCGAAAATGCCTAAATTTATGCAAATTTGTGCACAATTTCTTACAAAACGTTACGCAGGTTTAAAATCATGCATCACCACGTACAAAATTCTACATAGACATTGTGTCGAATGTGCTGAATTGAGGAGACTCAGGCAGGCCACTGGGCCGAATGCACCATAAACCTTATGCTCTTTTGATCTGTGCAAAGCGTTTTGAAAACACCTGCCTAGTTTTCATGATCTCGAAGAAGTGCGTAACCCCTTCACCACGCTCGCGCTTTGATTCACGCACTCCCTTGGTCGTTGCCACCCCCTGCTATTACGCATGCCAGATCATTTACAGCGTGTTCTCTTTGTGGTTCTAGTTCCTGTACGCATGCAGCGTGGTATGGCTATTGAGGAGCCTCGCGGACCTGATGCTCGCCCTGGACGGCGCCAGTCGCGACACGCTGCGCCACCTCATTGGCGTGTACGGCGCAATGCCGGGTCTCTACGTCTTTATCGCGCATGAGTCAGACTTGGTACGGTGCTTCAGTCTGCTGGTCCCTGTGGCTAGGTGGTTGGAACAGAGTGGGAGCCCAGCCACCAAGGTAAAGGATAAATGATCCATGAAGCGGAAGAAGGGGATAATTCGACTTATTTCAAAAATGACTTTTTCATGGATTATGATACTTCAAAAAAATTCAAATCTAACTGTTTTAAACTTTTGCCTGAACTCCCCATAGAAAGGGAGCAAATCGACAAAGAAAGAGGGGGTAACTTCCCTTGGCTCCATTTACGATCACCTTGTAGTCCCAAAAAGGAGACAAGTCACGGAAAATCCAGTATTCCGACGAACGTGGTCTACACCACGTTCATGCCAGTACAAGAACCATGATCCCGTATTTACCATGGTAACATGGAATTCCCGCCGGTACGAGAACATGGTTCTCGTATTTTTTATGGCTACTCCGGTACCAGAACATGTTCTCGTGGCGAAGGCTCAGACACCGACACGAGAACATGGTTCTCGTTCAGGAGATTTTCGGCGCATGGTGTTCGGCTGGTCATACCAAGTCCGAATATGCATGTGCCATGTGGTTGCGACTTACGGTTCGGTAGTTAGCACCTTCGGCATCCGGGCTTTTCCACCCAAATCGCCTTCGGCGCGAAGGTGTTCACAGCTGTTACCTGCTTACCTGAACCTTGTATCTCGAAATAGCATGTATGCCATGTACACAAAATTCAGCCAAAACAGTTGATTTTAATTCTTGAATTGGACTGCAACCGAAAAGACTTCCTGCGCACAGAATCACCCCTCACTGGGAGGAAAAATGAAGGTTGTGACTGTTAATCTTAATGCCACTCTTCACTGTACATCGAAAGAAGGTGTATACCGTACCCAGGGATACAGCAGACACCGTACCTCAAGGAACGGAATCCACTGTACCCTGGGAACATGCATTCACCGTACCTCGGAAACTGTTCAGACATCAAATTCATCATAAAAGTAGAATGAAGGCAAAAGTTTAAATTTGCGATAGAAACAACTCGATGGCGGAAATAAATACATCTCAACAAGACGAACGAAATATGATACGCATGTTATGACCTCAGACTCGAAGTTTAGCAGCAATCGGCGTCAGAAGTATCTAGAAGGGTCCAAAATCGTATTTTGAGAAAATTCTGACGCCGATTGCTGCTGAACTTCGAGTCTGAGGTCATAACATGCTTATTATATTTTGTTCGTCTTGTTAGGATGTATTTATTTCCGCCATCGAATTGTTTCTATCGCAAATTTAAAATTTTGCCTTCATTTTACATTTATGATGAAGTCGATGTCTGAACAGTTTCCGAGGTACGGTGAATGCATGTTCCCAGGGTACAGTGGATTCCGTTCCTTGAGGTACAGTGTCTGCTGTATCCCTGGGTACGGTAAACACCTTCTTTCGATGTACAGTGAAGAGTGGCATTAAGATTAACAGTCACAACCTTCATTTTTTCTCCCAGTGCTCCTGCGTCGTGGTTACAGGTGCATCTGAGCGGCAGGTCTCATCGCCTTCAGCGAACGGCTTGGTTCTACCAAGTCTTCCGGGTTTTCCAGTATCCATCTGTTCTTCTCACAATTTTCACCAGCTACGCCAACTCGCCTGTATTCCATAAACTACATGAGTGGAGCACGGCGCTTACTGTTATACTCTTCATTATTCAGGTAAGATACTATAAGTATACATATACAGCAGAAAAGCCAGAAGTTTGTTGAGTAGTGAAAAAAGGCCAGGGCTTTTCCGGAAAGGGTTCAGATTTTTTTTTTGTATCACATTTATGGCAAAAGTCATTCTGATGAGTAAGTTTTCTACTTCATGGCCATGTTTGGAGCACTTGGCCCCGTCACGAAATTTGGTCTTCCAAAAAAAGAGACCATTGTGTGAATTACATAGCCAACACACGCAATAGTTATTATAATTTATCCCAAAAGTGAACATTTTGCAAGCGAAGCGTCCTTCAACCTATCTTGTTCAGAGCGCGGTCTTGGTCTTCCTCACGAAACCCTGGGTCTAGGCTGAAAATTCAAGTCATTTTCGTCAGCTTCCTTCAAAAAACCTAAATCGTTTTTGCGGCGGGGTTTGACCGCCAAAACAACCAAAATCGTTTTTGCGGCGGGGTTTGAATTTTCTAAATAAAAATAATAAAGAAAATAATAAAATAAAAAATAATCAAATAAAAATGAATTATTGTGTCGCTTTTCACTGCTATGCAACGATCGTGACGTCATATTTGTTGGAATGTGAACTTTGGCACGTTTGTATGAATACAACGTCACATTCGTTTGAACATGGCACGGCCGCTTTAGAGGCGCCATCTAACATCTAATTTTGACTGCATCACCGTAAACCGTTCACTTGCCAGGCGATAACTTTGTTGTTCCAGGTTTTAGGCCTGATCGGTGTGCTTCAAGGGTTCTACTGCTGGCTTCCGGTGATGCACGCCACGTTTGGGTCATGTGCTGCCCTCTTGACGGCCCTCGGCACTGAGTGTTCCCACGTGGTATACCGCATCCCAAGAAGGGCTATCATGTTCTCTCACGGAAGATGAAAGAGACCGATCAAGACTAAAATTTTGAGAGAGGTATCACTCGACTTTGGGTGAGAATCATTGTATCACTCAATTTTCAGTGAGGAAGGTTTTCTCACGCAAATAAACATGGGTGACTATCCAGCTATATAGCTGATACACCCTTTATCGCTCAGAAAGATAGGTTGAAGGAACCTTGCTCGCTCAATCATCACCCAAATTGGGGTAATTGAGTATACCTCGCTCAAACTTTGATACACTTTTGAAAAAAATGAAGGCATGGCTGCCAATTCTAATGCTAGTCGCCACTGTACCCCACGGGACGGAACTCATAGGAGTCAGGGTATAGCAACCACTGTGCACACTGTCACACAGGGTACACTGTTAAAATATCTGAGAATTCAGACCGATTCCGTAGGTCCTAGTGGTCTTATTTCCGGAATAAGACTCGAACTATGCAAATAAAGAATCTTTGACCGAAAGTCTGAAAAACAAATTCAGACAGGTTTGACGGAAAATTCAGACGAAATTCCAGACCATGTAGTCTGAATTGCATTTTCATACTCTTGTCTTGGAAAGAGAGGCGTGTTGTTCTTAATTTTGAGATTAGTTCCGCATTTTACGCTTTCCTTGTGCTGAAAAGGGTGGCGTTTGGTCTTAAATTTCCGACCGTTGTCTCACCAAATTTACCCAAAATGTTTGATCACCCGACACAAGGTCTTCAAGATTCACGACACGCCCAGTTTGTTCGAAGTCGAACTCCCGCGACGCGCCTTTGGTTGGTCTATTTGTGGCGTCCAGCGAGCGCGCTCGGAGTCATCTGCATCCTGCAACCACGCTCGCAGAGCGATCCCGTGGCGTAATGGTTAGCCCGTGAGGTCGGCGAGTGATGGTTCGAATACTTCGAGAATCGGAGATTCCGATCTAGAGGATGGACGTATTATCATGAACTTCGCTCGCATGTGTGTGAAGTTGCAACGTTAAAATTTTGTCTTTTTGCCTGACTTTTCTTCAGTCATCCCGTGTCTGATAATTCAGACCACCCAGTTCCAAATTTTCAGATCGCTCGTTTCTAAAATTTCATACCGCCGAAACGGTCTGAAATTTCAGAACCAATTACCGTTAATTAACTTCTGCCTAATTTTGTCTGAAATTTCAGATTATTTTTTTTTTACAGACTGTGGTGGGGAAAGGCATTAGAAATGATAGCCCTTGCCTTATTTTTCTAGTGCATTTGGTGAGACTATTTCATGTGCTCTCAGAACGTAAAAAAACTTTCTTAGAACACGTTAAATCTTTTGATGCTGGAGCTGTTGCACTAATAGAGTCTTGTTTTGAACCGGGCCAGCAAGGACAGAACTCCCTACGACCTTTGGCAGTGCTTCACGGGACTGTGCTAAGAGGAGCGCGCCTGGCCCGGACCAGCCTTCAAGACCTTCTCCTCCACTCCATGGCTGTCATGATGGTTCTGCCCATTATTGCCTCCGTCGAAATCATGATAACGCCCAAGGAGGTGGACGCCTTCACCTTCGCAACACTCTTCCTCGTCGCCGTCATGTTCATTCCTCTGTGCTTCTTAGGTAAACAAGGCACAGCGGAGCACGTGTCATTTCAGTTTCACCAAAGCCGCCAACGCATGCCTAGAGTTTACAAATACCGCGGCTTGGGGTACACTAGTATGGTCGGGGGATCCATGAAAATAGGGCAACTATTCATTTATCCAAAATTCACGAACCATTCAAAATGAATTAAGCAACAATCTGCATCCCTCGATTGAACACACATCCCCCAAAGGAAGAAATTATGATGTAAGATAGTACTAACCAATAAGCAGGAATGTAATTGCCACGCATGCCAAGCATAGTGCACTTGGCCAAGAATTCCTTTGTCAGTGCGTGCTTAGAAGGCAGATTTGTAGTGTAAGTCTTTAAAATGAAAAGTCACTCAAAAGTTGCACCTTTTCTGACGTTTTTATAGTGTATTAGTCGTTGGTACGACTGAATGATTTGAGATAGAAAGCTGAACTTTGGCGTGTGGCGAGCCAGGGGGTGGAAACGACCCAGGGAGCGGGTGAAACCATGCTCCCCGCTTCAGCAAAGGGGTTCAGGAGAACTTCGAGATCATGAAAACTAGGCCGTCGTTTGAAACATGCTTTGCACAGATCGAAAGAGCATGAAATTTGGGGTGCATTAGGCTTATAAGCCTTCTTAAAACACTCAATTTTACCCACAGTAAATGCAAGTAAAAATGCCGAAAACTGCAATAAAGCCTGAAAACCGCTAAAAACCCCGGTGACGCCGTCAATGTGTCTACATATCCTCTGTAGTTGAAGTTAAATTGGGAAGTTTCGGGAAGGCTAATAAGTCTAATGCACTCTAAATTTCAACCTCTTTCCACCTGTGCAAAGCGTGTGCCAAACAACGGCCGTGTTTTCATAATCTCGAAGTTTTCCTTAACCTCTGCAGAAGCGGGGAGCATAGCTTCACGCGCTCTCTAGGTCGTTTCCGCCCCCTGGGCGAGCCAAGGACATACCTGACAACCCTGCAAAATCTCGCCCAGATCGGCAGAGCCGTTTAGGGAGGAGTAGTGCGGACACACAGACAGACCGACAGACAGGAAATGTTTTTCAACCCCCACTGAAGTAACTGGCTTCGCTTATCGCTCAGCCAATTACTGTTGTTGGGGTTTAATTAAAAGGTTTTTAAATGCAATAATAATTTATCAGTAATTATAATTAGGTACTCGCTACTTCCGTACCTTTTGCCAGCTGAATGACTTAATCGGTGGCAACTAAACATGAGTGTTTCATGACGCTTTCCATGCATATTACATACATCTAATTTTTTAAACAGACTATGCACCGGTGATAGGATAAGCTTGGCACACAAATCAGTAGTACTTAGCCTGGAACCGTAGGATAAATTGTGTTCCACGCTTGGTAAACTGTGTCCTACGCTACCAAACGTGGGACAAACTGTCCTACGCTTCAAAGCGTGGGACAAACTGTTCTACACTTCAAGCGTAGGACAAATTGTCCCACGCTGTCTAGTGCATGCCTGTCCTACACTTAGATTTGCAGTGTGGGCACAGAATCGACATACGACTCTTGCTTTCAGAGATATCGGCTTCCAAAGTTCGAAAAATAGGTAAAAATGTAGGAAAATACCCAAATTTTGGGATTGAGGCCCTTGACACCTATCGACACGATTTAAAGCTCATCTTGGAGAAAAAAAAGCCAAGGAATCCAATGGTCACACGCAAAGGTCTGTGAAGCGAACCATTTAGGAGATACACGGCTCCAAACTTATTACCTACATTACCTACCGTCAAGAACTATTGTGCAATCTAAAAACAAATATTGTCGTCGCTTTTCAAAGATCTTGTTAAATTACAACACGATGAGACTAACTCAAATGTGCCCGAGATATGATTTGCGACTCGATGAGAGTGCTGTTGTACCTCAAACGAATCATCAGTAAACAGCACGAAGGGCTACAACATGCTTTTTCTTTGTAACAAGATGTGTTGCTATCTTGTGCTGTTAAATTACAATTATTATTTTTTGTAACAGTGTGCATGTAGATATGCATCTGTAGATGCATACTGAGTACAGACTTCAGTTTGTGGAGTGCAGAAAATTTTCAATGGCATACTGAAAAGTCTTCATTCGGGGACTTGCACCTCTTTGTCCGAAAACCAGCTTACGTCGCCTAACCTAAAAATACTAATAAAAGAATAAATATATTTCCCACAAAATGGAACTAAAAGCATAATTGTCATCGTGGAATTTCGAAAAAAAAGAAAGAAGTATTTTCAGCGCTCTTCAGCGTGACAATCCATGACTGGTGAGATGTGTCCGGTAACTGCCGTTTACCTCCTAGCGCATTGGACAAAAACACCCAGAGAAAATGTGTCTTAAAACAAGATAAGTTTACGACTGAAAATTTTAGACTCGATTCAAGTCACTGAGTCTTAAGCCTAGTCAAAGGCAAGGCCGCGCCAGACTTTTTTCGAGTTTAGCCAACGATTCTTTTGGACGTCATTACCATCACTACATGTCACCGCATGCGGGATGTGCAGCTTGACTACGCCCGAGGACCCCCAGCACCTGCCCCTCGCGCAAGCATCCTGACAGACTAGCCAAAACGGCGCGGAACGCTGACCCCGCGAGCGGACGGTAGCGCAACGCGCTCAGCGCGCTCTGGCTGTGGCTGGCGGAACCACGTCGGGCGGTGACCAGACGCCATTGTCGCTCCTGTGACCATTTAATTCAGGCTTATTTCCTCGGATTGATTTTCTGGTGGAAATCGTTACTGCCATAGCAATTTACTGCGTGCTCAAGTTCTTGCGGTTGATGGTATTCATTAGGGCTCAACGACTGCAATTAATCCTAGACGCAGGTTTCACTGCGTGCTCCACTCAAGTCAACTGTGAACGTGGCTTCTTCAAGTCAAATTTCCTGAAACAATCCCTTACAGAACAAGACTGTGATAGGTCCAAAAAAAGGCAAGAACAGCATATTCCCGTCAAGGCTCCGTCGTGCCTAAATTGACTTGTTTCAGGCTTCTTGCAGACTTGTTGTAAGTCCGCAATGAGTTGTACCAAGACCTAACGAAACAAGCCAATTTCTGACTTGATTCTAGTCTTTGCTGGCCCTGAAGCAGTCAGGGCCATGTTAGCCTTGTTTCACGGCCAACCCGACTTGATTCTTTTGTGCATAAAGATTCGAGCTCCCCCTAGTGCCCGTTTCTGTGTTGCAGGCCAAGCATTGGAAGACGCGAGTAGAAATCTAGGGCTCCGTGTCTATGAGGGGCCGTGGCTGGAGGAAGACATTAACGACCGCAAGATGCGAGTCATCATGAAAGAGTGCACAACGCGAGTGGCGTGCATCCATGTGCGTCCGTTTGGATCGCTTAACGCGCATTCCTGCTTATTGGTTAGTACTATCTTACATCATAATTTCTTCCTTTCGGGGATGTGTGTTCAATCGAGGGATGCAGATTGTTGCTTAATTCATTTTAAATGGTTCGTGAATTTTGGATAAATGAATAGTTGCCCTATTTTCATGGATCCCCTTTGAGACAAACTTTGGAAATAGGCATGAAAACACCGCTTGGTTGCGCCCCCTGGCCGCCGAAGCACGCTAAGAACGACGCACAATAAATATATGTCCTTCGTCACCCCCTCCCGGGAAGCCACTGCGGCGGTGTTTTCAGGAAAAACTGGAGCTGGGGAACAGTAATGCGCAATGCTGGCGTTGATTGCCGATGACAAGTTGGGCGCTGCGTTGGCGTGGCGGACACATCTGCTGCGTCTCTGGCACTTATCTTTAATTTATTATCTGTTTTCTATTGTCGGCAAAAGGTTTTAATTGTTACGTTCAAGGTTTAAAATATTCTCTTCTGCCACTTTAACTACTATAATTTTCATTTCTGCCTCTAACAGTAACGTTAAAGCACCATCGGTACTTTTGAGAGTACCGGTAAAGTAAGGGAGGGTGGGGCAGAATCTGATAGGCCTTAGGATATAGAAATGTCTTTACAATGGAAAGTCACTAAAAGTTGTACTTTTTCTGTCGTTTTTTAGTATTTTTTCGTTGTTACGACCAAATGAATTGAGAAAGGAAGCTGAATTTTTGCGTGTGAAAAGCCTAGAACAAACCTTTTAACCCTGAAAAATCTCAGTCACGTCGGCCGAGCCGCTCAGGAGTAGTGCTGACACACAGACACACAGCCAGACACACTGACAGGCAGACTAAACTTTCCAACCCCTATGCAGTAACTGGCTTCGCTAATCGCTCAGCCAAAAACCCCAACTTCACAACCAAATAATTTTATCTAGCAACGGTGCTTCTTATGTTTTAGGGAAACATGAGACAACGTTCTTGTACCTTGAGTCCGTAGTGTTTACTTTCCGTTCCAGAACTTTAAGTTCTAATAGTGCAATGCCTGTATTGACTTGCTAAAATGATCCAAGCACCTGAGATTCGTGTAGGGGATGCCTCACTGGCCTTCCAAACGAAAAGTGTGAACCTAGGAGTTACATTCGATGGTACCCTTTGATGGAATAGTCATGGAATCAATGTTATTAATAGAGTCCTTGGAAAACCTGCAAGGGTTCGGATGAATTTTGTTTATACTCCATCAGCAATCAGACTGAAAATTGTTTAAGCACTTATCTTTCCAATATTTGACTCCTGCAATGTTACTTCTTAATTTAATTACCTTAAATTTTTATGGAACGGGTGATTCGATGCAGTGGGGCTCCCTGCCTCTTTGCGCAGCACCCTTAAGGGGGCGTTCACAAATGACGTCACGCTTTTTAGGCTCATTTTTGGACCCCTTCTCCCCCATGGTCACAACTTGTCACACTTTTCCGTGACCCCTCCCCCCCCTGTCACGTCACATTTGTCCAATGTTGATCAAAATCGTTCAAAATTGAAGGGGATCTTATTTTTTTGGCTAAAAATAGTGAAAATGAGAAAATTAATAACATTTTTAATAAAAAAAAATAGGTGCTGGCAAATTTTTATTGCAAAGTATTAAGTGTTTAACAAACATAAAACGATAAAAATTAACATAAATCAGTCTAATAAACGTCTCGTCGCGACGTAGTACCGCATTTCGCCGAAAGATAGCGCTGCGCGCGCGTCCCCAAACCCGTCGATTGGAGCGCGCGGTTTGAATTTTACGTGGCATTTCCGCTTGATAAAAAGTGTTGCGTCACAATGCCCAAACCCCCCCGTCCCCCATGTCACATTTGGTCACGCTTTGGCCTTACCCCTCCCCCCCCAAAATGTGTGACGTCATTTGTGAACGCCCCCTAATAATTATTATTCTATTCTATCCCCCCCCCCCAACCCCTCCGCGGGTGCGTGTGAAGCAAGGAAATTCAATTATGTTCTTAATAGAATCTGCTATCCTTTCTGCCCCTTCATTTTTTCGACGAAAAGGTTTGAACAGCGCGAGCAATGATTAGCATGAGATAGTGAGTCATCTCTCGGCGAGGCTCAGTGCCAATTTTCAAGACAGGACTCATGAGTGCAGAGTGATTTAATGAAGCTTTTTTTATTGATTTCAGGCTATCCGTCAATGGTTCAGCTTCCTTAATGTGATCGTCACTCGACTTCGTCCAGCGCACGCAACAGATTTTGTTCCCGACAGTTCTACATGTCTTTGAAACCTTTCCACTGTGCCTTTAAATGATTTGGTAGGAAACTGATTGATTGAGTCGTTAACTAGTGGATGTGTGCGTTGGTCACCGTTTTGATATACCCATCCGTAAACCAAGAAAGTAATAGATGCCTTAAGGGAAGGCCATGACACTGTAAAAAAAATATCGAAAATTGACGAAATCTTAGAACAGGTTTTCTGTTATTAAAAAAAAGGTGTTGTAGTGTTTATTTACGAAATGTATCATAATTCTACAAAGTTAATCCGTGAAGAGAGAGACATCTGTTTAAATTAACTATTTTACCGATGAAATCATACAGAAATGTTTTGTTTAATGGTACTTTACGAAAAATTATTATAAACCAACTAAAAAACTAATGGGAATTTTCTTTTGCAAAACTGTCATAATTTAAAAAAAACAACTCAAAGAATTCTTTACGAGATAATTTTATAAGTTTGACTTACAACAAGAATAAACCATTCTGACCATTATCAATAAAGCTCGCTTATCTGTCGTCGACATCCCTACACTCCCTTAAATCTGTTAAGCCCAAATTCCTACATATGTGCGAGTATGTACGAATATGTACGAGTACGCCACGAACATTCGAAGTGCTTGTGTCAAACGTGAGTGGTATAAATACCCCCAGGTAACCCGCCGCCATCTTGAAACCCCCAGGTCACCTGTCCTAACCTACCCTTCGGAAAGGTCAAAAAAGGGGTCACTTTTATTTAAAAAAAAAAATATTTTTTGTCATTTTTTTTTCTGGGCGAGGTTACGATGCGAGCTCTAACCTAAGTTTACCCAAGGGGTGGGTCTCACCTACCCTTCGAGGCCCCCAAGTCAAGTCACCTAACTGCCTGGAACCAAGGTCAACCCACTGTGCGCTTGTGTGTGCGGAGCGCCTGGTGGATAGGCAACCCGCTGCGCTCTGTCCCCAGGTCACCCGCGCGACTGTTGGCGGGGCGGGCCTGCTTGCTGTCTCCCTTGCGCCTTATCTTACGATGGGTGAAACTCAACAGCACTCGAGTAAATCGTGTAAGGGGGTGAAAACTTCGAACACAGTCATGCCTAATTTCAGGATGGACGTCCATGCCGTTAACCCCAAATAGACCTGAGAGAATTGGGGGACACCATCCTCCTCCTTGAAGTTAGCATCTCTCTCAACGAGAATGAAAGGCTTGTCGCGCAGAATTATGTAATGGATGAGATGGGACTGCAAGCGGTCATAACGGCCGAGGTAGTCCTGAGTTTTGCCTGTGAGGTGGGCGGTTATTTTGGGGACCAGCCACTCCTTTTCCAGGTAGAACTCCTCGATCTCATCAAGACTGTACTCGTCTTGGAGAAGACCTTTTTTCCAGATCTGGACTGAATCTGTGGCCTGCGAGGCAACCAGTTCTTTCTGGTTCCAGTAGTTGAGCATGAAGCGGAGCGATTCCATCGCGACGACTGACGAACACATACTGATGCGTGTGACTGGAGCGCTTGCCCTTTTACACTGGGCGTCAAAATTAGCGTTACACTTCAACTCTTCTTCGCCATTTCAACGGAAATTAAGGTAGGGGCTTCCAATTCGGTAGAGAGGTACCTCAAGGGGTTGTACACACACCCCTTAAGCGGCGAGACCCGAACCCACCCCCTTCCTGCATTTTCCACCCTCCGCGTAAAACCCTGTCAAATTTCGGCTCTTTTCCCTTGATCAAAAGGTCGTTCCGGGGGTCGCAGGGGGTTCAAATTTTGTCAGCCGGTTCATTTTGAGCTCCTCTTTCGAACGCGTTAAGAATCAACCCCCTACCTCCACCCGTTCGGGCGCTACAGTAAAACCCACCCCTAGGGGGGGGAGGTAATTTTTTTCAAAAAAATCCGAAGGTTGAGGGTTGTAGCGCTTGCCTCTCCGGTCACAATGAAACTGTTTCCAAGTCGCTAGCACCCCTGTGAGACCGTCTACCCCCGTCAACATGCCATCCCTAATTTTGAATTACCGCCAAATTCCACAAAAAGGGCCCGATTATCGTCGAAAATGGAACGAAACGTTAGAGAATTGTTGATTCGATCGACCATGTGCACTGTCTAAAAAGCTTTTACTGGGGGTTGCTACCCCTAACCATTACCACCCCGTTGGGAGGGGGTTGGCGTTATGGCGGCGGGTCGGCGTATACACGCCTCGACGAAAGGGGCTTTGAGACAACTCCTGACCAATTTTGGTGTCAATCGCACAATTCCTTGTCACCTGACATCGAAAAAACCAAATTTTCGTTCAATTTCAACCCCTTAGTTGGCGCCCCTGTCCCTACGTAACCCGTAGCCTTAAAAATACGGGACCACGACGGCGAGGAGGGTGCATCCATTCCGTAACGCGCCCCCAAAGCGCAACCCCCCCGGACAAACCCGTGTGGCTGCAGGGGCTTCCAAAGTTGAGCCCCTACTGGAGCGCCGCGCCGGGCCGCCGCCGCCAGCCGCCTCATGGGTAGGCAACCCTACGCGCCTCGGCACGTCGCCGACGTGTCACTGACGCGGCGCGTCGGTTTCAGTCATCACCCGAATTTCGGAAAGAATTTTGCCATCAGTTGTGCAATTTTCTGCGCGAAATTTTGAAACCCTGGCCCTGTACACGTCCATTGCGGGCGCTACGGCGCGCGTAGGGTTGCCTACCCATGAGGCGGCTGGCGGCGGCCCGGCGCGGCGCTCCAGTAGGGGCTCAACTTTGGAAGCCCCTGCAGCCACACGGGTTTGTCCGGGGGGGTTGCGCTTTGGGGGCGCGTTACGGAATGGATGCACCCTCCTCGCCGTCGTGGTCACGTATTTTTAAGGCTACGGGTTGCGTAGGGACAGGGGCGCCAACTAAGGGGTTGAAATTGAACGAAAATTTGGTTTTTTCGATATCAGGTGACAAGGAATTGTGCGATTGACACCAAAATTGGTCAGGAGTTGTCTCAAAGCCCCTTTCGTCGAGGCGTGAATACGCCGACCCGCCGCCATAACGCCAACCCCCTCCCAACGGGGTGGTAATGGTTAGGGGTAGCAACCCCCAGTAAAAGCTTTTTAGACAGTGCACATGTGGATTTTTCGACCGGGGTCGATCGAATCATCAATTCTCTAACGTTTCGTTCCATTTTCAACGATAATCGGGCCCTTTTTGTGGAATTTGGCGGTAATTCAAAATTAGGGATGGCATGTTGACGGGGGTAGGCGGTCTCACAGGGGTGCTAGCCACTTGAAAACAGTTTCATTGTGACCGGAGAGGCAAGCGCTACAACCCTCAACCTTCGGATTTTTTTGAAAAAAATTACCCCCCCCCCCCTAGGGGTGGGTTTTACTGTAGCGCCCGAACGGGTGGAGGTAAAGGGTTGATTCTTAACGCGTTCGAAAGAGGAGCTCAAAATGAACCGGCTGACAAAATTTGAACCCCCTGCGACCCCCGGAACGACCTTTTGATCAAGGGAAAAGAGCCGAAATTTGACAGGGTTTTACGCGGAGGGTGGAAAATGCAGGAAGGGGGTGGGTTCGGGTCTCGCCGCTTAAGGGGTGTGTGTACAACCCCTTGAGGTACCTCTCTACCGAATTGGAAGCCCCTACCTTAATTTCCGTTGAAATGGCGAAGAAGAGTTGAAGTGTAACGCTAATTTTGACGCCCAGTGTATGCCGCTGCGCCGCAACTGTGGCGCACCCTTTACGGACACATTTTGTACTAAGCATGCGCAGTAGAGGTACCACCTTAACCAGCACGGGTTTCATTAGAGGGTGCCATTCGCGTCCCATGTGACGGGTGAATGACTTTGACTCAAATAATCGTAAATTCTCAATGCCTGGCCTTTATACGTTTTCGGCACTGCAGCAGCGAGCTGGTCGCGTACGGCCGCAGCGCGCTTGTTGTCTGCATCGTCTGGCTTGTTTTGTATTTTCAAGGTGAGAGGTTTGCGCGACTCTCCTGCGAAATGCAAGTATCGAGAGAGCGCCTCACTGGAATGTTTCTACTTTTCAGCATCATCAGCATACTTTTTATTTAATATGCCGTGCATTTCTGTGTCCAGACTACTCATCTGAGACTGTGGGGTCATGGTGGGCGTGTCGTGGAGTCGCGCCACCGTCTCCTGAGGGACCAGAATCATTTTCTTAACGTGATTCATGACCAAAAAAGCATTGGCAGGACTGAGGCTACAGCTGACAAAAGAAGGGGAAGAAATGAACCCACTTTTTGAGTGAGGTACTTTCTCTTAGCGTGCCAACCCTCTCCGCGTTGCACTAGGCGCCTGAAATGGTTTCTGTACTTTTTAAGTTGAGATTTTTGGGTTGCTGAAAGAGCCATGTGGCCCGATAATAAATTATCAGCTATTTCACACCCTAAATGTTTTTGTACAAATTTTGTACGAGACATCACAGTTTTTTGTGCAGATGAACTTTTCGTACAATTTTGTACAAGATTTTGTACAAAAACGGGGAAATTTGTGCAGATTTTCGTACAAAAATTGTACGAAAAGTTCATCTGCACAAAAAACTGTGATGTCTCGTACAAAATTGTACACTCCCGACAAAAATTAGCGGAGCACTTTTTTTCCCTGCGGTATTTCCTAAGTCTTTTGAGCTAGGAAGCTGAAATTTGGTACACGCGTGCCCCCATTACTCTTCTCGAGGCCTGCGAAGCGCGCGGGCCGTGCGCCCACCTTAACGGACGGCACCCACCCCTAAGTGCGCACGGGTGTAAAACACGATGAAAACGCGGCGTAAAAACCACTTCAAATTTTTCGGAAAGTCAAAATTTTTGGTGGACCGACTCAAATGAGTCTCCCCTTTGTAACGGTGCAGGCGGAATTCAATTTGGACCAACCCACCCCCTCCTGCAGCCACCCCCACCCCTTCGAGGGGGTGGATTTTTAACACATCCGAATTTTGCGCCAAATGGCTTGGGGGCGTTCCCCGTACCAGGCAAACATGTTTTTTCGCGGTTCCGACCACCCCCGGTGGAACCACCCCCCACTGAACCCCACCTCCTTTCGAACGACGGCTGGCCGGGGCCCTTCGGTTTGTGAAAAATGCGAAAAAACTCTAGGGGGCATTCCTCCAGTGTCCAAGAAGACGCCTCAACCGAGAAATCGAACGCCGGACCGTTGCAACCCCTGCCGTAAGGGTGTTCACCCCCCAGCGCCCCTGCACGCCCCTGGAGGGGTTGGAAGCCCTCCGATGAGTGGTCTGGGTGAAAAAGACACGGCGGAAACGATCCTGAAGTTTTCAAGATGATCCAACCAACCGTTCGCCTTCCAGGGCGAAAAAAGCGCCATTTCCAGTGAAACCACCCCCTGACTTCCGCCCCTTTCAGGGACTTACTGAGTAAGGGAAGCAGCCCCTACCAACGTCGCCTCGCTCGGCCCAGGCATCATTTCGAAGGCCAGCAAGTTTCAGACCGATGCGACAACGAACGCGACCGTGGGAGCGACGCAATGAAGGCCCTGCACTCGGGCGGCGCGCGGTGCGGCCAGTTTAGTGGCACCTTGCGCCCGCGAGGTAGGCAGCGGAGCGATCTGGAAGCCCGGTGAAGGGGTGGGTGCCGTCCGTTAAGGTGGGCGCACGGCCCGCGCGCTTCGCAGGCCTCGAGAAGAGTAATGGGGGCACGCGTGTACCAAATTTCAGCTTCCTAGCTCAAAAGACTTGGAAAATATCGCAGGGACAAAAAGTGCTCCGCTAATTTTTGTCGGGAGTGTACATAAGATTTAGTGTGCACAAAGTGAAAAAATAAGTGCTTTATCCGCGTGTTGCAGAATAGCCTTGCTTAACTTGGGCTTCGCTGACTTGAGCACTTCAAGGAGGGCCTTATGCGTGTGGGCACGAGGAGCCATCATTGAAAAATGGTTTAATAAGGGCCTTCCATGTCTCTTTTATACTTATTTTTTGGAATGAAGATGACAGTGGACTCGTCCGGGAAAATCTTGGTTCGAATCCTGAGGTGATCCCTTTGTTTTGGTTTGAAATCGAACAGAATGTAGCTGTGTCCCACCTTGGTGGCGTCCTCATACGCCTCGAGCAAGGCGCGCCAGTTGGTCGGGTCCACTTGTAGGCAGAATGTCCGAATTTGGGCTAAATCTCGCGATGTCTTGAACAAGACAATGTAGTGTGAGTTCAGACTGATTTGTCGCATGCCGTCCGGAAACAAGCATTGACTCAGAAAGAAAATTGACAAATTTCGATGGCTTGAGCCCTTGATGTAAAATTTAAGGAGTTCTTTGTTGTGATTTTTAATTTCGTCCCTAAAATCATCGATAATCAATAACTTAGGCCCTTGGCCGGGAGGGTGGTCGTCTAACTGGGGCAGTTCCTGCCGAAAATCAACGACCGTTTTGAGATCCTCGTAGAGAGGTTGCCATTCAGAGTAATAAAAAATGACTTGGTCGAAAGCGGTGCTAAATATTACCTCTCTATGTTCAATCATTCGTTTCATGAAAAAGGGTTTTCTTGCTCCTGTCCCGCCCACGATGAGCGCCGTGCAGGGGTGCTGAATGGACAAGTCCATTGTTGCAGTAAATGAGCGAGAAGGCACTACGCGTCGCCTTTTATATCATTTTCTAGCGGGGGCGTGCCTGGCTGCGCTGCTGCCAGGTGAAACTCGAGCCATAGGCCGAGCCGGCGTGCGTTTTTGGCAGCGCACGCGTAGTACGGTGTAGTGGAGTGAATCACATTGGGGCAGCGCGCCGAGAGGACGGGCAGCTTGTCCAGTGGAGGCACACTGATTTCACATAGATTTTTGACCGTTTTTTCAGGGAGAAGGGACTCCAGGAGTTTGGTTTTCACATCCCCTTTGACAAAGAGCACTTTGAACCGGGCGGTCATGCACTCTAAAGTGCTCGCTAAAGTGGAGTAGGGCCGCTCTCCCTCTACCCATTCCAAGCCGTGATCACTGACCGTGGTCCACTCATTAGCATGTCTGGCCCATTTTTTCAGTTTTTTGGCACTGTAGGGCGGGCCAAACGTGGTCGTGGCAAGGAACTCTCCCGTCTTGTGAGCTTTGAAAATGGAGAACTCTTTCACCACATAAGTTTCTTTTTTCCCCTTCCCGTGCATGAGCTGCAGGTCACACGTCGCGTACCGCCAACGGGGGTAACTTGGGACACTTTTTCACGTGTTTTTCACGCTCAAGGCAAGATTTTCGACCGAGGCCCTTGGGTCCTAACAATGTTCAAGTTTGACCCTTTCCTCATTATTTCATGCTTGTCTGGTCTATTTGCCTTGAGTAAGACGTTTACAATCTGCTCCGAAAAAGTGTCTTGTCTGATATACCTTTTTCCTTTAATCTTTTGTTTACAGGAATAAGTACTTTCAACACAAGTTCTAAGCCACTTGCTGCTCCCCTCGAGGAAATCCAAAGTAGAACTCCGGCCAAGTCAAACATGACAAGCAAGGCATCCACCAGCCTAGTGATTGCCCCAGTAGCTGCCACCATGGCCAAGGGTTCTGAGAGTTCTATTTCCAACATAAAACCTGGTGAGTCATTTAATCTTGTTGTATATTTCTCTGTTTCAACCTATACTTGTCTGATATACCTTTTTTCTGTAATCTTTTGTTTTCAGGTAAAAGTATTTACAACACAGCCTCTAAGCCGCTTGCTGCTCCCTTCAAGGAAATCCAATTTAGAACTCCGGCCAAATCGAACTTGCCCCAATCTAAGAGTTCAGATCCTTCTCAGGTTGTTAAATTTATTGCATTTACACTAAACTCAAGCCATAAAATACTTTTCTTAACACCCTCCAAACCTCTTGATTATTTTAAAAAAATTGTTCCTTTCCAGGGTTTTTCAGTGCATTGTCGGACCCCAAGTTGTATTTCAGTTCTAAATGACATTTCCAACATAAAACCGGGTAAGTCATCTTGTATTTTACTATAGTCCTTAGCTTCAACCCGTTTTTATTTTTTAATTTTCCCTTTTTTTGTTTACAGGAAAACGCAATACTGGAGTAGATCCTATATCCCGAAAGGACACTCAGGAGAAATCTAATTCATTCTTATCCAAAGGATCCACCAATCTTGCCGATTCAGGGCCTTTCACTATGGTGTGTTCCTCCGAAAAATTGGATCCTTCTGCAGAGCGTATTGTGACCTCAAGTTATTCTTCAGCTCCAAAAGATATTTTCAAAATACAGCCTGGTGAGCCATTTTATCTTTTTTCATATTTCCTAGCCTCTACCAACTTTTATTTTTTCCCCTTATCTTTTGTTCACAGGGAAAAACAAACCTCAAGAACCCTTCAGAGAAAATTTGTATAACTGCTTGTCCACTGTATCCTCCAATCTTGCTGGCCAAGGACTTGCTGCCCTGGCTGGGCCCTCTGACAACTCAAATCCCTCTCCAGTCAAACTAGACACATGTAAGTTTATGAAGTTTTATCATGTTTTAAGAATACATTACTATGACTATAGTCAGCCTAAACTTACAATTTAATCATTTTTTTCTTTTTCTTACAGTGCCCCAAATAAATACTGTAGCTTTGAGACTTGGTTCATCTAAACCGTTGGTAGACAACAACCCATCTTGCAGCAGCAGCAGTTTGCCAACTTTCTCACCAACACCTTTAGGTTCATTAACACCTCCAAGTTCATCAAGGTGAATGTGAATATATGACAAACAAATATTGAAATTTTCGTATTTCATTTCAGTTTTATTAAAATTAATTTATGTTATGTACACACTGCAAATCCAAGTGTAGGACAGGTCGACACTTGTAGGCGTCGACCAGTTTGTCCTACGCTTGCAAGTGTCGATCAGTTTTGTCCGACGCTTTGAAGTGTCGACCACAGAGTGTCCGACACTTGAAAGTGTCGACCACAGCATGTCCTACGGCAAATCACGCGTGATTCAAAGCGTGGGACAAACTGGTCGACGCCTACAAGTGTCGACCTGTCCTACACTTGGATTTGCAGTGTGGAGGGTCATCTGACATAACAGCGCAAGTCAACTTCATCTCACATAAGGGTGCAAGTCACTGATCCAAGCATTCTGACAGAGGAGCGTAAAGCAGTCATCATCAGACAGAAGGACTCAAGTCAAGGCCTTCATGGTTCATAAGAGCGCATGTCAATCATTATCTGACAAATGGGTGCAAGTCAGCCAAAATCCATTGACTTGCGCTGTTATGTCAGATTTTCTTGACTGTTCCTAACAGCGCAAGTCAGTCTATCTCCCTTAATATTGATTTCTCAATGTTCTTGTTTTTTTGTAAGTATTCAGAAGCTTTTAAATAGTCATTATGAAAAAAAAAAAAATTGAAAAAATTGTCATGTCTACGGTACAGACAAAAAAAAAAAAATCGTTTTTCTCAAAACTATTAAAATTGACCTGCGTCCTTATGTCCGATGACGACCGAATTAACGGGCCTGCCTGCTTCTCCCGTGCGCCTTTTTTTCGTATTTTTCTTTTTTCATTTTTTTTGTTTTTTTTTCTGTTTTTTTCTCTCCTCCTCCATCAGGAGGTCCAGAGCCTCCATGACTTCTTGATCCTCGTCCTCCACATCACCATAGGCATTGAAGCCATGAGGGACGGGGCGTGCCTGATCCACTCTGCGGCGCTTTGCGTTTTTTGCTTGCCACGTTTTTACAGAGGGTCGTGTCACTATTCGCCATGTCGGTAGTCTGACAATCTGACGTTTTATAGGAATACTTATTTTATTCTTTTCTCTTGTCACCATGGCCTTCAAATTTTCGTAAGTGACAAGATTATCACATGAGGTATTGATATAAATGCCACGCACTTTAATGCAAACCTTGATGTTCTTCACATCCCCACCCACAGCCACTTTGTAGGCATAATTGCCCGCCCAGAAGCAAGCAGTCAAGCGGGTGGCCAGAAAAAGCCTCAGCCTCAAGCCCCGTGCCAAGCGCCAGATCCTGGGCGACTTGGTGGCCGAGCTCGGCCTTGATGAGGAGGGTCCTGGTGACGCCGGCAGTGATGCGACAACGGGGGCTGTCAGCCAAACCACAGACCTCCCCGCCGTGGCCAACACGCTGACTGCCCCAGGTGGCGGCGCCCTCAGTGGCGTCAAGCCCGGCGTAGTCGGTGTGCTCCCGGCCTCAGAGGAGAATGCACGCCAAGCACCTAGCATGCCCCCCCTTACCCACGAGGTCCCCGTTGACGCCCCAGATGACATCATCGAATTCCCACTGGTGCGCGGCGGCGAGGTGCAGGCCACCGTCGAGGAGGTCAACAAGGCCTACATCCCCGACGACCTGCTCATGGACTTCGACAAACCCCCCCCACCCCCTCCCCCAAAAGCACCTCATCAAGTTCTGACCTGACAGACTCAACCAGCTCCAGCTCGAGCACCAGTGCAGGATCAGACTTACTGGACCAGATGTGCAATGAGGCCACAGAGACCGGTGCCATTTTATCAGTCTTGCTGTTCTCCCTGGCATCCTTCCAAACGTTTACTTGAAGCACGGGGCCCATTACGTTCAACGAAACTATCTTCTCTTAATCTCTGCGATACATCATGATGTTGTAGATATAGCTGAGGAATTACTGCGAGAGTTTTGCAGGAAGACCGAAACCTAGCTGAAGCCGACGACCAAAATTTTCAACTCGAGCATGACATTGTTTCGTATGTTTTTGAGGGTGCTGATGACGAAAATGGCATCTATTTTGACCCCAGACCCACTAACGAATCCCGGTAGGGTCAATTCGACCAAAATTTTTCCTTTTTGACCCCGAACTGGACCCAGGCGGTCGAGTGCCGTTTCCGTCACATACGACCCTAATCTTTATTTCGAGGTAGACATGGTTTCATACGTTAAGGGTGCTGATGACGAAAGTAACATCTATTTAGTTTCCGACAGAAATTCGCATCACTATGGGCTAAAATACGACAGCAATTGCGAATGTTTAAAGTGTACGGGACGGGCCAAAGTTGCCGATTTGTATCGCCACTTTCCCTGTTATTCACGTGGCTGCTGCAGAATCGTGCGCACCTGGGTGAGTGCCGCCGCGCTGTCCACGCCCGGGGTGTTGTTGCTCCTGACCGGCTTGTTTGTAAACAGCTGCCCCGCTTGCCGCCTTGCAGGAGTGGGCGACGAGGCGCCACGGCAGTGCTGCGGACTCCCTCCCGTCCGAGTCCACGGGCCACCTGGACGAACCGCTGTACCTCTCCATGCCCATCCGTACCCCCGCTGACGTCGAGCCCCCGCCACCGTTGCCCTTGTCCCCGCCTAGGACTCCCGGGCCTTCCAGCTCGTGGGAGCCCTCTTCCATCCGCTCTCCGCGGGGGGGGGGGGGGGGGGGCCTCGCCCTCTCTCACTCCGATGGATGTCCACCCGGAACTGGTCGGACACCGACTGCTCCGAGCTCGACCGGGACTCCTCTTACGACTGCTTTCGCGTGACAGTGGTGCCTGACGCCCGCGCAGTGGCCCACGCGGAGATGGAGCAGGAGGTCCAAGGGAGGACGAAGCTGGACCAACGGTAGCATAGCGCCACGGTCAGCGTTGCAAGGTCGCCGGTTACCCCGGGCCGTAGGATGGCCCGCGCCAATCTGCGCACTGCACTTTACAGGTCACAGCGGGAGCCCCAGGACCACCACGCCCGTGAGCTGCTGAGGGAAGCGTCGAACGAGTGGCGCGCGGCGAAGCGGCGGCATCGGGTGGAGTGGGACCGCGCAGTGCTGCAGCGGGTGGAGGACAACCCGCCACTGCAGCGCCTGACGGTCGTCCACAGGACCCAGAAGAAGGAGAGGAAGGGGAAGCAGCTGCCGCCCGGCCAGGGATCCACCCTGCGAGACTGGCAACGCAAGGTGGACGCTGTCCGAGGCGACCCTCCTCCTCCCCTCCAAGAGGCGCCGGATCCGGAGTCCCCGCCGCCGACAGCCGAGCAAGTCGCAGGGTACGCGGCCAAGCTGTGGGGAAGGACCGCACCGGGGCCGGACCGCATCAACTCGGAGATGTACATCCACGCCACGGGGTTGTTTTTCCAGGAGCTGCAGCAGGTCGAGGCCCTGCACTGGACCAACAACACGATTTCGTTCGAGTGGACCGGGTCGGTGCAGGTGCCCTTTCCGAAGCGGCCAGGGGCACGGGAGGTTGATGAGTTTCGGGTCCTGACTGTGTAATGCATCTACAAGATGGTTGCCAAGCATGTTCTGGTGCTCCTGCACACTGCCATTTGGGGGTGCTCTGAAACTTAGCGCCCTTAGGCGCTTGCCCTAGATTTTGTAACGCCTTGAGTCGCTTCACCAGGTAACGCACTAAGGCACCTCAAAACAAAGCGCCTGAGGCGCTCTCTTTTGAAGCACCTTGGGCTCAAACCATTGGGATGAAACAGGGCAATGCATTGCTACTGATCCCCTGTGCAAAGGTGCGTCCCATGTAAACATCTTTCACTTCATCTTTACTGGTGGGGGTGTGCCCAGGCCATACACCCCGGGTTCATTGTGAATGCAGCGCAAGGTGTATGCTGCCCATACACCTTGTGCTTGCAACACATAACAACATAGCAACCACACTGCATGGACAAGGTGCCTGGAGCCCAAACGCCTTTGGCCCAGGCAATAATGGACACAAAGGTGCGTGGCCTGTAAACACCTTTATGGTCCACAGCACTTGTGCTGGATAAGGTGCGCTTTGGGTAAACGCCTTTTGAAACCATTGGGAGGAATACCTGCACATGTTGGTGGATCTAGAAGTTACGACTGCTTTCGCTCCGCTGCAGGTAGTTTCATGTTGATATTAATCCGTGTTGTCAGGTGCACGTGCAGTCAGTAGTGTAGGACCACATCTGAGGAAATTGGTGCACAAGGACGGTGCTAGGAGTTGGTATCCAATGATGAATGAAGCACTCAAACGAGTGCACTTCACTGTGCACATAGGGTAAGATGCCCAATGATGGCCACTTTTCGCGCACAGCTGCGCCTTCAACTCCTTTACTATGCCTTTCGTACGTCGTACCGATACGAAAATTTTCACGAACATGCATGAAGGATAGAGTCAAGATTTGCAAGTTTGACAAACAGCAAAATAAAATTTATTCTTAAAGAAAAAAAATTACGAAAAAATATGAACAATTTACCCAGTGATGGCCACCTCTTTCCCAGTCATGGCCATCACCTTGCCCAGTGATGGCCACACTAGGCTTTACGTCCACTTCCGAGTACTTCTTCGTGCTGGGCCTGCCCCAGCCGAAAATCTCGGTTACGATCCCGTAGAATATTACCGGTTACGATCGGAAAATCGTCTGAATTTTCCGGTTACGGTCGGAAATCGGACCTTATTCCCGACTACGACAAGAATCTCCGGTTGTGATCGGACTCGTCCCGATTACGATCGGACTTTTCCCGGTTGTGATCGGACTCGTCCCGGTTACGATCGGACCCGTTCCAGTTACGAAGCCGGACTCAATGATGCGTTGCCCATGCGTTGAAGTCTCCAGTAAATTTTCAGAAACACTCAATAACTTGTGAAGGGTAACTCGCAACAAATTTTTGACGTCAAAATTGGGCGTAGCGCGCAGAGTTCACCATGAAGTTATTGCGTATACAAATCAGAGTCCAGTGAGATCACGGACAACGGAGTTGTTGACTCAGCGCTCCTCCATACTTCACAACGGTCCCATCAGATTACGTTCGTGATCGCAACTTCGTCCGGTTACGATCGTACCCGATCGTACCCGAAACCGGACCTTGTCCAAATTTACGAAGGTAACCGGAACTCTCCCGATCGGGGTCGGAATCGGAGTCGGAATCGGAGTCGTGACCGGCCGTAATCGTAACCGAGATTTTCGGCTGGGGCAGCAGAGGCCCTTGGGTCAGCGGCGGCGACCCTAGCGGCCCTGGGGTCAGCGGCGGCGGTCTTGGCTGCTGCCAGGCGCGGATCCAGGGGGAGGGGGGGTGATGGGGGCATCGCCATACCTCTGAAGGCGGCGAAGCCGCCTGAAAGGTAGGCAGAAAGTTGCACTTTGCCCTTGTAATTAGGCAACTTTGACGCCCCCCCCCCCCCCCCCCGTCTGAACCCGTCTCTGGATCCACCACTGGCTGCTTCGGCCCTGGGGTCAGCGGCAGCGGTCTTGCCTGCTGCGGCCCTGGGGTCAGCTGATGTGGCGGTAGTTCTCTTACCAGCCCGGAGTAGCGCAAGCCGTGGCGGCAGGGTTAAGAGAGAGTAAGTCACACTGAAAATTGAATGGTCGGACAAATGACCAAATTATGGCGTGACAAAAAGTCATGCAAAAAACCGGCATGGCAGGAAATTCACACTGCTTTTCGATTGCCCAGTCAGCAAAAACCGTGCAAAAGTACGTGAAATCACGTGCCTGGAATCACGGAAGAACGTTCCTCTTTTCCGTCCCTAGGCACGTGCCAAAAGTCAAAATAACTAATTCCTAAACACGTGCTCCTGTAGTGCCCGCCTGGAACGTGCTGTCAGTCTGCCGGAAGGCACGTTCCTGGACGTTCCCCTGGGAACTCTGAGGGCATGTCCCCGATACGTTCCGTGTCGCACGTCCCCAGCACCCGCCGCCGCGGGACGTGTTTGCGAGTAGTGCGCAAGACTGCCATGTGGGCACGCTCGTGGCATGCCTCGCGTCACGCGTGCTGGGCACGAGCACGCAGGCAGGCGCTGTGCATGGTCAGGACGGTCCCTCGGCACCGCCGCGAGTAGTACTGCGGACGTGCTTGGCGGGACGGGCTTTTCATGTCCACGTCGCCATCTTAGTGAGTTGCGCTATGCTGCTGATGCACCCTACGTGAATTGTGTTACGTTCTTAGGACGTGCCGTGTGTACCGCTCTTTGGACGGGTTCGGTGGTCGCCAGCGCCTGCCGTCAGCCGGATAGGCCGTCCGCCTCACAACTGTGCCGCTCGGGTAGTCTAGTCTTCCCCCCGCAGGCGCCCGGTGGGCAACCCATCGAGCACGGCTGTGAGGCAGGACTGCCTGCCCCCCAGATTGCAGGCGCTGTACCCCGTCGGCGACGCACATGCCATGTTGGGGTACTCTAAGGGCATGCAATCAGTATACAGCAATCATGTAGACATTATTTTCTCTATTTATCGATATTTTACAGTAATGACATCAATGCTCTTAGCACTACATTATTTTAAGAACTAGGTTACAATAAATACACAAAAAAAGAAAACGAGTTTAAAATATGATAAAGTATGATTAGGTCAGAAGTTCTTCCATTCGAGCATAGCACTCTTCTGAAAAGCTGTAGGGGTGCGCGGGTGGCGGGTTTGTAGAATGTTTCCTCTTTGAAAACCACGTCACTGTCTGGCCCTTGAGTTCTTTCAGCGAGAACTTCTTACCAGGGATGCTTGCAATGGCGCTGTACACGTCTGAAACACACAGAGACAAAATGGAATGTTAAATTACATGTCATAATACAGGTCTATTAGTAGGTCAAACTTGAACGCAATGAAATGTCTGTTTAAGTTTTAAAATGAATTGAAATCTTGATAAGTGTCCATTGTTATTGAATCCTTGGAGCTCGAAAATAATTAAGGAAATATAAGCAGCAAGTATTTGAGTTGAGAACAAACCTATGACAATGGTTCGCACTGTGGGCGCCACCGCCCCGAAGCACACCCGCTTCGTCAATGAAAAGAGTTCATGGACGCCATTGGCGTCCTTGAAGTTCATCCAGTACCCTGCTGAATCAGTCAGCAGGGCACCCATTACAGCGTTGACGCACTCCACTGTAGTGACGCTGGAAGCCCCCTGGGCCTTGAGGTACTGCATCTATCAATTAAAATCTCAGTCAGTGTCCATTGTCTCACATTCAAAAAGCAAATGCAACTGCAAGTAACTTACCAACGCAGCCTTGTTTGTCTGCTGTTTCGTAAGGCCCCCTTCTTCCTGGGCTCCTGGCTGCGGGTGCAACTGCGCCTCCAGACCGAACAGGTCTTCAGGAGACCCCAGCGGCAGCGACACCCCGTCAACCACCTTGTGTGGCTCCGTAGCCACGAAGACACTGGTCAGCGCCTGTATTTTCTTCGCCAGCCCTTCGACCGCCAATTCAAGTTTCGCTAGCCGGTATTCAACCCGGCTCATTTTCCCTGCAACAAAAAAACGTGAGGTCTTAAGCAAGCATTCACTCTCTACCTGAGTTCTCCCATACTGCTATGTACTTACTCTTCTGCCTGTCGTCCTTTTTTTGTGGACTCTCTTTGTCAGCTGATGGCCCTGCAAGCAGTGCATAAATCAATCATCATCGCATTTATACGCTCATAGCAGAATACTGGAAATGTGACGTGAAATGTCCTTACGGCTCCTCTTGGACGGAATGACTTCTCCATTCCGTTCCTTCGGCCCACTGGGTGGTGCTGACCTGCCTCCATCAGGCTGAGGCCCACTAGGTACAGTCTTCTGCACCTTATTGTTGCCTGTGAACATGGGACATTTTTTATTGGCCAATCATTGGATATTATAGAAATTGTAAGAATTTTAATAAGGAAATAAGAAAATGAAATTTATATAAAAGAAAAAATTGTAGGAAAATTGTAAGAAATTGTATTTTCACAGAAAATACTCTTACTCTGGGATTTTGAAGCACCAGGAGCTGGGGAGGCTTTCCTCTTGGTCCCTTGTCCTCTAATGCCACTCTCGTTTCCTGTGAGCAGTGCATGAAATCAAGTTATACATATCCTTGTGGAAGTTTGACGAAAGTAAATTAGAACAAAAGAAACTGCATATTTGAAATATCTTGCTCCCTTACTGAAGCCCAAAATAAAAGGTTTTATCACTAAACTTGCAGTACAAAAAGATTCACAACACATCATTATAAATTTTGCAGTATCAAAATATGTTTACTCTGATCAGGAAAAATGAATCTAAAAAATGGAGGCATTACAGAAGATTTAGGTACAGCAGCCCTAAACAGCAGGCATTACATAAATTATAAGAACATCTCACAGAAAATATCCTTACTCTGGGATGGTGATGCACCATTAGTTGAGGATTTCATGATAAGTCCTGTGTTGCCCCTTTCGTTTCCTGTGAACAGTGCAGGAAATCAAGTTATACATATCCTTGTAGAAGTTTGAATAAAACTAAATTGGAACAAAAGAAACTGCATATTTGAAATATCTTGCTCCTTTACTGAAGCCCAAAATAAAAGGTTTCATCACAGAACTTGCAGTACAAAAAGATTCACAACACATCATTATAAATTTTGCAGTATCAAAATATGTTTCTATTAAAAATGCCAGCCTCATTGAAATACTCTGATCAGGAAAAATGAATCTAAAAAATGGAGGCATTACAGAAGATTTAGGTACAGCAGCCCTAAACAGCAGGCATTACATAAATTATAAGAACATCTCACAGAATATATCCTTACTCTGGGATGGTGATGCACCATTAGTTGAGGATTTCATGATAAGTCCTGTGTTGCCCCTTTCGTTTCCTGTGAACAGTGCAGGAAATCAAGTTATACATATCCTTGTAGAAGTTTGAATAAAACTAAATTGGAACAAAAGAAACTGCATATTTGAAATATCTTGCTCCTTTACTGAAGCCCAAAATAAAAGGTTTCATCACAGAACTTGCAGTAAAAAAAGATTCACAACACATCATTATAAATTTTGCAGTATCAAAATATGTTTCTATTAAAAATGCCAGCCTCATTGAAATACTCTGATCAGGAAAAATGAATCTAAAAAATGGAGGCATTACAGAAGATTTAGGTACAGCAGCCCTAAACAGCAGGCATTACATAAATTATAAGAACATCTCACAGAATATATCCTTACTCTGGGATGGTGATGCACCATTAGTTGAGGATTTCATGATAAGTCCTGTGTTGCCCCTTTCGTTTCCTGTGAACAGTGCAGGAAATCAAGTTATACATATCCTTGTAGAAGTTTGAATAAAACTAAATTGGAACAAAAGAAACTGCATATTTGAAATATCTTGCTCCTTTACTGAAGCCCAAAATAAAAAGTTTCGTCACAGAACTTGCAGTACAAAAAGATTCACAACACATCATTATAAATTTTGCAGTATCAAAATATGTTTCTATTATAAATGCCAGCCTCATTGAAATACTCTGATCAGGAAAAATGAATCTAAAAAATGGAGGCATTACAGAAGATTTAGGTACAGCAGCCCTAAATAGCAGGCATTATATAAATTATAAGAACATCTCACAGAAAATATCCTTACTCTGGGATGGTGATGCACCATTAGTTGAGGATTTCATGATAAGTCCTGTGTTGCCCCTTTCGTTTCCTGTGAACAGTGCAGGAAATCAAGTCATACGCATCCTTGTGGAAGTTTGATTCCATTCCAGACAATTGTACTCCAGACCTTATTACAAGAGTTAATATAAATTTTGATAACGTCTCATTGCCAAAAAAAATACTGACCCTGAGGCGATGACCTAGGACTGAGAATGGTGGTGTTGTGCGTGTTGGATCCTAACGTCTTTGGGGAGTATGCGAATGCCGATAGTTTTTCTGCAACAATAGCTTACATGTAATAACTCCGTGGATGGGAATAAAACATACTTATATATTTGCATTGCACGACTTACTTGTTATGTTGTGCAGTGGCGGTGCAGGTGCAGTATTTCTCTTAAATATGGGTTGTGTTGTCGCTGGTGGTGGAGATGGTAGTTGCTGTGATGGTGCTGGAGACGGATGCGATGACAGCAAAGGAGATGGTTCTGGTGACGGACAAGGAGATTCTGCTGGAGACAATAGAGGAGATGCCAGGGGAGATGGTGCTGGAGACGGAGAAGAATGTGGTGGGCACGGTGCTCCAGGTTCAGGTGGTGCTGGTGATGTGGAAGGGCTGCAAGCTTCACCACATTGTAGCTGAGGTGTTGAGATGTCTCTGCCTTCTGCTGGCTCTTCCTCTGAGTCCTCATTGATAATACATTCCAGGTTATCAAAGTCCTCGACATCATTCTCCTCATCCACAAACTGATATTCGTCTTCCCCCTCTGTCAAGTCTCCGACAGAGGCATCAGATTCCGAAGAGTTGTCCATGTCTAGGTTCGGCTTAGGTTGCTGAGGCACAATCCCGTCCAAAGCGAGTTTTGAGCCAACATCTCTGTCAGACTCTGTGTCCAGGCCAGAAAAGTGTTCTCCTTCCTCATATTTTCGCAGTATGTCTTCGGCATCTTCATATTTGGCTGAAACAGAAAGGAGAAACATTACAGAGAGGCACCTGTGGGCCCAAAAAAAATTTAAACAGGGGACATTTATTTTGAGTCGAAATTTGGGTTTTGTTTAGACTTAGCGATTTGCAATTCATAATCAATGAACAAGAGGGACACGCCTACACAAAACTTGTAAGGTGAATTAGAGTGGGAAAGTGGGACCAGTGCTAGTATAGCTAGGTCTTCCTTGTGTTTGATATTGTTGATATCACATTTGGTCCAATTTCTCCATACGAAATCACCTTTCTTGGCACTGAGTATAAACAAAGGCTATTCTTAGAATGCTAAGGATACCAAACAACACGAAACATGAACCACCAATTAATTTTTAACATCAAACTCTTAAGTGATTGGAGATACATATTTTCATTTTGCATAAATGGAGGGTGGACGTTCATGTCTCAATTACAAGAACATAAACCAAATTAAAATTAAAAGCATTGATCAGGTGGTAACATTTTTCACATGCTTGTTCTTTTTAACAATGTACTCACCTATATTCCTGTGTTTGATGGTGATCGGTTTCCAGTACCAATCTGGTCCCGGCTCCACCTTTGCCTTTTTCATGGCAGTGATTTTGTCACCGCTGACATATCTCGGTACGGCCCCCAAGTACTTTCCATCGGAGCCTTGCTTGATCCACGCATTGAACAGCGTTTCCAACGGTTTCCCGCTGTACTTGGACCACCGTATGATTGTGAAGCTGGAAGCAGAAAAAATGGAAAGGGACTTGACAACTTTTTCTCTGCATTTTATTACAGTAGCCCTTGACTTGCTGAGGAAGGCTACCACATGAATCCAGGCTGCCCAAGCCGCTCTGTTCACACTGCCAAAGCCTCGTCTTATTTATTTTAATTGGTTGGACTGCCACTGCTTCCACCCGCAATACAGTTAGGCTGTGAGTGATTTTCCCAACGATGTCACTATTCAAAAACTCGTCAATTCATTTTATTTATCTGCTGCATTCAACCGTAGGATAAGAGCACGCTTGCTGCTAACAAAGCAAGAGTAAACACCTGCAAGACTTTTACTGCAAGTTGCAGGTCCGCAACTTAGACCTTGGCGTTGCATATTCCTACATTGTAATGCAATTTACGCAAAGAAGTGTCCAAGGCATGTTACAAAGAATGCCAGTGCATGTAATCGAGGGGAATGTCAAAGGGAATCAATAACTTACAAGCCTCAGCTTATTTTTGTTTTTCTTTATTCAAAATCTGAATTTAAGATTGTATTATTTGCCAAGTGCATGATAATTAGGAACTTGTAAGCATGAAATTTTCAATTTTTGAATAAATAAAAGTAATGCACACAACAATGAACATATTAAAAAATAGATACATTGTATTATTTTCTGAAGTGAAATTGACTGTCGGGGAAAGAAGTACATATGACACTAAGGGAGTGCCATGAAAAGTATGTACTTCTCATCAAAGTCACCACTTGTTTAAGTACAGAAAAAATAAAGGAATACAATTAAATGCAGTGTGTGCAAGTGTGGCCATAGATGCAAAGTGTAAAATTACTTAAAAGTCACCCTTCACACTACTTCTTATGTAACTACCTATATAATGGGAACACTCCAAAACTGCCTTTTGCCATCAAGGGTATAGCCAGTGCCTTCGATCGGATGGAGGCTGTTGGCCACATCTTGAGGCGGTCAGTCAGTCTGTCTACAGCGAATATACCCAACTGTGATGATGACATGCCATCTACCTTGTACAGGTTTCTGTACGTCATGAATTCTCTGCCAACCAAATATGCACCGTGTGAGTCCACCAAAAAATATTTGATGAAAACAACACGACCACTGCCCAAGATGACAACATTATCACCTTGCTTCGTGGTGATTGGCCTACCTTTATGATATATTTTGCTGTATGCTTCTGCTCCTTGTACTGATTTGCACTTGAGTCTAGAGTTGGTTTCAATACCATTAGGCTTGGACACTTTCCTGGTCTCCAAGAGGATAATACGATTTCTCTCTAAATATCTATTTACCAACTGTTGCAGTGGCTTTGTGCGCCCGCGAATGGCTCTTTTCAGAGATTGCAACTCATTTTCAAAAACAAAAGCCGAGAAATTGTCCAAACACCCGTGGACCCTACAATCATCTGCCAAATGAATCAAACAGTGCACGTAATACACTACAAAGTCAGTTGCCAAGATCTTGCGGCTGTCTTTCACGAACTTTACCAAAACCATCCTAGCAGTTTCCCTCATGTCATCATCCAGATCACTCCTTGTAAGAATAGTAATGCCAATATGTAGGAGCAAGAACAAGTTATAGCATGCTTTTGGCAACACTGCTCCTCTGAGAGCAACCACACCAGTATACAGAATAAAAGTGCGGTACTCAGTGGCCTTGTACATTTTCAACTCCAAGAGTGATCTGGGCTTCCGGCCAAAATCACGTGGCCAGAAAGCCCTGAAACCCATCAACCTACGGCAAATATGTGGAAGGTGCACCTTCCTAATTTTTTTCCTTCTTGCTGCAGGCACTATGGCACCTTTTTCTCTGCGGCCAGTTGCTCCGGCTACAAACCAGAACAATAAACGCCTGACGACACCAAGACACACACCATGCATATACTCTACCGGAATCCGTGTGACCATTGGAAATCCAGTCACAGTCAGGGGGCTTGTCCCTGAGTGGTGCTCTGGCTGGTCTTGGACCCTGAAGGCGCTGTCTGTGCGCAAAGGTGCATTGAAATCTAGAAAGCACATTTTGTTTCGAATGTACACCCCTCTAGTTGTGCACTGCTGGCACCCATAAAAACCACTGTGCTCCTTACACGCCTTCAGCCATGCCCTGGCTGGGGCATCACAAATGAAGTTTTCCACCACGACATTGTAATGTCTGCCCCTGTGGGTGAACCCATTCATCTGCAAATCTGTCATCTCTCCCAAGAATTCACGCAGGAATTCCTTCAAAGGGGGCTTGCCCTCTCCTCCCCAGACTGTCGACATAAAAGGAGGCAAATCCACGTCCTTCACCAAGCAAAACATGGGCCAGACCTGTGTCTTGCTTGACTTGAAAACTGGAAGGCCATCTGTACTGAAAGATAGGTGAAGAGTACCGTTGGAGCAGTCATAATCTACAACAGCTTTGAGCAACTTGATGAGTCCAAAGTGGTAGTAATGCCCCTTCCCCATTGCTTCAACTGGAACAACACGCCTGTTGCCCAATAATGTTCGAGGGTCGGACGGCAAGTCAGGGTCCCACAAGCGGAGTATGGCCAACAGGTTACGAGTAGTGGTCAATGGAACATTGTCCAAGACGGCCCACCTGCGTAACAACCTATTTTTGTCACTCAGGGTTGGCTGAGGATTTTCCTCTACCATGTACTGTGCACAGTAAGCACCACAATCCTTTGAACTACTCTCAAGCTCTACAAAACTACAAGTGCTGTCATTCATAGAACTGTCATTTGTGATACTTATATTCTGGAAGAACAGAGACAAGTCACGCTCGTCTGTGGACGACCGGGACGAGCTGTCACTGCAAACATCCATGGGGCAAGGTGTGGATGTACCTGGAGCCTCACGCACAGCTGCATGTGCATGAACAGGGTCCTGACCCATGACATCCTCAGCATCCTCTCCATTCTCATCTACAGCACTGCTATCCGAGGTACTGCTGAATGGCACGTCCTTCACCTTATCCCGCACTCTCTTATAAAACTTGGAAGGCATTTCCTCTCAGTCACACACAACCAAAGAATGTATGATCACCTTCTCTTTCCTAATGCTGGTTGGGGCACAGGGACACCTTCGTCCGGGACTCTGCTCATGGCTCCGCTGATATGACACGAAAGCTGGAACAGGACACAGGGTTTTTAGGAATGAACATTGTGATGGAACTCACAAATCATTAAGATGCACCACCACGGGCTCCCACCCCACTTTCTTTGATTGCTGAAGTTACCTCTGGAGCGGCCTGGCGCCGGCTGGAGTGGGCCGTAGTTGTCTGCGGTCGACAGCGACTGGGCCGATTTCGTGATGTCTCAGGTACACTTGGTGCTTCGTGTCAGCCAGGCAGCTGCAGCGGTGGTGTGGGCCGGGGGTCACCTGTTTGGGGCAAAAACTACAATGAATTCAGTGACAGGGCTGAAGGAAGTGGACACAATATGGTTGCAGCCCCATAGCGTGGTGGCGCTGCACAGTGGGCCAGAAGACCGGCGCAGCCGGCCAAAACTCCTGGCGACTTTTGAGGTCACCTCCGGTCTTCCACCCCGACGGCGTCGACAGCGAGCTCGTAGGGCACGTCGCCCTGTGCTAGAACAAGGCCTGCACCGCCACGCAGTGGGCCAGGAGACCTGTGGAGGCTGCGACACTTCCTCCCCTTGCCTATCTACCCCCTGCCCTCCGCCCACGGACCCCCGGGGCACTCTACCATGCCCACACCCCAGTCCCTTCGTTGCCCATGCCCACCCATGCCAGAGTCTGTGCTCTCTCATTGTGTCCCCACCATTCGAAGAAATGGGCGGGAACGTGTTTACGATGGCCGCGCCTCGCGCACACGCCCCCACGCGCGCACGCACGCACACAGACACACACCACAGACAGTCTCATTCTCACTGTGGCGGGCGCGCTCACCAGCCCGCGGGAGGCAACGCGTAAACGAGCCGCGAGGCGGCCCGTACAGCGTGTCCCCGCTCTGACCGATGACCGAGAGATGGAAAGGACTCGCGGGAACGCCCCATGAGTGCGCCCTCTGGCACACCGACAGACCGACAAATCCCGAGGCCCGCGAGGGGCCCGCTTCGCGCGCGGGCCATGATTTTAGGGGGGCAGCCTGATCCCCCTGCACCGTACTTCCGACGCTGCTGAGAGCGGCGGAAGTACCAGGTGTACCAGTAACCCCGTGTCGTAAGAGGTGGGCAACCCGCATGTAGCTGCGCTGGCGGGCTTCCCTATGCGGCGCTCCGTGGGCGCAAAGGCGCTCTAGTGTTGCCACTCGTCGCTAACGCACCGCATACAGGTGAATGCGCTCACTGGCGCTCCCGGCCCGAGCCGCACTTCGTTGTCCGACCGGCGCCGGGAGCGCCAGTGAGCGCTGTCACCTGTGTGCGGCGCGTGCGGGGAAAAGGAAGGTGCGTCACGGCCGGCAGCCCCATTGGCGCGGGAGGGCAGGACCAAATGCAGCCCGTGTGGCTGGCGGGCCGCCATAGGTCCCTCAGCGGCTACACCGCCATCCCAGGGCGGGGCCAGCCGCACCTCGCGCCGCCAACCACAACGCCAAACGGCGCCCCCACCCCAAACCCCCAAGGCCTTCTTCCTGGGAATGCTCAACATACCTGAAAGAAGCGAGGTGGCTGGTGCTCGTCGTTGGCTGCTGAGGGCTGGCTCCGCAGGGGGCCAGGTTCCGACTTGCGGCTGCGTGGTGCGGGCGCGGCGGCAGGCTGCGTGTCGGCGCACTTGTCCAGGCAGCAGCAAGGCCGGTGCTCGCCTGTTTGGGCAACAAGAGGCAATAAGAGAAACAACCTGCGCCGGGACATACAGGTCGTCGCGGAGCACGACTACGGTCACGTCGACAGCGCTGCGCTGCAGGCCGACTCCGAACGGCGCCGATGCCCTGTCTTCCTCGCACCCGCGCGCGACGCTCCACGAGTGCGAGAGAGACAGAGCGGCGGTGGAGTTGTGTGGCATCATCCAGGCGGTCGCGGCGTTGAAGCGCCACCGGGGACGCATCTCGTGTCTCATTGCATTGTCGTCCTTATCGCCCGGCGGTCAAGTGTCGCGAGGCCGCCGTCGGACGGACACACACACACACAGACACACACACACCGTCGGACGGACACACACACACAGACACACACAAACCGTCGGACGGACACACACACACACAGACACACACACACACGCGCGCGCGGCCGCCTGGCACACCGGTTGTCGCACTCGGACAGGGGCCTACGAAGTCACATACTCACTCACACTTCCACTCACACACACATTCTCACTCACACACGCACTCACTCAGACAACGACCACACAGCCGCGCACTGCGGGTGGTGGTGGACTGGGGCAAACCTTTCATTTTGGCGCGAAAATTAAGTGCACGTCGAAGTTAAGCGCCGCGCGACCAAGGGAGACACAGGGGGTGGGGGGGAATTGCGCGGCAAACTGTGAAAGATGGCACTGGGCCCTCCGCCATTTTGACGGCAACGCGAATGCGGACTCACCTTTCGCAAAGCACCTTGGCGGGCAGTGGCGGAGCCTGGGGTGCAGGTGGTTGACGTGCGGCAGATCACTGGTGAATGGATCCACCACGCTGTTCAACAAGGGGAGTGTTGGGTGCTCGGAAGGCTTCACGACGGCAAGCTGCGGCTCTGTGGTCCTTCGGCTGGCTACTGGGCGTCGGCGCGGGCTGGTGAATGCGGCTTCCTCCTTGCCGACGTTAACCTGTTTCAGGACAAACCACAATGAATAAAATAACAGAACAGTAGATCACGCGATCTGCAGACTGGTCACGTCCCTACGGGGAGTGACAGAGGCACAGCGACGAAACGCGAGACACGCGGTTGGGAGAGGGGCAGGGTGACGAAAGTATTGGTCAAACTCAGCTAATGCGCGGCAGTGCGCCTGGCGCGCCTGGGCTACAAAGTACCACCCATCCGTTCGAGCGGCCTACCGATGGGACAAACCGAGTGCGGGACTCTCCGCCTCGGAGTCCATGGCGAGCCCGCCAAAACTGTAGTCGCGTTTTGGGCTCCCGCGTTTTAGGACCCCACCAATGGGTCGCTCTCCGAACGAGGATTCTATTGTTTTGCGTCCTGTTTAGCGACTCTGGACCTCAACACGCGTCTACAGTTTTGGCCGCCTGCGCCTGTCTTCCAGCCCGCTGTGCGCGGGAGCTGAAAGATGGAGCACAGCACACTTACAAACGGACACTCACACACGCACTCTCACACACACAGCGGGCGGTGGTGGACTGTGGCAAACCTTTCATATCGGCGCTAAAATTAAGTGCTCGTCAAATGTAAGACGCGCCCGCGGCCCAGCGAGGCTGCGCAGGGCAGGATTGCGCGGCAAACTTTGAAAGATGGCGCTGGGCCCTCTTTGCCGCCATGTTGACGGCAACGCGAAGACGGACTCACCTGTGCAGGTTGGTGACGTGGGACAGTTCCCTGCTGAATGGGTGCACTACGCTGACCGAGTCGGCTCGCGGCTGCTCCAGGTGGGCGAGTGCCTGCAGGCCGCAGGACCTTCCGCGTCCCTCAACTGCTTTGCGACGACGGCTAAGAGGTCCGGGTTAAGCGGCAGGACCGTAAACACCTGCACCAGCGACGGAACGTGTTAATTCAGCTGTTGCCAAGAATCGTTCGGCGCTCTGCCTCTCTCGCCGACTCCCTCGAGCACTGAGACAGGCAGAGCGACGAGACGGATTCGCGGAGCTTGACATGAGCTCCCTCCCCGCCCACGGAAAAAAGATGGCGGGAACGTGAAGTCACACTCACCTGTCGCAGAGCGGCTAAGCTGTTCAGTGGAGACCGGCCGTAGATACACACGGACGTTACGTCACGTTGCACTACTGCTCCGATCCGACTACGGCACTTCAACACGGTGGCCGCGACTGCTGGTGACGCACTCGGACCCCTACGGAACTCTGCTGCACTGGCGACGGCGTCTGCACTGCTGGCGGCACGGCACGGCACTGGCTGTGGCTGGCTGGGGCTGGGGCTGGACGCTCACCCCCGGCTCGCCGCCACCGGGCGGGCCCCCTCCCCTCCGCGGGCGGTGGTGTAGCGTGGCCAAGCAGGGTGAGGGGGTGGTGGTTGCGGGGGAGTGAGGGCAGGGCCCCGGGGCCCGGATCGTGTTGTTGTCATTCCATCGCAACCATTCCTGCCTGCGACTTCTCTGATCATGTCTGATCGCTTCGCTGCTCTGTCCGACGAAATCATTATGTTGATTTTGAAGGAATGTGACCCTTATGACTGGATCCGCGTGTCGGCGGTCAGCAAGAGGTTCAACAAGCTTGCGAAAGACAAGTCACTCTGGGACAATGCCGTTGTAACCATACCATCTTACGACTCTTCCATGGCGCACTCACTGCTATTTTGGGCCTGTGACCATGCCCAAGGAGCGCCAAAGCTGAGACTTGCTTTCACGGGCCATCAATTTGAGGAATTGCGTAAACAGTACCCACCACCCTATCGTGTCTACCCACGATAAAGAATATCCCTAACACTAAACACTAACCCTTCCAGTCGCGGCCAGAACTGGATTGTAAATAAAAAATGGCCACATAATACCTAATTAATTTGAGGGCGCGCGGCCTGCACCGCGCCAGGGCGGCGCGGCCTGCACCGCGCCAGGGCGGCGCGGCCTGCACCGCGCCATGTCCGCGTCGCGGCGTAGCGTCGCGGCCGCCGCGGGGCATTGCTGCGGCCCCTCGGCCCAGCATTGAGGTCTCCTCAACGAACCAGGGAGCAGAAATGTGAAGGGCAGCTTAGTTTGATGGTACAGTGATCTAGTACCCCGGTGCAGGCGGCAAAATTCTACCTGCGCTCTGAGGTCCACAGTCGCTGAATGGGACTCGAACCGAACGTGTGACCCCACCGATGGATTCCTCGTTTGGATAGCAATCCATTGGCGAAGTCACACACGTTCGGTTCGAGTCCCATTTAGCGACTCTGGAGGTCAAAACGCGTCCCGGATTTCGATCCCCACTGTGCGCGCCCAGAGAGCGAGAGGGACAGGGCGACTCCACTGTCGGCCCGCTCGGCCGGCCGGAGGGCAGTGAAAGTGTCGTTGGGGCGTCGAAAATCCCCGACGCGTTGGAGCTACAGAATCGCTATGGGAACTCGAATCAAACGTGTGCCGCCCACCCACAATGTATCAGGAGACTGGCGCAGGCGGCAAAAACTCTACCCGCCGTCGCTAAAAGAGACTCAAACCGGCGCGGCGTGGCGCGGCATGCCTAGTGACCCTGTACAGAGGCGGCCAAACTCTGGACGCGTTTTGAGTTCCACAGTCGATAAAATGGAACTCAAACCGGAAGTGAGACCTGCGGTGGTGGCTGCAGGCGGCCACTGAGGGGAGAGTCAAAAGCAGTAGTGCAGCCACAACCAGACCCAACAGCAAGGCACCAGGTAATCCGGGTCGGGATGTTTGGATGTAGCATTTTCGTTTGGACTGTCCATCGCAAGTCAGCCACTCTGGCAGCCCAGGTTCGCGCCCAACAGCCGCCGCGGGGCGGCAAAGTGTGACCTGGACAAACTTCCAGACGGGCCTCTCTAGCCTCTGCATCTCTCCTCTCCAGATGGGGCGGGCGCGGCAGAAGCATTTACTTTTCCGTTACATTTCTGGTGGTCTGCAGTGCACATGTACAACGACGCACAGTGGGCCACAACACGGCGCAGGCGCTAAATGAGACTCTAACCGAACGTGTGCCCCATCGATGGCTTCTTCGTTCGGAGAGCAATCCATTGATGGGGTCACGTTTTGTTTTCTCATCTCTCTTCTGCCCCTACATCAATCCACAGAAACGGACAATGAAGATGGACCAGGGCCTGGCCGCGCAAACCTGTCGTCGCGAGGGCGTTGCGACCGTCGCGGTGGCCGTGACATCACCTATCCCATGAAATTCGTCCGGTTCAAGAAAGGGCCACGCCGCTCGGCCACGGGGGCCGCCGCGAGCACGACGCGGCCACGTCGCCGTCGCCACACGGCGCGCGAGGACGCCTGCAAGGCAAGCAGGCAGGGCGCCCTCCGGCCGCCCCGACAGCCACGCCCGCTGCGCAGGCAGCAGGTCCGCGAACGGAGCACACGCGCACGCACACGCACGCACACGCACGCACACGCACGCACACGCACACGCACGCACGCGCACACACGCGCACACACACACACACACAGCCGCGCTGCCACGAGATTTCGTTAATTTGTCTAGGGGACAGGGCAGGGCGGTCGGGGGTATAGGGCGGTGGGGTGGTCCGGGCCAGGCCCCCCAGCCCCATCTGGCAAGGCGATTGACCTCGATCTCCCGGCAATACTTGTTTTCCCAACAAAAGCTGAGCTGCACTGTGCCGACAGACGGACGGACCGAAAGACAGACAGACAGGCTGGCGGAAAAGGCACGAAACTTGTGGCGGTCGACGGCGTCCTGGACGGCCCGCTGCTGCGTTCCCGCTTCGCACCCTGCGCCGAGCGGCGGCCTTCTACCACTCGAAGAAGAACAGTCGAGCGATTCCGCCACCCGCTCCTTCTCTCTCGCACTCATGAAGTGCGCCTTCGGGGTGCGAGAGAGATAGAGCGAGGAGTGCAGGCAGCGGCATCGCTCGGCAGCTCGGACACCACAGTTTATGGCTCCTGGGCGGTCAGAGTGGCGCCGGGCTGGGCGGCTGGTCTGGTCGGGGTGCGAGTGCGAGCTGCATTGTCGCGCGCTCGTTCTCACGGTAGGCATAGGCGGCAGGTAGTACCTCTTCGGCAGTGAGGCTGTGCGAACGCAGCGCGCGCCTTTCATTCGCGACCCGCCCCTGCGCATCGACACCGGCACGGCCAGCGCATTGATTCCGAACAGTCCTGCGTGCCAGACAACTACGCGCGCCCAGCCCCGCCGCGCCACTGCGCCCCCGCGCAGGGGCGCACTCGCGGGGCGTAACTGTGCGAGTGCGAGAGAGACGGAGCGACGAAACCTGTCTCGACGGGTTGAGTCGGGCCAAGATCGTGAGGGAGTGAGAGAGACAACGGCGAAGGCAGGGTGCCTCTGTGGCGATGGCACCACATGGTTGCCATGGTAACAAACCAAAGCCAGGCCCAACAAGCCAAGCAAATGACGGACTCCGACCAGTCGGACTTAGGTCCTCTGCTGCACCAGCTTTTCGACGTGGAATCATGGCTCCAGGTGGGTGTAAGACGTGTCGGAGTAACCCTAAAAATAATTTTTTAACTGTTTTAAAATTGCAATTTGTTGTCACTAAAAGAACCGGATTCAGCAAGCTCAGGACGATTGGGCTAACTGTGACGCCTTGCTGGAATTAGTGCGGAGCCAAAAACGCCGTCAGTTCTGTTGTGCCGCAAATCCAGAGGAAAGGCAAATGCTTATTTTGAATCCCTGATTTGTCCAAGGCACTGCCAGCCCGAGCCCCAGGCCGCGCCAGGGCCACGATGACGGTGCATCGCCGGGTCCCAGCGGACCACCGCGGTTTTTAACGCGAAGAACTGGCGGCAGCGGCGCGGCTTTGGCCAGCAGCCCGACGCCCACAGCCGGCCCCAGCCCATCAGCCCGCGGCAGAGGTGGAGGCCGCGGCCGCGGAGGCAGCCGCAGTCGGAGCGCTGATGCTCGCACTCAGTAAGGCATGTCTTTCAAAAAAATAAAATTGGTTGAAAACCAGTATAATTATTGAACACGTTTATAACTTTTGCCGCGTTGCCGCCGATTAAATATCTTCCAACAACTTTTCCGGCGCGCAGCCGCATTCCATTCCGGGACGACGGCTTTGTGAACTGCGTGGCCGCCCTGGACGTCGCGCTGCCGTTGGCGGTGGGCGTCGCCGCCAGACGGGGTGGCCGTCACGGAGGCCACCGTTGTCCCCGCGCGGTGATGCTTTGGTGTGCTCCGCGATGCCGCCGTAGCGGTGCAGCTTGAGCAGCAGTTTGGGCTTGGGACTCGTGTTGCTGGCCGCGGTGTTCTAGAAAAACCCACCTCGGTGACGAAAGCCGCCGGCGAATCGCCCATTAAATCTAGAGTCCAGTACGACACGCGGCTTGTGCCCAGCCCTGGTGAGAGTTCTGGGTTGAGTCGGGCGTTTGATCGGCTTGCAGTGCGTATGTTGTGTGTCAATTGCAGAGGTGCCCGAGTAGTCCGTGAAATAGTGTATGTTAGTGTGTGCGTCCGGATGGCCGAAGTCAGAGGCGACTGGGGGCCCGCGGGGGTCGCTTCAGAAATCAACATTTTTCCTAGCATTCTAATGGAGTGCAAGAGAGATAGCCTAACTACCGCCCGGGCGATTTCGCCGCCCCCTCCTTCTCTCTCGCACTCATGAAGTGCGCCTTCGGGGTGCGAGAGAGACAGAGCGATGAGTGCAGGCAGCGGCATCGCTCGGCAGCTCGGACGCCACAGTTTATGGCTCCTGGGCGGTCAGAGTGGCGCCGGGCTGGGCGGCTGGTCTGCAGGCGGATTCCGCACAGTGCTCTCGTCGGACTGTCTCTCTCGCACCCTTAAGGGACGCCCCATGAGTGCGAGAGAGAGACCTCCCACTCGGAATCCGCCTGCTGGCCGGGGTGCGAGCTGCATTGTCGCGCGCTCGTTCTCACGGTAGGCAAAGGCGGCAGGTAGTACCTCTTCGGCAGTGAGGCTGTGCGAACGCAGCGCGCGCCTTTCATTCGCGACCCGCCCCTGCGCATCGACACCGGCACGGCCAGCGCATTGATTCCGAACAGTCCTGCGTGCCAGACAACTCCGCGCGCCCAGCCCCACCGCGGCACCGCGCCCCCGCGCCACCGCGCCCACGCGCCAACCGCGCCACCGCGCCCTCGCGCCACCGCGCCCCCGCGGGCTTGTCGCGGAGCACGCCGAGAGATACCGTGGACCGTGGAGTGCAGGCCGACGCTCGTCGCTCCGTCCGTGGGGGAGGGAGGGGGGCGTCCTTCGCCTCGTCCGCAGAGCATGTGAAGTCCAAAAAAAGAGGGCAGCGTTTCTCGGCGCTGAATGCGCTGTAGCTACAGGCGGACAGACAGGCAGTCAGACCTTGCAGTCCCGGCAATAGTTTTCCCAACAAAAGATGAGCTCCACTCGGCGACACATGTCACTAGTGCCCGGACAATCACCTTCTGCCGTGCCGACAGACGGACGGACCGACAGACGGACAGACAGACGGGCTGGCGGGAAGAGGCACAAAACTTGTGGCGGTCGGCGGCGCGGTCCTGGACGGCCCGCTGCTGTGCTCCAGCCTGCGATGCTGCTAATAAGGCTAAAAAGGCTGCGAACGATGCGCTCCACGCGGCCAATCGGGCCCATGATGCAGCAGTGCACGTGTACCAGGCTGCCTCAGAAGCACTAGACATGGTCCTTGACGCCGAGCGCAAACACAAAAGGGTAAGCATCTAAGGTTCGAGGGAAGGCAAACACACAGTCGCTTCTGGGAAATGAGGGGAATTGGGCCGAGGGGTGTGCTGAAGTTATGTCATCCGTTCTCGACTCACTCCAGGTACTGCACGATGCCGCGCAGCGCGGCGTGGGGCGTGGGGGGGCGTGGGGCGGCGCGACGCGGGTGCGCCATTCCTGGCACGTCGAAGAATCGCGGTACCCACCATTATGAACAAGAACTAAACAAACCAGAAGTTACCTGATCCTTCTAGTCGTGTGCACGCTTGTCAGGCTCTGGGCTACAGTGGGCCAGAAGCCACGCCACGCGGGCAGCGGCCGCCAGCGCCGTCCTTCTGGCCCACTGTGCGACACGCCAAGGGCTGCCCGCTCCACTGCGGCGTCCAGGACGCCACGGACGGACGCCGCCGCACTACCATAGCGCGCGGGGCGGACCGGCTGGGGCGGGGCGGGGCCGGGCGGGGCCCTCGCGTTTGTACGTGTGCACTTGCAATCATGCATTTGTAAGTGCGTGCCGAGTAGACAGTGGACAGCTCAAAGAGCTCCCCCCGGCTGCCTGGCTGGGGCTGTCCCATCCCCCAGCCCCAGCAGCCGGCGGCCGCGTCGGGGGCCCGAGCGAACCGAGGATGGGAAAATGGGGCTGCAAGCCAGCACTGAGACAACGACGCACCCCTCGCGGCGCGGCCCGCGGCCAGCAGACTGATTCCGCTCATCGCTCCTCGTCGGTGTGTCTCTCTCGCGAGCCCTCGCTCCTTCCGGAACGCGCCATGAGTGCGAGGGAGACAGTCCTCACTGAGCAATCAGCGGTATCCTGCAGGCGCTCTGCCGAGAGAGAGAGAGAGAGAGAGAGAGAGAGAGAGAGAGAGAGAGAGAGAGAGAGAGAGAGACGTGCCACGTCGGCGGCGCATGGATTTGAAAACAAAGCTGCTGGCCGTCCGACCGTCTGTCTGTCTGCCTGTAAACAGGCAGCGTGGCCAATAAGCCGGCACGGCGGCACGGCGGCACTGCCTTTTGGAAGGTGATTGTCCACGCACTGGTGACATGTGTCGCTGCAGCTACGCTTTTATTCGGAAAACTATTGCTGGACCCTGGACCACGCCCGCCGCGCCCTCGGAGTCCATGGCAAGGCCGCGCCTGGGCCCTTGACGGCACTGCCAGGGTGCCGTCAGTACGTGGATAAGGCATGCAGGGGCCCAGGGCCTGCACTGTCTCACAAGGCCCATGGCGGAGCGCAGGCCCGTGGACGGCGACATCGGGGCCATGACGCCATGACAGCGGCTTCCTGCAGCGCGGCGCCGTCGTCGGCATCCCGGAGTCTGCTCGGGGAGGGGGCGCCGCGGACGCCGCGGACGCCGCGGACAAGAGGCGGGCGTGACAGTCCTTTCCATCGCTAGGCAGAAAAGCGGCCTGGCCGGCCGGCCCAGCCCTTCCCGCATCGCCTCGCCTCGCCGTTTTGGGCGGGTGGCGAACAACACCCTGCTGCCCATCGCGGTGCCGGGGGCGCTGGAGCTCAGTGGGCCTGACGACCGGCGCAGGCGGCCAGAACTCTACACGCGTTTTTAAATCCAACCGAACGTGTGACCCTACCAATGGATTGCTCTCCGAACGAGGAATCGATTGGTGTCACACTTTTGGTTCTATTCGACTTGAAAGCAGCGCCTTCTGAAGTGCTTTGGTTTTATGGCGGGCTTTGAAGATGGCAAAGGGGCGGGGAGGACGACGCGAGGCCGCCGCGACGCGCAGGGTGGCTGGGCTGGCACTATCACAACCAGCAATGCTGGAATGTCGTAAATATGTCTCCGGCCTCATTGCGCATCCCATCCTAAGTGTGCGACAGAGATGGAGGCTCTGCCTGCGCCTGTCTCTCTCACTCCTGACAGAAGAGGCCCCGAACGGCCTGGCGGAGCGGTGGGCGGGGCGAGGCGGGGCACTTCCGGGCGTCCCGGCAGGGCAAGCCAGCCCCATCTGGCAAAGGCGCAAGGCAATTTGACTAGTACTCGCCCGCAGTAGTGTTTTTGAGGGGATACGGGGCCATACGCCGTATGGCCTTTAAGCGAAATCAGAGGGACCGTATGCCCTTTAAAATTTCCCAGGCCATACGGTACCATACGCGGCCATACGCACCGAAAAACCCATTTGTTGACGGCCCCGGCCGGTCACTCGACCAGGAATTGTTGTGGTCCCTTCGGGTTTCCCCGGCGGCGGCCCTGCAAGCGGCGCCAGGCCAGGACGGCCTCCTTCCGTACGGAGCTTCTTTCGCCCCGATCCGCTGGCTTGCTTTTTTTCGAGCGCCTGTAGGTAGGCAACCACACAAGCATCTCGGGCAAGCGTATGGCCTTTAAAAATTTTACAACAACACCACTGCTCGCCCGGCAATAGTTGTTTTCCCAACAAAAGGTGAGCTGCACTGTGCCGGCATGCGGACAGACAGACAGACAGACAGACAGACAGGCTGGGTCCTGGACGGCCCGCTGCTGCGCTCCAGGTTGTTTAATTTGATTCACAGAATACCCATTGATTCCCACTGATTCCGAACAGTGCTGCGGTGCTCTGTCTCTGTCGCACTCAAGAATGCGCGGCCAGCCAACTCCGCGCGCGCGCGCCCTGCCCCGCCGCGCCACGGTTCTTTTTCTCCCTCTCTCTCTCTCGACCACCTCAGCGCACCGCGGCAGGCAAGGAGCAAACAGACCCAGACGCTGTTCGCCTGCACTGAGCTTCGTCGCTCTGCCTCCGTCACACTCAGGACGCATGCCGTAGGGGTGCGAAGGAGACGGAGCTGGCACTATCACAACCACCAGCAAAACGGCCGACGATCTGGGCGGCTGGTGCGCGCCTCGGCCTTGGGGGGCTCGCGGCTCGAGAGGCCGTCGCCTTGACGGCATGGCCCCGGACGGCGTCCCGCGTCCAGCAGGCCGGGCCTGTTGCCCCAACACACACACACACACTCTCTCTCTCTCTCTCTCTCTCTCTCTCTCTCTCTCTCTCTCTCTCTCTCTCTCTCTCTCTCTCTCTCTCTCTCTCTCTCTCTCTCTCTGTTCCTCTCTCACTGTGCTGAGAGGGAGTCTTGGGTGCGAAGTCAACGTGCTTGGCCGCGAACACGCCGCCCTCGGTCAAGCAGGGGTGGGTGGAGCTTGAGCGTTGAGCTTGGTCCGGTGCGGTGGGGTGGGTGCTGGGGGGGGGGGGAGGCGGGCGTGGGGGAGGGTTGTACTGCAGGTAGGAGGGCTAGGCTCCACTAGGCTGCACGTGCCAGTTCGTTTTTGCTGCTCCAGTACGCGTAGCGCCTCCTGCTAATCTCGGGCTGATCACGTGTTTGTTTTGTGTGCCAGCATCGGCTTGTGGCATTCACCCGAAATGAGCAATTGCAAATGGATTCTATTACAGGACACTTCGAAGTGCCTAATAATTGCCGCGCCGGCTTGCAGTGTGACGCCTCATGAGTCGTCTAGCTTGATAAGTGGTTCGCTTGCTCGCACACATGGATACGTGTTCATGGGTGGCGCTGTGGCTGTCGTCGCTCACAAGGTGAACACCCCGGATCCTACCCACGGACAGCTATTCCTCGTCCTATGTGAGCCTGGTACGTTGAAGTATTTTATCTCTCTTCCACCGGAGGGGCGGGGGGTGTATCCATTAATCGTAAGTGTTTTTTCTCTCTTCAGTACGTCTCCAGGATATTTACCGCCGAGTGCAGCGTGCTGCGGACGATTTGCTGATGGGCCGCTCAACTCCACAAGTATGTATAACCCAGGTCGCCGCCAAGTCGGCACTCGCCGCGGCGATGCCGCGCGCCATGTCAGGGACGGTGTGCAGTGTGTGTGTGTATGTGTGTGTGTGTGTGTGTGTGTGTGTGTGTGTGTGTGTGTGTGTGTGTGTGTGTGTGGGAGTGTGTGTGCGTGTCTGCGTGTGTGACTGTGTGAGTGCGCGCCGCTACCGCAGGCGGCCAAAACTCCACGCCATGCAGCAGCACCGCGGGCCGTCGCCGCTGGACTTCCCCGGCAGCCCCGTGGCCAGGACAACCGCGGCTTCCACTACCACCGCGCGCCCACCTCCGGCTCGCTGCACGGCTGTGACTACTCGCGCAGCCGCAGCAGCTCGGCGGCCTCCTTCGACCTGCCGGGCGTGCCCGGCGGTCGCCGCATGTCGGCGGGCTGGGACTCGGGCTCCGGGTTGTGCTGCTGGGGCCGCACCTCGCGTTCCAACAGCGCCGCCTTCATCCTGGACGGCGTCCACGGCGTCCCTGGCGGCATGACGGCGCTGCGGCTGCGGCGCTGCTCGGCCGGCAAGGACTCGGACTGGCTACGACCCCACCCGGGCCACCCCGGCCACCACCTGGAAGCACCACCTGCTGCGCAGGATGGCGGCGCTGGGGCTCGGCGGCGACCATGGCAACCACCGCGACCACGGCCACTGCCCCCACGACTGCCGCTCGTGCGCGTGCTCACACCACCACGACCACCACGCGCACGCACCCACCGGGCCCCGCGCCCGCTAGCTTCGCGCAGCGCCGCAACTAGGCCGAGCTGCCCAGGAAGCCGGGGGTCTTGTTCGCGGCGGCGGCCGCGGCGTCCGCGACCCAGTCGACCGGCGGCAGGACTGAGCACGCCGCCGTGCGGAGGCTGTCCGTCCGGCGCCGGCATCCCCGAGAACATCATGAGAATGCCGCGTGGCCCCGACGGTGGCAGGGGGCTTTAGCAGGAATAACGATGTCTAAGAGGTGTGCAAGGAGCACCCCTCTACCGCCCCACAGTGGGCCAGAAGACCGGCAGGCGGCCTAAACTGTAGACGCGGTGGTTTATGTATGTACTTGTCCTTCTGTTACAGTGGCAACACGCCGTGCAGGCAGCCATCTCCACAACCAATGGCTTATTTTATGTCCGTACAAATGAGGCCCTCATGAGATTCCATGCGTCCGAGACCGGGGTTTCAATGCATTGGAAGATGGCTAATTTCGACACCACCAACAGCCCGCAATCCAGACACGCGGCCTTCTGCAGGAAGGGAAAATTGTCTATCGCTAGAAATCTGTTCCCACACTAATCAATGCGTACTGTGTGTTGTTTTAAATAAAAGAGTTAGTTGCAACAAAATTGATTTGTGCTTTTTTTTGCATACATGCCGAGGTTCAAGGTTCGAGGTTGGACTTTCAACCGCGGCTCCGTGAAGCATGCCACCGCTTTGGCCACGCGGGGATGGGCGGAGCTTGGCCCAAGCGAGGGGGCAGCCCCCCGCCCTACCGCGCCCCCCGTCGAGCCACCTCCCTTTTGGCGTGGGGTGGGGTGCCTTGACGGCATGGCCTCGTCTCCATCAATGCACAGACACCCTCGGCCACGGCCGCCGCGCCGACAGGCGGACAGACAGACAGACAGGCCCGCGCGACATGAGTGAGTTCTGCCCGCCAGAAACCACCCCAAAAAGGGCCACAAAACCCACCCCATCATGGCTCCGAAGCGGCCGGAATGGGTGGAGCACCGGCGCCAAAATTCTAGACGCGTTTTGAGCTCCTGAGTCGCTAAATGGGACTCGAACCGAACGTGATTGAAGCCCGCCTGGGTGACCGAGCTGTCAAGCCCGCCACGGCTCCGGCCTTGTCTCTCGCAGCCTCGTTCCGGAGGATCGTGTCGTCGCTCTGTCTCCGTCGCACTCATGCGGCGTTCCGCACGGGTGCGAGAGAGGAAGAGCGCGCCTTCACGATGCTCCGGAATGGCCCCAGAAGGCGGCCGAAATTCTTGACGCGTTTTGAGCTCCAGAGTCGCTAAATGGGACTCGAACCGAACGTGCTGCTGGACGTGGCCGCCGCGGTTGGTTGGGGGGGGGGCAGCTTCTGGCGGAAGGGTTGCCATTTCTGGTAAAGCTTGATTAGGCGGCGCAGCTCGTCGGGGTGCCGACAGAGACTTGCACGCGGGGGCCCCGCGTCGACGCCGGCCCCTCCCGTGAGCACGAGAGACACCCCGCCTGCACAGTTGCCACCACAGTCCCGGCGACCCTAGCGACCGCGGCCGGCGGTGGCCGCGCTGCAGCGCCGAGGTGGTGGAGGTGGAGGTCACACGCTCGGTTTGAGTCCGATATAGCGACTCTGGTCTGGACCTCAAAAGGCGTCTAGAATAGGCGTCAAGGGCTGCCCGCTCCAGGGTGGCCTCCAGGACGCCGCCGACGGACGGACGGTCGCCTTCACGCCGGCGACGACATGCACCACGGCCACAGCAGCGCCGCGGTGCGGACCTGCCAGGGCGGGGCGGGGCGGGGCGCTCCAGCGGGCAGGCAGCCCCCGCAACCGCCCGCACCGCACCACACCCCACCACCTGCAGGTCCGCCACTCGTGGCCAGGCAGCCCCCGCCCCCGCCCGCCACCGCACCACACCCCACCCCACCAGCTGCAGGTCCGCCTCTCGTGGCTGCACTGCAGTTTTGTCTTCTGAAGGCGCTGGTCACAGTGACATGGATTTTACACCTCCTAGAAACTGGGCGTGCGGATGGTGTATCGTCAAGAGCATAAATCTTCCCGACGCTATACCGGCGCTGTGGGTCACGCCACAATGCACACTGAGGAGACCTTACTGCCGCACGCCGCCCGGACAGTTCGTCCAGATCTCCTTCTGCGAGAAGCGTACTCGCATGATTCTAGCACCTCAACCGCTACCTCAATTGCCGCTGAAGGGGGAGTGTGAGCTGGTTGCCAGGTGCGCATCACTAGGCGAGGCGCACGAATTAGTGCGCCGCTGCATCCGCACTTTCTCAACACAAGAAAACCAACAGATCGACGAGGTAAGCCAGTCTGTGGTTGTGTTTGTGTGTGTGCGCGTGTGTGTGTGAGTGCGAGAGCGGTTGTGCCCTTGTCCATCCGGCTTCAGAACGGTCATTCATATTTCCAGGACCCATATTTCACGGAAGTTCTGAAGTACGCGACCGAGTTCTACGGATTACTCTTCTACCTTGACAATGTGAACCTGTACAAGCTTGGCATTGATCAGGGAAAATTCCGTAAGCTGCTGCGCACCTTCAGTGTGGAAAGCTGGGGTGACCTTGAGAGTATCCACCAAAGACGCTGTCATGCCATCGCGTCATCTGCAGCCCGCCGACTAAACTTCTAGGTAAGTAATGCCGCTCGTGTAATCTCTCATTTGCGGGGGCGGGGCAAGGCGGGGCGACGGCGCGGCGTCGCGACGCCCCGACCGCATGAGTCCTCTTCGGTGACTGTGGAGGTAGAACGCGTCTAGAGCAACAAAGTAATTGGAACACGGCAGACTTTAGGTTAGCCCGAGGACCGGCGCGGTCTAGAACTGCGCCGCGGCCGCGAGCAGCCCCGGGGCGCGTCGGGGACGTGCCCCGAACCACCGACCGAAACGCCTCGCCCGCGACCGCGGCAACAAGTTGGCTATAGCACCGCGGGGCACCTGACCCGCCCTCGCCGACTTCCGCCACGCCCTGGCACCGCGTGACCAGCGTCCTACACGGTTGAGGCCGGCAGGACGGTGCAGCAACGTGGCCTCGGGGACGGGCTGGGCTGGGCACGCACGTAATCAGGAGATTACTCGTTCGGGGGTGGAGCTAAATGTAGTAACGCGGTCGGCTGGAGGCCGGTCGGCCGGGCACTGTGGACGATGCGGCTCTTCAATTATGTTAATGCGCCCAATTTGTGTGTCTGCAGGTCGGAGCACCCCGTGCCGGCCACGACAGCATCGCTGCCCCTGCAGTGCGACGCCGCGCCGCGACGGGATGGCGACGTGAGCATGGCCCGGCGCCATGCCGAGGATGACGTCGGCCGCGCCGTCGCTCATGGCGTCCAGCGGCGTGCCGGCCGGTGTGGGGGCGGCGCACCACGGGAACGACCCCCGCGGCAACCAGAACTACCACCAGCGGCTACTGCCGCTGCCCTCGAAGCCGCCGCAGCCTAGCCGCTCTGTGGTGGTGGAGGCGTTAGCGCGAACGCGGCGCGACGCGACCGAGGCCGTGATGGTGGTGCCGGTGAAGCCGACGGGGCGCGCGCCGCCGCCGTCCGGCCAGACGCCCCAGCTGCCGGACCAGCCGCCCGTGGCGTCAACGGCAAACTTTTATTTTTCAGAAATCCGGTTTCTTTGTGTTTCTCTCATTTGCAATAAAAAGTTGTAGTTAATATGTTAGATATGCGGAAAAATATTTTTACCAGAAATCATGCGCGAGAGGATTTCTCCCCAAATGTCGACCAAATCAAAACGTGTAAAAATTCGAATAGTGACACCAAACATGCATGAAAAACTGGAGAGAGAGAGAGAGAGAGAGAGAGAGAGAGAGAGAGAGAGAGAGAGAGAGAGAGAGAGAGAGAGAGAGAGAGAGACGTGCCTCGTCGGAGGCACATGGATTTGAAAACAAAGCTTCCGACCGACCGTCCGTCCGTCTGTCTGTCTGGCAACTTGCAGCGTGGCCAAAGCCGGCACGGCGGCACTGCCTTGGAAGGTAATTGTCCACGCACTGGTGACATGTGTCGCTGCAGCTAAGCTTTTGTTGGGGAAACTATTGCATTGAGTATGCGCCTCGCCAGATGGGGCGGACGCGGCAAGGCCTTTCCTTGGGGTTCCTTGAGTCCCCGCGACGTGCTCCCCCAGGCTTCCCGGCCCCAGCCCCAGCAGCCGGCGGCCGCATCACCAGGACCGCGGGCCGCCGCTGCTGCCGGACGAGCCACCCGTGGCGGTCGCGAACGGCACGCCCAGGTCGCGGTCGATGGGACGACGCCTCAAGGACACCCCGTCGAGGACCCTGCCGAGTACGCACAGGCGCCGATCGCGCATCCTGCAGCCCCGCGAGCAACGGCGTGACGGGGGTGGTGTGCGCGCTGCACGGCGAGCGGCACGGCCGGCACAACGACGCTGCCGACGGGGCCCGCGGGGTGGCGCAACGGGCAGCCGGTCAGCCGCCAGCAGCCTGGACGCCCAGCTCGCCGTGCTCAGGAAGGAGATGCTGAGTGCCGGCCCCGGCCTGCGAGTGCGACAGGGACTCTGTCTCTCTCGCACTCGCGGGCCGTTCGGTAGGGGCTTGACAGACAGCAACACAGTGCGCCCACTGTTCGGGATCTTCCTGCAGTGCGGCTCGGACGACTTGCACGCACGACGGCCACACTGCTGCCGCCGGCCAGCCATGAGGGAAGGCCCAGCCGATACCAAAGCCAAGTCCCAATGCACGGCCAGAGCGCGCGGCGGCACAGAGCACGCCGTCGAACGGCTCAGCCTCCACGCCAAAGAGGGAAAGGATGTGCAGCGCGACGCACGAACCGGCCTACTCGAACACAGAGGTCATAACGCCGATCCGCGACACCGCCGCACGTCCAGGGCAGGACCAATCCAGCACAGAGAGAACGACGCACCCCTCGCGGGGCGGCCCGCAGCCAGGACGCGTTGGGCGCCGCGCTCTGCCTTGAAGAGCACAGTCGGCCCCACGACATGGAGCACCTGCTGCTGCCCGACCACGGCGCCGCCGCCAAACGCCCGAGGGGTGGGACGTGTGCGCACTCGCTGCCCCTCACGACAGCTTCACGCCGCCACGTCCGGGCCCAGCACCCGCTGCGGACACCCCCTGAGGCCGCTGCGTCTCTCTCCCCCCCACAGGACAGCCCCTGAGTGCGAGAGGGACACAGCGACGAAACCGATTCGCGGAATCAGTCAGCCGCGACGGAGCGCGCTCGAAATCCGACACAACACGACGGGCGGGAGAAACGACATAAACAACGATGCTGCCAACTCAATGTTTATCAGTGGGTCACTAGACTGCTGCAGATTAATTATCCCACTTGTGTCATATCGGTTTCTATTTCCAAAAAATGTGGCAAACAGGGTTCACACCAAAGCAAAGCAGTGACATTGTAGTCAAGCAGGATGGGGAGGATGCAAAGTAACGGCCGTGTGTTGGCAACGGCAATCGCAGACGCCCCTCCAACAACAACAAACGCAGTATGAGGAAATCCGTCCAGCCACAAGGTACGCACGGCTGCTACTATTTCATCACATTTTTTAAAATAAACTTTAAAGGTAATCTGACCATTGTTTGGGATGTTCCATGCAGAAATTAACACCAAAAGCAAGAGATCAGTACCATGGAGGCACTAAGGGAGGAGGAGGAGGAGGGCCAGGGGGGCCGCACCCCGCGCCCCGCGCCAGCCGAGTCGCGGAACGTCAGTAAGTAGACATGTTCCTTCCCGTAATGGTAGTCTCCACGATATGTTCGAGGATGCCTGCAGTTCACTGGCAGCCCTAAACATGACACAGCATAACTGGACGAAGATCAAAGAATGGGTCACAGGTGGCTGCGGTCAACAGGTGTGACAATGTTTTTTTTTCCTTCTTCTAGTGATGTGGACGTTGGCTGTCGCGGGGACGGTGGTGGCTGTCACCCTGGCACTCCGCCTAAGGTGAGGTATTTGAACGCAATGCAAGGACTCTGCCAGATATTTCAGTCACTCCAACCCGCAGACCAAAATTTAGCATTAGGTCACGGGTATTCAACGGGTGATTCAACGGGTATCACTAGAACGTACCAATGAAAAGCTGGAAAGCTCAAATGATACCTGGGCTATTCATAAATTTCTTCATTTGACAGATTCAGCATGAATATGTCGCTTCCGTTATTTTTTATAGTTAATTGTGTTTGCACATTTCTCGCTCGTACTTCTTCTTTTGTACGAGATGTAAAGAAGTCACAGTTGCTTCACAAATTATTGTAGGTAGTCGTTTGTCTGTCACAGGCAAATTTGTCCCAAAGTATAGCAACTGTCATTCCTAATATAGTTCACCTGAAATTTGAGCCAAACATGAGGTCATTTTAGAAACTCATACTCAAGGTGGACTTTTGACCTTCTCGGTTGAATTCTATACAGCTCTCCACAATGTAACTACTTATAAAAGGATGAAATAAGCTGCATTTATGTTTAATAAATGTCAGGTAAAGTGATCACATAGAAATGTGTTAGTTTCTTAAACGTCAGGTAGGGGTGAAAATGCTAGATCCCAAACTCAAATCGCGTGGCTTTCAAACATGATGTCAAATGACTTCATAAAGAAATGATGCATACCAACATGACTTCAAATTCATTCGTCCGCTTAAACACAGGGAGCAATTTGCATTTTTATTTGAAGGAATGTGATCTATTGAAGAGGTTGTCTCTTTGAATTGTTAAATAAATCAATATTCGGTCTAAAACAGGTGTAGAGCCTCTGCACCGTAAAGTTTTTGGTTCTCGCGCTAAATAACCTAAAGGGTGTACTGGGTGCATGCACTTACAGCACCTCAGTGTGAAGGTGCTGACAGAAAGCAGTCAGGGTTTTAGAACGAGTTGGTGAAGCATTTCCTTTTGTAACAATACCAATTGTTTCTTGGTTTTCAGGAGCATCAGAATCATCAGCGCAGCCTTTGAAGTGGGGGCCACTTTCGGGCCGAAATAAATGTTATTGTTATTAATTAGACTTAACTTCTTACTCCTTTCGTCCCACCACCAAAACTTCAAATTACTTCACTGGAAACGGCCCAAAACACCATCCCCACAGGTTAAAAAACATTTCCAATTTTGATGTGTGTCAGTTTTATTAATATGCATAACACTACTAAAAACATCAGTACCAGTGGCACAGAAACACCAACTACATGTAACAGCTGTGATGAGTAACATGAACAATGGTAATTTTAATAATACAAATGACAACCACATAACATTTTATTTAACATGCACAGTACACCTGACACATTGTTACCAATGAGATTAAACCAACACGAGACCAATCACCAGTTCTATAATGTTGATTTTCTGATGAACCGACACTGAGCACGACTCCACGAACCACAACCGATACGAAGTAGGACTCATGGTGAATGAATGAATGCAGTCATGAACCACACACACACCTGCAACACGACAACTGTATGAGACTCTCACTTTTACTCACAATAGCCATTCAGCAACGGCAGCAAATCTCACCGGTGATTTTCTGCCTGTTTCCTTTTCCAGTAGTGGGTGATGGACCTGAAACAAGATTACAGTGGTCGATTTAAAATGGCAACATGTGACATGGTAGGACAGGCTTCAAAGGAAAGAGGAACCAAGTTACGATTGAGATGATTCTTACCTTTTTTCATTGCCTTCGCTTCAGAACACAATCAGAAGTAAACTTTGACAGGCGCCCATAACCAAAAACCGTTGTAAGAAATGTTCCATCGTTAGCAGTTCCGGGAACAGGACGATCGGAATCTGGAACACAGTGCCACCTAATAAGCCTCCCTACCTACGAAGGCAGACCAGATAATCCAGCGACACAAGCAAAATGACGTAAACCACACTCTCACCAACTTTCGATTTCTGTACTGTACTGGACGACGACCTGCCCACGCTGCCATGCTCCGCCCCCACACTCCCACACCACCGACACTGCCTCCGCGTTACCAACTGTGCACAACGCATGCAGTGTAGCCGACACGACCTGTGGAATCCCTACGAATTTGATGGCAGGTTATGATAAGTGGAGATAAGTGAGAAGTGGCTATAAGGAAGTCGAACGCGACACATGTTTTTCATTTCTATGGAGTACGTAAGCCGGGCAACTTTAATTCTTCATGTTGGTAGCAGTTTAATTACGAAGTCGTCTGCTACTGAATGCCCATGAAACGATCTGTTCGATGGAGGTAAGAAAATATTAGCCCATTTTTAATGATTTCCGATTTGATTGCCAGTTAATGAAGGTGGCTGGCATGTTGTTTAAACAAGGGCATTGGGACTCGTAAACTTTTCTTCCGAAATTAAGTAAAACTTCGGTTTTTTATTGATGTACCAAAATGGCAGTTGCTACCTATTTTGGTTAATATTTTATTTTTACACATAAGAATATACAAATGGGACCGAAAGGGGCACCAGGGCATCCCTGGCTTCACCATGCACCGAGTCATACCCTTCAGCACGTTTCATTTGACAGCTTCCCTTACTTTTCGCGCAAGACCTGACAACCGTTTTGTGCACTTGTTCTGTTTCAGGCAGTAATACTTGTCCCACATTGCAAGAACTACACTCAAAGCGATGACAAAATCGTGCGGAGGAGGCGGGTCAAAAGCAGACGGAACTTTCTAAGGAAAAGAAAATATTGGTACACAGTGAAACCAGTGGGATCGTTTCTGGGCTGGCCTTCAGATGCAGAAACGGCCAGTGAATTTCATGGTTTCACGAAAGACAGCATTAATCATTCTCAACTACGTTTGCACCAGACCTTAGCCTATTCCATGTCTGATGGCAATGATTTAGTTAGTTACCCAACTACAGTGACATCCATTTCATTGCATTCTGATGGATATGTTTCAACTTTGAAGGTTAGTGGTTACTCGTGGAATTTGGTTGTTCAAGCACAAACGTAATGCAACCTAAAATGTTTTCAGGTTGTGCCATTGAAAAGGAGGGTAATGACTGTTTTGTCACTGTTTGATGGCATCAGTGGAGCATACTATGTTATCCACGATAGGCTGAAGATTTCAACAAAATACTTTGCAAGTGAAGTAGATCCTCTCGCTATGAAAGTCTCACAGGAACGATATCCCGGCAGCATTGTGCAATTAGGCGATGTGCGTTTCATTACAAAGGACACACTTGCTGCGATTGGCCACATAGATTTGCTGATAGGAGGCTCGCCATGTAACGGTAAGAAAGACAAAGTTGTTGGAGCAATGGTGGCAACAACATCACCAACCAGTTGACCGTGATTGCAGAATTCAGCCTCGTAAATCCCAATCGCAAGGAATTTGAACCCCACTCGTCGGGGATCCTTCTGTTCAGTTTTGTCAAGATCCGTGACATTCTGTTGAAGCAGGCTGGACAGGGAGGCAGACCATTCTTTTTCTGCTACGAGAACACAGCTCATTGTAGGAAGTCGGTCAAAGACCGAATGACAAAAGAATTGGGTGTAGAAGCAGCAGTTATATGTCAGAGTTCGCTCACTCCAACAAGGTAAGCAACTGATTGTTGTATAATGCTTACCATTACTTATTTAGACCTTGTGCACATTCATCTTAATCAGGCGGCGGCGCAATTATTTTTCCAATATCCCTGGAATTCATGAGCTGGCAACTAAGTTGTCCATGACACAAACAGACAAGACCCTCCAACACTGTGTCGGGCCGTACCACCTGGCAACCAGGAACATTGCCAAGACAATAACTTCAAATGCCTCAAATCAACAGCGTCCTCTGATGTGTATCAAAGATAAAAAAATGGTTAATCCATCAGTCAGAAATTTGGAGATGTGGCAGGGATTGCCTCCAGGATACACAGACTGTGGTATTACAAACTGCCAAAGGAAAAAATTGTTATCAAAGGGCTTTGCCATTGATGTACTTGTGGAAATTTTGAAACCGCTCACAGAGATGTATCAATGTTGTAATAACTGAATTTGAGGCACTTGGTTATAAAAGTGTGCAGGTGCATTTCAGAAATACATCTGCAAAGAATAACATTGCTAATAAAATCATCAGGAATTCCCATTTGTGAAATGCACTTAATTCTCCGCGTGAAAAGACAGTACCTGGTAACTGATGGTTCAATGTATCTATCATATTGTTTAAGTCACATAAAGTTTGGTGTAAGTATTGTCAAAAACTCTACTCTGCACTTCAAAGGAAAGCTATTAAATAAATGTTTGTTTAAACATCCCCATCGTATGAGATTTACAATTGTGTACAGCTGTATAAATGAATACCTGTCAATCATGAACAAAAATTATACAGCCCACAATAGAGTTTTACTCTTAGAAAATTCTATGAAGACAACACAAATAAATATCTCCATTTGTATTAATTATGTCATTTTGATATGTTCGCTGGAAAATAATACAGTAACAAAATGTGTTGGTGATCCGCTCTTTATTTTTTTGAAATGTTTCTTGGCTGCTCAGTGACTCTTAAGGGAATTATGAAAAGAACATACTGTCTGCATCAGGTATGCTTTTAAATGTCAAAGAATACAAGCAGATTACGTTTTCAGTGGAGCAGCTGACAAGATGGCAAACAAGGCAAAAAGGTCACACATTTCAAAGGAAAGTGAAAGTTGAAAGGTCAAGGGAAATGGTACTTACAAAATAACGATTATGTTAGCAATATGTTTGTCAAAGCCAGACATGGATTTAGAAACATGTGCAACATATCCAAAGTTTTACAAAGTTGTGGTCAGAATTGAACAGCACATCAGTTACAAATTATCATATCCATTAACGCATATGGTGATGCTGGCGGTTGACCAAATAAACAAACAAGCACACAGTGCGAACATAAATGCCAGTACAGAATTAAAAATCCAAATAAGACAGACAACACATGATATAAAGGCTGAACAGACCACCAAAATGACTTTGCACTTATCACAACTTACTTCAAACTGAAGTGAACAACCAACATGTTAAAGAGAAATATCATTTGGCATAACAAACGCAAAAAAACTTCCTCAATTGACTTTGCACTATCACAATATAATCAACAAATATTCAACATGCTTCAATACAACAAATGTAAAACTGAACATAGTCAAAGATCCTCCACACACCCATGACAAGAGACAGGACAACTGAACGCTTGTGATTTGATCCTGGAACAGAGGATAATCGCTAGTCAGAAACCAACATGATTCGAAGTAGGTTTCAAAACGTGAACTTGCACCACCACTAGAACCGACTTAACTCACCTATGGCTAGGGTAGATCATGCTCCAAATTCATCACATAGAAGCCACCAAGATAGCACTCTTGTTCTTCCTGGTCCTTGCCGTCCCAGAGCGAATGAAGCAGGTTTTCCACATCCTCCGGAGAGTAAGTTGGGTATTCCGCTGCGAAGCGCTCCCGGTGCTTGTCGAAAAATACTTCTCGATTCTCACGAATTCGCTCTTCCCTCAGCTTCTTGCGGCTTTTCCTTGGCTGAAACAAAGAAACAAAATGTCACCGAATGTGAAAGGAGGAAAACATAACCCAACTTAACCGGCCACCTGACACAACCTTTTTAACGGGAAAGGATGATGCCACGTTCAATTTTGGCAGGTTGACCCGGCACTGGTACAGGGCAGTCACACTAGACCACATGCGTACAGTGAGGCGCTCCAACCGCACCGAGCAATCCATTATTATGCAGAACACAAAAACAAGAAAGGACCTGAGCGCGATTCAGTGTCAGGAGAGGCACAACATTGAAAAGAAGTAACAAGCGCCAAACTCTCCCGCATCATGAAGAAACGAACCTGAGTCTCCTGCCTCCTTATGGCTTTCAGAAGAGGGGCTTTCTTCATTTGTCTGGATTAATTCTGGCACTTGGGCAGTCGAAATGAGTTCCTCACGTTCTGAAACACAAATAAAAGACGTCACCTATTTGTTCCAAAAGGAATGGTTGTGTCGGCGGAAGTGAGGTGAAAATTGCCTTTGCAATGCGTTCAGCTCCACTGAAAAGCCTGTGTGAGACCAGGGTCAGGTTCCTAAATATCTGTGCAAAGCGCAAAGCTGTCCCAAAAGGCCTGTGTAAGACCACGTTCAGGTACCCAAACGTCCGTGCGAGGCATAAGCCTGTACTGAAACACCTGTGTGAGACCAAGATGAGGTACCCAAATGTCTGAGCAATGCACTGAGCTGTCCCAAAACGCCTGTGTAAGTCCAATTTCTGGTACTTTAATGTTTGTGCAATGCGCTTCTAAGTTCATAACACGTTTTCCTACGTTTGTATGTGTCGACAACGGGTGTTTCACACTTTGAAGTGTAGGACAGTGCTTTCTCCAACCTTTAAAGCGTCGAAAATTGTGCTGTACTCATTTGACAACTTGCCAGCAGAAAATGTTTGGACTAGGCAGTCTAACACTCTTAAGTGTCTACAAGCACTGTCTGACATTTCCAAGAGTGGACAAAGCATTGTCTTACACTTACATGTGCAGGACAAACAACCTCGGCATCTTTAAGTGTGAGACATTGGCGTATGCACTGAATTGTAGTTACTCGTTTCACACTTTAGTTTGCAGGTAAAAGTCAACATACCAGCCAACTGTTGAGGTTCTGATGCCTCCTTTTTCACATGTTGCTCTTCTTCATTTTTCAGAGGCAGAAGTTGGTTTTTTCCTTCCGTATTTGATCCCAAGGATATCTCCTCTTTTTCCTTTGCCAGCTTCTGAATTTTTTGTTCGACAGTTAAATCAGCATCACCTGCACAGTACAGAGCTTTGAACGAGGGGCCTCGGTCAAGGAGCCCAGAAAAGGAAGACTCGAACATGGAGCCCCAAACAGAAAGCTTCTAACAGGAAACCTCGAACTGGGACCCTCAAACAGGAAGCCTCGAACGGGAAGCCTTAAACAAGGAGCCTCTGACGGGGCATCGAACAGGGAGCCGCTAACGGGGAGCCTCGAACAAGTAGCCTTAAACAAGGAGCCTGGAACAGGGAGCTTCGAACGGGGAGCCTCGAACGGGGAGTCTCTAAAGGGAGCTTTGAATCGAACAGGAAGCTTTGAGCAGGGAGCCTCGAACAGGTAGCCTTTAACAAGGAGCCTCGAACAGGGAGCTTCGAACGAGGAACCTCAAACAGGGAGCCTTAAACGGGGAGCCTCCAACGGGGAGCTTTGAACAGGGAGCTTCAAACAGGGAGCCTTATTCAAGGCGCCGCGAGCAGGGAGCTTCGAACGGGCAGCCTCGAACAGGGAGCTCTGAACGGGGAGCCTCGAAAAAGGAGCATTGAGCGAACAGGGAGCTTCGATCGGGAAGACTCGTACAGGGAGCTTTGAACAGAGAGCCTTAAACGGGGAGCCTCGAAGGGGGACCCACGAACGGGGAGCCTTGAAGGGGGAGCGTTGAACGGGAGCGTTGAAGCCTTGTCCTGACCCTCTGTCCTGACCTTAACCATGACCCCCTGTCCCGACAGCCACCAACCACTGAGACACCTACCAATAGTAGCAGCAGGTTTAATGGCTTGAATCTTGAGTGTAGCGGGCGGCTGCCGGACGCTCTTCCGTTGATGTTCCGAGCCATCTTTAACAATAGAAAGGTAAATTGAAACTTCATTTAATGCCAAGAAAATGAAAAGCAATTTTTTTTTGTGAGGCCAGCTGCTTTTGCGTGCTCAAACAGCTTACCTGAGGAAACATCTTGCTGCTCATCTTCTTCGCTGGATGACTCAGAAGAAGAACCAATTTGGTTTCGCATGCAAAAACCAGCATCTTTACTGAAGTCAGCCGTGTTCTCAGAGTCAGATTCAAAGTCATTCTTAATGGGTTTCCTTTTTCTGAATCGGCCGTCCTTTTTTATAGCAGAAGCTGATGGGGAGAAAAAAGTAAGGACATTTTTAAGTACCAAGAGAAGTGCAAAACAATGAATAAGAACTACGACTTAGGCCGGGTTTTACGTACTTAAGAATCTAAATTGCGAAAAAAACCTACCGAGGGAAGCCTTATCCGGGGTACTGCTTCAGAGGAGGTTACGGTGATGGGTAGTTCGCCCTTTGCAATGAGTCTGGAAACTGTAACAAGAAAGAAATGTTCATAAATATTAATTATTTAAAATACTCATTCAGTTTTTTCATTTAAATTGTTTTTTTATAGAGAACCATTTTTTTAAGGAAAAGTTAGAGCCAATTTGTGCTTATTCAAAAAGCTAGTTTCATCAAGGGCTAGGTTTCTAAGGGTGGTAATGACGTTAATGACTTTTAAATACACCAACTGAGATTAAAATCGAATTGGGCTAAAATACGAATACAGCTACACTTACCAAGAAATTTAGCAACCTTCTCCTTTTTAAAAGTTTTGCAGTCCAGGCAGACCCGCTTCTCAGCCAAACCCTCTCTTGCAGCTTCGACAACGTCCGAAAACCCAGGAAGTGAAGAGATAGGGCAGGTGCAGGTAACGCACCGTTGCGCGCTTGAGGGACTGTTGTCCTCTCCCATGCCAGCTGCGCACTTAGCGTGAAATTGGCCAAAACCTACAAAAAAAGCATTAAACAAAACTGACGAGAGCCAATTTGCACCAGGTTTCCTGCGCGCACTATCCCAGGACTGGGGTTCGAATCCCGGTAGGGTAAAATGAAACCGAAACTTTTATTTTTAATTTTTTTGACGTTCCAAAAATATTTTGAGGGTGTTGATAGCAAAAATGAATTTCACATTAACCACAAACTTAGGTTTCAGTTTCACTACGGCCAAAAGTGGTCAATAACTTTAATTTCAAAATTGACTAATGGTTATTAAGGGTGTTGAACCCGAAAATGATATCCATTTGGACACTGGCCCTAACATTGCAAGTTTGATGTGTTTGAAAACGTTTTTAAGGGTGCTGATAACGTAAATAGTAATCACTTACACCAACTCAGATTAGAATCAGAATCACCTTACGGAGTCCCCTACCTTCGAAAAGAAAAGATGGCGTCTTGTTCACCCCTGCAAGACCTACAGGTAGATAAGACCTAGTTATTGCGAGTTAAGAAAATATTACAGGAGGACCACCCGGGGAAATGCAAGGGACCTGTCGGATTCTACTTGTTCTTGAAAACTTTTGACAACCCACAAAGCCCTCAAGGAGATCCAAATTGCTCCTTTTTGCAACCCAGTTGGGCCTTATTGAAAACTATCTTCCCGACATCTACGAACTACGACCTTAAAAAAGGTTCCCCTTGGGATCCCTGGGTTCCCTCAGAACCCTTATTTGTTACCTTTCTTGGGTAAATTGTGACACCTACCGATTATGTCTTTAGCGTCGGGAGCTGCCACTGCCACAGAGATGGAAGGTTTAGCCTCAGGAGCCGTCACTTTCTCAAGGGCTGTCACTTTCTCAAGGAGAAAGGATTTTTCCTCAGGAGCTCTCACTTTCTCAGGTGGGGGAACTGTCTGGGGTTCCGCGCTGACATTGGAAGCTGAAACAAAAAACCCGAAGAGTTCACTAATGGAAACCAACCTGTGGTCCACACTTAGGAGAGTAGCTGGCCTATGAGGAGTTACACGCTGTGAAGCGTGGACCACAGCTTGGTCCACGTTTCCTAGCGTGGACCATCCGTGGTCCACGCTTCCTACCGTGGACCATTCGTGGTCCAGGTTTCCTAGCGTGGACTTTGTCCACACTTGGATTAGCAGTGTAAGTTGCTAACATGACGGATAACATTTCAATCGTGAAATTACGTTAGACGTCTCCACCGCCGTGTGGGCCCTGCTAAGGGCAAACCCCAGCCTCATTGGCTAAGGTCAGCTCTCCCTGTCTTTTCCCAACTCAGATAGCAGCCATCCTTTTTTGATGACCTTTCTTTTGTTGCTAGCATAGGGACCCTCTTTGAAGAGTTGACAACTTGCTGAAGGCAAACATGGTTGACCGAGATGCACTGAGAAAATACCTTTAATGGGTAGAAATTAAAGGAAAGTCTTGTGGAAGATGGGAGAATACTATCTTATTGATAGTTGATAACAGAGTACAGTGGCACTAGAGAACCAAAAAATTACATGCCTTAATTTTATGGAGTGCATCACTACTGTTGTCATGGCCCCCTGTCCCGTAAGTATGGGAAACATTCAAAAGAAAACGTGGTGAAAGTTATACAATTCCGAAAAATTTTAAGGGTGCAGAAGGTGGCTTGCATCTTTTTATTTGTTGCAACGACAGCATAAACCCCGACGCCTTTGAGACAAGCCGTGACACTAGCAAGAGTCCAACAAGCCGTTTGTCTCACTTGCAAGTGTGAACAAGCCTTGTCTTATACTTGCAAGTGGAGGACATGCCGTGTCTCACACTAGCACGTGTCGAACGAGGCGTGTCTCACACTAGCAAGTGTCGAAAAAACCAAGTTTCCCACTTGCAAGTATGGGCCAAGCCGTGTCTCACACTAGCAAGTGTCAAACAGGCCGTGTCTCGCAGTACCAAGTGTCGAACAAACCGCGTCACACAGTATCAAGAGTCGAACAAGCCGAGTCTCACACTTGCAAGTCCACATGTTGGACAGACGTGGTTCACACTTGTAAGTTTGTAACAAAATGTCCCTCGCCTACAAGTGGGAGACTGCACCACACTTGGACTTGCAGTTAATCCAAACGTCACTGCGTGACCAGCCCACTGCGATAGCGAGGACGCCGTAGCATCACACCGTAACCGGCGCACAAAAAGATAATGACCTCCCTAGTGAAACAGCTTGACCAATTTAGCGTTACAGCGTGACTTCGCTTCGCGCTACTAAAACTGTGGCGGTAAGGAGACTATAACTCAAGCTCGATAAAATTCTTACGGGCAACCTATTTTTAACTAAAAATTAACAAGTGGGACAGCTTAAGCTTAGTCCCGGAGGGTTCGCGGGTCACACCGTATGGTACCGAGACATTTATGCACAACATGTTCCATGTACCGGAACGTCGTAGCATAACGACGCGTGGTACCGAGACGTCTGTGCCGGACAGTGGCCAAGTACCCGAACATCTGTGCGTTACAAGTGGTACCCAGACATCTGTGTGACACAGGGGCCATGTACCAGAACGTCTGTGCGTTACAACGAGCGGTACCGAGACGTCTGTGCTAGTAGGGTGTCAAGTCCCAGAACGTCTGTGCGTTTCGATGAGCTGTACCGAGACGTCGGCCACAGTCAACAGGTCCATCACAGCTGTGCTGGATAGGTGTCAAGTATCAGAATGACTGTGCTGTACTTAGAACGGTACCAAAACACCCTTTCTGAGGCCAAGTCCAAAATTCCCTCATTCCCAGAAGTTAAGTCCAAAGACCCCTCATTTTCCGAAACTAAGAGCCTCTCTGTCACAGATGGATGTCTGTGGAAACAAACCTGAGGCAACCGCGCTTTTCTTTATGGGGTTCACATGCCCAAGACAAGAAGCAGAGCCAAGAACTTCAGTCGGCTCAGTCAACAGTGGAATCTCAGCAGAGGGAGCATAATTCTCAACACCTGAAACACAAACAAAAGACGTCACAAACGTTGTACCACAATGTTCTCACAACAATAGTATCTGGCGATTTTAAGGCCTAAATAGACGATGCCCGTCCATCGGGGAGAGAGCATAAGCCTCTAGAAAATAAGGGCCGTCAGCAAGACTCTGGGCGTGCGCCCGGAAGGTGGGCAACCCACCGTGCAGCGGCTGGGCTTCCCTCGCCGCTGGCACGGTGGCGGTGTGCGTCGATGTAGTACACGCGGCGGTGTGCACAGGTCGGACTAAACGGAGGTCGCATAAAAAGTAGGTCGGACAAAACGGAGGTCGTACAAAAAAATTTGGTGCACGGAGGTCGGGAGGAAGTGCAAAGGTCGTACAAAATGAGGTCGTACAAACGATGTACCCCGCGCCCCCCGCTCGTTGTCCCCGTGAAGGTGGTCGGCGCGTCCGACTGCTGGCGAGTCCAGGGACCTGGGCGCGGCGTGACGTAGCTTCTCGATCCCTGGAACACATCAAGCCAGAAGGATTCGGGCGGGCAGGACACTCGGGGGAGCAAAGTCACACTAGGTTAAGGAATGCACTCAGTTTAGTCACAGGGCAGCAGTCACAGGGCGGGCAGCATCACATTCTCTGCGAATTGCCGCCTCTGTGACACATGCTCGACATAGATGCGGATGGAGTCCGCGACGCACTTGCGCTTCACGGCTCGGACGGAGTGCGGCAGGATCATGAGCCCCCGCGCCAGCACGGGGCGTCGTTGGCTAGGTCCCCGGCTGCAGAAGACGATGGCTTGCGCCGACGTCGCGAGGCCCCGGCCCCGTAGGTGGTCGACGAGGTGGTGGTACTTGCTCTCCTTGTAGCGGCGCGCCAACTCCAGGGCGCACCGCTTCTACAGGGCGTACCGCTTGTTGAACGGGCAGCCCACGTCCTTGATGGTCGCCGTCCGCAGGCCCTCGTCGATGACGACCAGGTTGGTCTTGTCGTCGGATCCGGAGCCCGCGACGGTCCTCTCCAGCTTGGTGTTGCGGCGGACGGCCTCGAGCAGGACCTCGACGACGTTCCGCCGCACGGCCCGGTGCCGGTTGTTGATGGCGATGGAGTGGCGGGCGAAGCAGTGGTTGAGGACGTGCGCGGTGGTCTCCTCGGGGTGGCTGCACGCCCTGCAGGACTTGCCGCGGCCCTGGACGTCCCGGATGCAGCCGTTGAGAAGCCGCACGCCGAGGCGGGCGCGGTGCACGAAGCGCTAGTCGCAGTACCGCATGGACTGCTCCGCGCCGTGGAAAGACGGGACGCGGCCTCGAACACCTTGCCCTGATCGGGCTTGGCCGGGATCCTCGAGGACCCAGCGTATCTGCCGGAGCCAACAGGACGAATGGAGGCGCGGGGCTGACGGCGACGACGTCATGGAGTGGTGGCTACAGCACATCAAGTCCGCCATCTGCCGACATGCTGTTAAGTTCACCATGGAGTGGCGAAGGGACTGTCGTAACAAAGTTTTGTTTTTGCACGAGCTGCTGCAGGAACTTGTCAACGCGTCGCCGCGCCCCGCCGGCCACGTTGAGCTCATCAAGGAGATCAAGGCCGGGATCCTGAAATTGCACTCGTCCCCTCCACGCTACCTGACCCTTCCGCACCCATACCACCGCTCCGCCTCACCCCCGCAGGCATGGTCAGTGACGTATTGATGCAGCAGTAGCACGCTGTCAGTAAGTGAAGCTCCTGGCGTTCAGGACTGTACATCTGCATCTAGGACTCTGCTGCCGTTTGCCGTCCCCTTCCACCGCACAGTGGGCCAGAAGACCGCGCAGGCGGACAAAACACGCGTTTTGAGCTCCAAAGTCACTAATTGGGACTCGAATCGAACGTGTGACCCCACCAATGGATTGCTCTTTGAAGGAGGAATCCTTAGGTAGGGTCACGTGTTCGATTCGAGTCCCATATAGCGACTCTGGAGCTCAAAACGCGTCCGCCTGCACGGTCTTCTGGCCCACTGTGCACCGCCGCCGTCGGCCGCCGACCACTGGGCTTGCCTATTGGTCCGGCACTGCGTTGGACACGCCTACCCAGGCTCACATTACCATGGGTGTTACCATGGCCACCGGATGCCCATGGTCACCTATGGTCATCCATGGCCACGCCCCATGGGACAGGGTGGCCATTGTAAATTGCTCATGGTCAGAAGTGCCCGTGGCTGTTTTGGTCCATGGACGATGTAGCCCATGGGTGTTCGAGGCCATGGGTGTTCGAGGCCATGGGTGTTCGAGGCCATGGGCGTTCGTGTTTATGGGTCTTCGAGGCCATGGGCGTTCGTGGTCATGGGTGTACACAGCCATGGGCGTCCTAGCCCATGGGTGTACACAGCCATGGGCGTCCTAGCCCATGGGTGTTTGTGGCCATGAGCATTCTAGCCCATGGGTGTTTGTGCCCATAGGTGTTTGTTACCATAGGTAGCGGGCCGATGTTAATTACAGGAACTTAGGATAGCAAGTTACAAAGAATGTATGTTTGAACAATTCTTTATGCAATACACAAGGAACAAATCAATCTGAGAGAGTAAAAAGTATGAACTTAAGATGGCAAGTTATACAGAAAGTTATTCTTGAACAATTATAAATGTAATACAAGGTAGGTTTACGCCAGACCGTGTCTTGTCGTAACAGGCTTCGCGATGCTGCGCCAGTTACGACAATCCACGCCTGGCGTTACACCTACCTTGGCCTGCGGCGCTTCCCTGCTTGCCTTCGGCAAGCTGTCTCAAGGATTTTTGAGGCATTGAGTAATGCACCACGTGAAATCTGCAAAAAAATTTTTTAGTCGGTCGATCCCCTTTTTTCAAGATCCTGATTCGGTAAACTGATGAAGTCGGGCTCCTAGACCCCCCTTCCCACCCCTCTTTGAAAAGGTCTTGCCAAGACCTGTCGAAATCCGCAATAAAATTTTTTAGTCGGTCGATCCCCTTTTTTTAAGATCCTGATTCGGCCAACTAATGAAGTCGGGCTCCTAGACCCCCCTTCCGACCCCTCTTTGAAAAGGTCTTGCCGAGACCTATCGAAATCTGCAATAAAAATTTTTAGTCGGTCGACCCCCTTTTTTCAAGATGAATGGTCGAAGTTGATTATGTTAGTAAATTCGGGCCGAGGTAGCCAATTCGCAGTTAAAAGTTTGGTCAGGGGTCGAAATTGATTTCATTTTCGTCATCAGGAACTTCAAAAACATAAGAAACCATGTAAAAATGTCTCTAAAATATAAAGTCACTAAAAAGTTGCACTTTTTCTGCCGTTTTTTTAGTGTTTTTTCGTTAGTACGACTGAATAGAATGAGATAAAAAGCTGAATTTTTGCGTGTGGTGAGCCAAGGATATACCTAACAACCCTGCAAAATCTCGTCTCAATCGGCCGAGCCGTTTGGGAGGAGTAGTGCGGACACACACACACACAGACAGACAGACAGACAGACAGACAAAACTTTTCAACCCCACTGGAGTAACTGGCTTCGCTAATCGCTCAGCCAAAAATCAATGTGAAAAGAATAAAAAGTTAAGATTTATCTTCATGAAGATTCATCACCGTTCTCTGCTTCCTTTTCTCCCTCTAGCTTGCTGTCTGCAAATTCATCGGCCTTTTGTTCCTCCCGCCGCAACTTTTTCTGTAGAAAAACAAATAATAATGAAATGGTTTTGAGTATTTTTATTGCTAACGCTAAAAAGCGCACCAAGTTGTTCCTTACCGCTGAGTTCTGGAATTTGCTTCTGATGAGCGATTTGCCAACTTTCTCAACATTCTGGTCCAGGATTTCAGGTATATTCATACCTTGGACCATTAGTTTTGCACGGTAAAACCCTGTAATAAAATTAAATACATTAAAATAATGAATACAATTTAACTTATAAACAAACAGAACTGGGAATACTTAGCACCTAAAATAACTTGCACTGCACCAGCAGGTGCAATTTGCTTGCTCGGAGCATTTGGAGTCTTTGGGCTGATTCCTCCTGTCAGGCTGTACTTTGCACATTGCTTCCAGCCCCAGATAATGTCAGCAAGATTTTGAACCAGAATTTGGAGAGGCTTTGAGGATGTCATAAGTTTAGCCCAAGTAATTTCCTTAATCCAAACATTGTTTCCCATTTGAACCTATTTAAAACAGAAGTACAACCACCGTATTAATTCCTTGAATAATTAAATGCATAAAGATTAATTCACTGTCACTTTGACAAGAGTGACGAAGGTCCAAAAAGAGACATTTTATTGATTCTGAACATTTTGAGCAGCTTGTTACGAGCAGAGTTTGCATGACGGTGCCAAATTCTTTCCAAGCAGGGAGCAGGTGATCCTATGTGCATTGTAGGTGGTCCCATTTCTATTGCAAACAATTTGGAAACAAAAACATTCATATGAAGAAAATGTAATATAACCACTATAAAATACTAAGGCACCCTTCTGGTTCTAATTGCTTGCAATTGAAAATGGGACCACACACAATGCACTGAGGATCACCTGCTCCCTGCTTGGAAAGAATTTGGCACCGTCATGAGAACTCTGCTCGTAACAAGCTGCTCAAAATGTTCAGAATCAATAAAATGTATCTTATTGGACCTTCGTCACTCTTGTCAAAGTGACAGTGAATTGCTCCAGTATACATACTTTGCCCTTTCCATCACTTTGGAGGGGCACATCTCCCTTAATAGCATCAAAGATCATTTTCCCAATGATCCCATGCCCTTTAGCAGAGCCTGAAATTAAAAAAAAAAAAATTGAAGTAAATATTGATGCACACTAGCAAATATGTGAAAAGAGCAGCTAAATTTCTACATACCATCCTTGGAAGAGGCTTCTTTTATTATTTTCTGTTTTGTTTGTTTCTTGGGTGCAATATCATTGCTTTTCTTTTCAACCTTGACCTTGTGTTTGCTTGATTTAACATTTGAACCCACAGAGTGTTGTTGGTTGACAGTTTGTTCATCAGGAACTGCAAGGTGGGTGTTAGTTTCTCCACTCAAAACTCCAAATGGGTTGTTACTTGGTACATCAGAAACTGCAAAGGAATATTTAAATCCATTAGTTTAACGATAACAGATAATGTGGCATGGTTACAGAGAAAGTAAAACGTACCATCAGCTAAAATCCCATTCATTTCTGCAGCCAATTTTTTCAGCTTTTCAAATTTAATTTCATAATTATTTACGGTAGATTGCAAAACTTGGACTTTTTTTAGTTCTAGATTTAGTTTTTGTTGCTTCGCCAATAACTCATCTTTCAGTCCAGCTATTTGATCAGCTGAGCTTTGGTAGCTGCATGATTCAACATCTGTCTCCATGTCCATCTGTTTCTTTGTCTTAGAAGAAGATTTATCTGGCAAAATAGAAAACATCCTTGATGAAAAGACTGTCATACTTAAACAGAAGTCACACATTTAAAAAACTGCTTACCTTTAGAGGTAGAACAGTGTGGTGTGTGTGAAGTGACTTGATTTCCATTCAATTTTGTGGCAGGGGTCTTGATCAAAGACTTAACAGAGTTCTCGGAATCACTGCCTGAATCTTTGTTTAATGTGTTGCGGCTAACACTAACCAAAGGTTTACATGACTCAGATTGAACTAAAACAAAAAAAGAAAAGGCACAGCTGGAAAGCAGAGTAAAGCTCAGACAATTTTATTTTCCGATTTAAATGTGCTCACCTTTGAACCCAGAGAAGCAAGGTTTGCGTGGGGAGACAGACTTCTCCTTTGCTTTCTCAGTAGAAGCTAAGACGGAAGCTTGACTAGACTCATCTCCCTCTGAATCGCTTCCTGGAAATTTGGAGTTGGGGCTTGCAGCAACTGAAGTTTTAGATGACTGAGATTGAACTATATTACAAAAGAAAATGCACTAGGAAACACAGTTAAGTTCAGAACAATTTCATTTTTTAATTTATATGTGCTCACCTTTGAAAGCAGGGGAGCAAGGTTTGCGTGAGGAGACAGACTTCTCCTTTCCTTGCTTGGTAGAAACGGAGACCGAAGCTTGGCTAGAGGCATCACCCTCCGAATCGCTTCCAGGAAATTTAGAGTTGGGGCTTGCAGCAACTGAAGTTTCAGGTGACCCAGATCGAACTACAATAAAAGAGAAAATGCACTAGGAAACACAGTTAAGTTCAGAACAATTTCATTTTTTAATTTATATGTGCTCACCTTTGAAAGCAGGGGAGCAAGGTTTGCGTGAGGAGACAGACTTCTCCTTTCCTTGCTTGGTAGAAACGGAGACCGAAGCTTGGCTAGAGGCATCACCCTCCGAATCGCTTCCAGGAAATTTAGAGTTGGGGCTTGCAGCAACTGAAGTTTCAGGTGACCCAGATCGAACTACAATAAAAGAGAAAATGCACTAGGAAACACAGTTAAGTTCAGAACAATTCCATTTTTTAATTTATATGTGCTCACCTTTGAAAGCAGGGGAGCAAGGTTTGCATGAGAAGACATACTTATTCTCCTTTGCTTTCTCGGTAGAAGCAGAGACCCAAGCTTGACTACAAGAATCTCCCTGCTCTGAATCACTTCCCACCGATTTAGGGTTGCACTTAGCAGCAACTGAAGTTTGAAATGAACTAGATCGAACTAAAAGAAAAAAAGAAAAAGCGCAATCAGAAAACACAGTTAAGTTTAGAACTATTTCATTTTTTAAATTTATATGTGCTCACCTTTGAAAGATGGGGAGCGAAGTTGGCGTGGGGAGACAGACTTCTCCTTTGCCTTCTCGGCAGAAGCCAAGACCCAAGCGTTAATAGAAGCATCACGGTCTGCATGTCTTCCTGGAAATTTAGGGTTGCAGCTGGCAGCAATTTTAGTTTTAGATGACTGGGATTGAACTAAAGTAAAAAGGAAATGGCACAGTCAGAAAGCAAAGTAAAGTTCAAAGTAATTTTATTTTGAAATATATGTGCGTACCTTTCACAGCAGAACAGTGAGGTTTGGGTGGAGATTCCAAAGTTTCCTTTGCTTCCTTGCTTTGAGCCTTGAACGAGGTACGATCAGCGCTTTTAAAGCACATTTGCTTTGCATCACTTGTCTCCTGAAGGTCTGATGCAGCCCTCTTTAGTGGACTCACATGAGCAGTGGCTTTCATGGGACTACTTGATGCTGCTTTCCCTGAAACAATCGAACAAGTTAGAATGGGGCCGCTGCGCAGACAGTAATGTCACTGTAAGGTGATTGAAACCTTCTAATGTCGTAGAATCAAAATCTATCTTGCGGACTGCTTTCCCAGGAGTCTTTTTATCATCAGATGAAGCAATATTCTCACTAACTATAAAAGAAAACACAAAGCAGTCAAGAAAAGCAAGTTTTAAACAAATCACAAATAAAACATTGAGATAGACGAGTTTTTTTACCTGAATCCACAGAAATCACATTTCCAGCGTGATTGGCTTGCAGCATTTTCTTAATTCGGTCCTTGCATGAATTTTCCAATGCCATTTCTACTTGCTTCTTGGACTGAGAACAATGACGTTAATTTACAGAACATAATGTTGAAGAATTCAGTACAATTACACTTACCCTTTTGCTACTTTTTTGTGCCATGTCTACAGCATTTGGCACCGCCCGAGACTCGTTTCTCTGAACACTTGGCTTGAAACCGCGAGGAAGCCTTTCATTACGGCTCTTTGCTTGCTCCAATAGTGACACATCAGAACCTGGAAAGAGAGGAACGGTAAGGTACACAACCCCCTGACAACAAAGAAAAAATAGCCTTACTAAAAATGATAGTAAAGAGCGCGGCTTTGCAGGAATAATTTGAATTGACGAGTCATTTTAAGAAGAAAGAAGCTCCATTTGTTTACTAGGGCGGGGTGGTAACGGACGTTCCAACCTACTGCTAGCAACTTAACCAAAAACAACGGTAGCATTTTTCTTCAATTCATAAAGTAAAACTTGCCTGCTAACAAGATGATTCTAGCATCATAAAACTGACTTGAAGCAGGGGATTTCGAGTCAAAAGATTTGGCGTCGGCCCAGCGGACTTTGTACAGTTTGCTCGGGTCGAAGTCCTCAACGGTTCTCGGTTCGAAATGCTTGATGTCTGAGACGCCAACGACACATCTTTTATTCCGCTCGGCGGGAAACGATACTAAGGCAAGCCTGATCATAATTGTTGAGGATTTTCTGTTGAAGATTACACAAAGCGTTTAGGTAACACACAGCTCGGCAGCGAGTTTCAACCTGATCCACTATTTCAACCTGATACAAGATGGCGGCGACAGTCAACTGTTTTGTACGTTTAGGAAGTGCCACCTCTCCGGGCAAAAATAATACTATTTATTTTTCCTTACAAAAAAGGGTTTGCACTTTTTGTCTATTTCTGTCATTCACAATCAAATCATAGCATCCTCTTTTGAATATTTTAATTTTTAAATGTCAAATTATATGAAATATATTTTCCAAGACCAATGAATGCGTTGGTGTATCGTGCGTGTGTAGCAGGCGGAGGGAGGCTGGTAGTTGTGGAGGGGGAGTGGAATGCCACTTTCTCAACCCAATGTCGAAATACTCAATAGACAGAGTTTGTGGTTTTAATTTCAATCGTCCGTAAGATCAGATCTAGATTTCGGAAGGGGACGACCTCAGGAAATGTTGTTTTGATGGTGCTGTGAAGTGAAATAAGCTGTGGTACACTGGCCAACTTGATATGGGCAACTCAACTTTGGTTAGGTTTGCTTATTATGTTCTGCTTATATTGTGCATCATGGCAGAGTCGGGAGCCAGTAGAAAAACTGCTCGTGAAGACTTAATAGAGTTGTACTACAAACATTTAAGCAATAGGTACAAGAGATATTATGATCCTGAAAGTACTGAGGATATACCACTAACCCCAGCTAAGAAGCTGTGTCAAAGAAAGGTAAATTTTACACTCAAATGTTTTATGTCAAAAACTTCTACTTGGTTAAGTTAAAATTTAATTTAATTTCATTTTCATTTTTTTTTCATCATCTTATTGAAATAGGACTCCTACGATTATCCAACAAGTCAAGGCATAGACGAACAACTAAGTCTGAGCCAACCAGCGAATAAAACCAAGACAGAATCGTTGCATAGTGCTGATTCTCATGAGGTAACTAAAAAAAAGGCCACTGTGCTGGTCTTACAGTTTTCACACAAGTTACTAGCTGCACACACTTTTAGTTTTGCTAAGATACGCAAGACTCTTTGGCTGGGTTTTGTTCTTCGGGTGTCATGGTCTATGTCATCTATAGTGAGGTTTGGGCATTGACTCAGAGCCAGCTCAAGTGCATTGGGATATCTTTAGTTGAATACCAAATCCAGCCCTTCAACATTACGGTGTTGTCATAATATACTCCCAGACTGGCTGGGCAACAAGGACCGGAAAGTTACTCAAAAAATTGTAACTGTTAAAGTTAAGATAATCTGCCAAAAAGATGTAACGGTTGAGATAAAAGTTACAGCTCAAGAAAAAAGTAACGGTTAGAGTTACAGTTTATTTTAAAAAGTTAACGGTTAATTTTGCGTTACATTTCGTTACAAGAGTCCAGGGAATCTGAAATAGAGAACAGTTCTTTCTCCCCCGCCTCCCCGCAATGCCCCTCAAAAGACAAGGCCCTATTTGACAGACGCGTCCAATAAAGAAATAAAGAAACATCCGTTTGGACACGCCGCGCGTTGCCGCGCAGCGCGCATAGGGCCAGGGCCTGTGTTCCCCTTTATTGCCCTCTTTCTCTTTTCGGATCAGCTACCGACGGCCTTGGGCCTGCCCCGCGCAGGGGTGCGCAGGGGGCCTCGCAGCCCCTCAACGTGCGTGCCTTTTGTTGCAGTAAACACCCCCCGCCCCCCCCCCCCTCCCGCCCTGTTCCGGCTCCTCCTGCAGCTTCAGACAGGTCAAAAACAATCGAAGACCCGTGGAGGCAGTGACCTGTCTCCATGAGCTGGCCGGCCCGGCACGAGAGAGAGAGAGAGAGAGAGAGAGAGGAGCGAGCGCAGCTCTGTGTTCCTAGGATGGCCGGCGACCAGGACAAGGATGGCCATATACCCGTCCCCTTCCCCTTCTCCCCGCGGGTCTTCCGAGGGGCCGGGGGGACCTCGACCCGTGCACATGTGGAAATGGGAGACGAAACAATGAATGCTCATCTTTTGTTTGGACCAATGATAATTTCGACAAACAGCAAAGGCCGGAAACAAAAAGTATCGAACAAAATGTAACGACAAAAAAGTTAAGTTGCCCGGAAAAAAGTATCTGTTTTCGTTACAAGTTAATTTCCGATGAAACCTAACCGTTACTTATTCGTTACTTGAAAAAGTTAACAGATAAACTAAAGTAACCGTTACTTTTATTCGTTATGCCGAACCTTGCTGGGCAATCAATCTTCAGTGTAGCTAGTTCGGTCTGCTCGTTAAAGTCAGTATCAAATCAACATTTCTTTTTAACTGAGCGCTGCAAGGAACTAAAAATAGGCTGTGTGCAATGAATGGTGGTTAGGTCAACCATCTTCTCCGTTTATTCCCAACAGAGCTCATTGAAAGAAGAAAAAAAGGACCTCTGTTACTGGCTTCTAATTTTGATTTTTATTCTAGCCTTCTAGAACCAGACCCAATTGTCACCAAGTTGCCAGACCTAGATAGTGACACCGTTGACCTGCCACCCAAGTAAGTGTTTCCGTTCATGTATGAAAGATGCAATACCATACATTATGCATCATGAGGCATCTTTGTGCTGGGTAGAGTGGAGGTGGCATAATCTTTACTGGTAACTTGCTTCCTGATATGAAATTATAAATTTTCAGAACTGCGGCCAACTCACTTGTGATGGATGATGAGATTGGTGAAAAAGATGTTCATCCTGAAACCGAACCAAGTCAATTTAGTCATGGAATGCCCATCATTGTAAGTTACCACCTCCTTTTCTGTATTGCTGTTAATTTATTTATTTATTTATTTATTTATTTATTTAACAAAGACAGACCCCAAGAGCAGTAGGCTCCATTCGAAGTTGATACAATTTAATGATCATGGCGGTCTTAACAGAATTTTAACAGTGAATAAACATTTATTATAAGATAACAAAACTGGCAGCTTCCTAATTTTTTACTGTTCACTTATTGTGCTGTTGTTGCTCAATTTGAAGGATATCAACCAAGGTTCTACCAATGAAAATAACAGTGGCGATATTGACCATTCATCTCTCTCACGCCATGTTCCCAATGTGCAACCTCAAAGTGAAATTAGTCAGTCTGACCATGTAATCTCTGTGAGTTCCTACCTGCTTTTCTGTACTGGTATTTACATGTTTAGTATATGCTTCTTAAATGTTCACCTAAAATTATTTTTGTTTTGATTTATCTCTCAAGATTATCCAAAATGGACATGAAAATCCTCCTGCACTAGAAATTGATGGAATCATTTGGACGTTAGTCGCAGGGAGTGTTTACCAATATCTCTCAAGCGATGGGGGACCTATCTGGCTTGATATGGGGGGACGAACCTTCACAAACAGGTATGTAGGGTTCACACTCAAGATGTGTATAATTTTTCACAAATCTAGAAAATTAGTTGTCAGATTATATTGTTCATTCTGTATATCTAAAAAAGACTGAGCACGGCATAGTGGCAGTTTGGCTCAGGGTTACATTCTATTATGATTAGTGTCACAGGAGACAAGCTGCTACCAGAAAAAAGGACATCTGTTACTGGCTTCTAATTTTGATTTTTATTCTAGCCCTCCAGAACCAGACCCAATTGTCTCCAAGTTGCCAGACCTGGATAGTGACACCGTTGACCTGCCACCCAAGTAAGTGTTTCTGTTTATGTATGAAAGATGCAATACCATACATAATGCATCATGAGGCATCTTTGTGCTGGGTAGAGTGGAGGTGGCATAATCTTTACTGGTAACTTGCTTCCTGATATGAAATTATCAATTTTCAGAACTGCGGCCAACTCACTTGTGATGGATGATGAGACTGGTGACAAAGATGTTTATCCTGAAACCGAACCAAGTCAATCTAGTCATGGAATTCCAACTACTGTAAGTTGCCACCTCCTATTCTGTATTGATGTACATGCTTTTTAATTTTTTACTTATTACACAAGTTCACTTATTGTGCTGTTGTTGCTTAATTTGAAGGATACCAAACAAGTTTCTACCAATGAAATTGATGTTGGCGATAAGGCAATAGACCATTCGTCTCTCTCAAGTCCTGTTCCTAATACACAACCTGAAACCGAACCAAGTCAATCTAGTCATGGAATTCCAACCACTGTAAGTTGCCACCTCCTATTCTGTATTGATGTACATGCTCCTTAATTTTTTACCGTTCACTTATTCTGCTGCTGTTGCTCAATTTCAAGGATACCAACCGTCATCAAGTTGCACCTGCTCTGAAAGTTAACATCTGCCCCACATTACCAGTCGAATTTCCTCTTTGTCCAAAAAAATTCCATGGCAACATTGGTACTTATCAACTGTTCGACAGCGACATAGAAAGTTTACGTCCAGGCAAGGACCTGTTTGATACAGTTATTGATCCGTTCATGGCGAGTATGGAGATTGCAGCCGCTTCAACATCTAAAATGGAGGTCATGGCTTTCCCGAGTCATATCTTAGAATCCATTTCTATGGGTGGCATGGAACTTTTCAGCTGTAACTCAAAGCAGGCCTGTAAAGACCTGTGGCTTCTCCCTTGCCATCTGGGAAGAAATCACTGGACTCTGTTCTGTGTCTTCATGAGAACAAAGAGGATCCTCTATCTAGATTCATTGAATAAACGTGGCACTTTGGGCACAGAGGCCAAGACATTTCTGCAGGTATGGTTTCTTGGCCACCCTTTTTAATTTGCACCCTGGAGTGGAATGTCACTTTATTCCATAACTTATCCTGTTTCAGATTGTAATGTACTTACATGCAGAAGCATACAAAGCGGCCTGTGGGTCTGAAGTTCCCTGGGAAAAATGGAGAGTCTACAGTCCTCCTGATGTGGCAACACAGAAGAACAGTGTTGACTGTGGACTCTTCATTTGCCTCTGGGCTTATTCCCTTTGCTGCGGTGAGAACATCGCTTCAAAATTGAAGGCCAGCTCAGACCACCTGAGGAACTGGCTGGCTGCTGCCCTTTTAAACAATTGTTCATCAAGGGCAAAGGACAGGTCGGTGCTTCTAGAAATGTTTAATGTTTCGTTGACTTACTGGTTTTCATTCCTTCATCAGAAAATGTTCTTGTCGTTTATAGGAACTTCACACCAGATGCCAAAGAACGGATAGATGCCATGTACCAAGAATGTGACAAAAACCCCCCTGACATTGACAGGCCATGGTTGGACCTACCTTTGCCAAAGGTCATGAGTGGTACGGCAGATGTCAGGCCTACCATTGTATTGCTCAAATCTTTCCACAAAGAGCTCTTTGAAGCCACATCCACCAAATGTGGTGCCTCCCGCTCTTGCAGGTTGCCAAGATGCGAGAATTTTACAATGCTCTTGTGTGAACTGTGCAGAGAGTGGCTGCACTTGATGTGTGTGGGTGACTCTAGAGGTACAGACCATTTGTTACATTTATTTAAAATCCTGTTTACTATATGGTTATAGCATTGTTGTAGCTACTATTCTTTCCTTCTGTAGCCATTGCTGATTTTGGGGATGAGAATCCATACATGTGTCCATTACACTTTCCAAAACTTCAACGTGAGTAGCATTCAGTACAGAAAATTTTAGTAATTTCAATTTTCTTTATTTAAACTTGTACTTCAACTTGTCTTCACAGGTAAAGAAGAAGATAAAAGAACACTCAGACCACAGGTTGAAAAGAAGTTACGTTAAAAGTATTGTTGTTTTATGTGAACTGTGTGTTCGTGTTCAGCGACTGCCTTCCTCTATGTACCTGTATGAAAGTGATACCATATTTTTATTGTGTAATAGGGTCTATTTGAATAATTATTAGTTTTATAAGTTTTGAACATGATGGTATTAAGAATAGTTCTTGACTGCTCTATATTTTTATGACTTTTTGGCTATAATGGTGGACTGCAATGACGATGATTCATGGTGGTCTTATGAATAATTCATGTGACTGCTTCCACAACTCCAATACCTCCATATTTTAATGACTGTAGCTGTAATAGATGACTGCATTGACGATGATGCCAAATTTGAGATATTTGCTGTTGTTTTAGTGGGTTTACCAATTTTTACTGCCATTTTGTAAAATACAATCATTATGTTGTTAAGATTAGAGAAATTTTAGGCTGCCTCTTGGGAATACCTGTTAGCCATTAGCTTGGTACCCCCTTATTTCCATTAAAACATAAAATGTGATGCATATTTGCAACAAGTAAAGTCCAAATATGTTGGCTGTCAATATGCAAGGACTTGCAGGAAGAGAGAACCAGAGAATCTCTTGTACAAAATGATAAATGTGCTTAGTAATGCCAGGCAACTACCTTAGATTTGTAATGGAAAACACCAGTGCTATAATGGGAAGGAGAATTAGATTGTGCTGTTTCCTCCTTTGGAATTCTGATTTGTTGCCTATCTGTATTCTGGGCCCAACCATTTTTCAATGTACAACAGCTTACATGCACAATTGTGGTGGTTGTTTTGGTGAAGCTTTCTTCATTCTTGAGGCATGGCAATATTATATATCTGTGTTTATTTGTATAGTTTTGAGTGACTGTTCGCCCAGTATCGTTAATTTTGTAAGCGTGTTTGCACTTCAGACCTTTCCGATTCTGAATTTTACTTTGCATCCAAAGTTACTCCTCATAGTCTGTGCAATGGTCTTTTCAATTTAATAGGCACAAGAATTTTGATATTTGTCTTAAATCATAAGTGCCCTTCGTGTGTGTAATTCATCCCTTCCTTAAATGATTGGAATTGTGTGACCCACCGTGAAAGTGACAGTATGTACAATTAAACAAATAATTGATGATAATGGTGTATTTTTTTCACATTATATTTCCTCAATGATGATTAGTGGCATGAACGAGTAACAGAAAACTAAAAATTGCAAGGATTCAACATTCTGTCATTTCTTTGGCAGTAATAAAGTGACTTGGTTGCTTGCACCTCGTGCCCGTTACCACTCTAGAGTCCTAAAGACCCCCCTGGGGGACTCTAGAGTCCTAAAGGCCCTGAAGGGCTCCAGGGGACTCAATAAGAGTCTTATAGTTTCTCATGGCATCAAATCACTAGCCTCGCAGTCGGGTCTCGTCATCTTAACCACAATACAGCGAAGGGGCCACAGCAATAGCGATGTGGCCATGGCGATAGCAATAGCGATGGCAATCTGCGATGGAACTTTACCGAGCTGCGCTTCCGCCACCAGCGCGACTCCACCCGGCCGGCCCGCAGAGGAAGTGAGGGCCAGCCCGCACGACTCCGAGGAGGCCAACCCAGGCGCCTCATCGCCAGTCATCGACCGTCCGGACACCAGCGGCGGGGACGGCGCCGACACCTCCGCCCGTCCGACTCCGGCTCCCAGGGGCCGCCTGCCCCGGGGCGCCCCCACGGCACCAGACGACCAGCGGCCCCGCGCCCGGAGGCCCTGCTTCTCGCCGCGTCACTCCGGCCGCGCGGCCCATCAGCCCCGCGCCCCGGCCTACCCAACCTTCCCCTGGATGGCCCTCCGCGCGGCCCGGGAGGCGGCCACGCAGGCACGGCGGGCAGCGGACGCGGCGGCGCACGCTGCGGACGTCGTGGAGAGGGCCCTCCAGGAGCGGAAGTGGCCGCCCCGCCGCTACGAGGGCTACTGGCGACGGTACTGATGTTGTGTATTTTTGTATCTTTCATTTGTGAATAAACGTACACTCCGGGGGACACGTTGCTATTCGCCGGGGGGAGGGGCGTGTCGCGCCGGTACATGGTCCACGGTTCGGCCTTGGCCCATCTACCGGGCGGAACTGTTGATGCAAACACACCCGCGTATGCATCGGCACCTCCGGCCGCGGCGGGGATATAACGCCCCACGGCTCTCCACTCGGGGCAGTTCGCACGTCGTGTTCTCCGGGGTGGACATACTGCTGGGAAACCCTGTGCCTCATCAGGGGGCGGAAACGACCTAGAGAGCGCGTGAAGCTATGCTCCCCGCTTCTGCAGACGTTAAGGGAAACTTCGAGCTTATGAAAACACGGCCATTGTTTGACACACGCTTTGCACAGATGGAAAGAGGATGAAATTTAGAGTGCATTAGACTTATTAGCCCTCCTGAAACTTCCCAATTCAACTTCAACTACAGAGGATATGTCGACACATTGACGGCGTCACCGGGGTTTTCAGCGGTTTTCAGGCTTTATTGCAGTTTTCGTCATTTTTACTTACATTTATTGTGGGTAAAATTCAGTGTTTCAAGGAGGCTAATAAGCCTAATGCACCCCAAATTTCATGCTCTTTCGATCTGTGCAAAGCATGTTTCAAACAACGGCCTACTTTTCATGATCTCGAAGTTCTCCTGAACCCCTTTGCTGAAGCGGGGAGCATGGTTTCACCCGCTCCCTGGGTTGTTTCCGCCCCCTGGCCTCATTCACCATCGTTCCGGCCCCACCCCGAGAGATACGACTTTCGTAAGACTTCGATACAGCTTGACACTGCTTGACAGCGTGACACTGCGTGACAGCGTGACACTGCATTGCATCTTGACATTGATTGACAGCGTGACACTGCGTGACAGCGTGGAACTTCATCTAAGCGTGACATAGCGTTGCAGCGTGACTCTTCGTGACACTGCGTGACAGCGTGACCTAACGTGGCAACGTTACAAAGCGTGACAGTGCCAGAGAAAGTGACACTAAGTGACAGCGTGAGATTGTGACAGTGTGTGACAGCGTGGCCCTTCGTGACAGCGTGACTTTGCGTGACACTTCGTGAAAGCATGACACTGCGTTGCAGCGTGACACTGCGTTGCAGCGTGACACTGCGTTGCAGCGTGACACTGCGTTGCAGCGTGACACTGTGTTGCGGCGTGACACTGCGTTGCAGCGTGACTCTGCGTGACAGCGCGACACTGCGTGACACTGCATTACAGCGTGACCTCGCGTGACACCGCGTGAAAGCATGACACTGCGTGACACTGCTTGACTGCGCGACAGTGCGTAACACTGCGTGACAGAGCGTGACAGGGTGACACCGCATGACACTGCGTGACAGCGTGACAGTGTGACACTTCGTGACGTCGTTACACTGCATGATAGCGGGACACACCGTGACAGGGTGACACTGCGTTGCATCGTGACACTGCGTGACAGCGTGACACCGCGTTGCAGCGTGACACTGCGTTGCAGCGTGACACTGCCTGACAGCGTGACACTGCGTGACAGCGAAACACTGGGCGACAGCGTGACAGTGTGACACTGCGAGACGTTGTACTGCGTGACACTTCGTGACAGCATAAAAGTGTGACATTGCAGTTCAACGTGACGTCGCGACATCTTGACATTGCGTGTAAGTCGGTGTCGCCAATCAAGCTGAAACAATGCGTGACCATCAGGTTTAGCCCCAAAACAGGCTTTTCAGCCTTAATCTATGCAAAAATGCGTCATTGGGGTTGAGGCACTTGACTCTGATGACCTTAACTATCTTTGTAAGTCGGTGTCACCAATCAAGCTAAAACTATGCGGGATCCATAGACGACGCCTTGAACCTTGAATTTATGCTTACTTCGATGCGAAAATGCGACTTTGTGTTGAAGGCACTGGTTTCTTGTCACAAGATTTATCTTTGTAAGAAGGAGTTTCAAATCTAGCAGAAACTATGCGGGATCAACAAGCCAGGCCCAAAAATACGCTTTTCAGCCCATTTCAAAAGGAAAATGCGCCTTGTGACAGAGGCAAGTGTGTCTTCTGGTTTGAATTGTCTTTTCTGATCAGTGTCACTATCAAGCTAAAACTGTGCGTAACACATGGCTTGGTCTTAATTTATGCTCTTTGGCTTAATTCAATGCGAAAATGCGTTTTTTTGTCGAGGGCTGTTCTGTCTTGTGATTTATTATAACCTTTTTAATCCTTGTCTCCAATCGAGCTAAAACTATGCGGAATCATAGGCGACGCCTTGAACCTTGAATTTCTGCTTTCTTCGATGCGAAAATGCGACTTTGTGTTGAAGGCACTGGTTTCTTGTCACAAGATTTATCTTTGTAGGCAGGTTTTTCAAATGTAGCCGAAACTATGCGGGATCAACAAGCCAGGCCTAAAAATACGCTTTTTAGCCCACTTCTTATGGAAAACGCGACTTTGTGACAGAGGCACTTGTGTCTTGTGGTTTGAATTGTCTTTTACAGTCAGTGTCATTTATCAAGCCTTAACAGTGCGTTAACACAAGGCTTGGTCTTATATGATGCCCTTTGGCTTAATTCACTGCGAAAATGCGACTTTGTGTTGATGGCAATGGTTTCTTGACACAAGGTTTATCTTTGTAGGTAGGAGTTTCAAATCTAGCCGAAACTATGCGGGATCAACAAGCCAGGCCCAAAACTACGCTTTTCAGTCCACTTCTAAAGGAAAATGGGACTTTGTGACAGAGGCACGTGTGTCTTGTGGCTTGAATTGTCTTTTCCAGACAGTGACACTAATCAAGCTAAAACTGTGCGTTTACACAAGGCTTAGTCTTATTTGATGCTCTTTGGCTTAATTTAATGCAAAAATGCGATTTTTTGTCGAGGGCTATCGTGTCTTGTGATTTATGAATACCTTTGTAGTCCTTGTCACCAGCCCGATAAACACGCTTTTCAGCTTATTTTTATGCGAAAATGCGACTTTGTGTTGAAGGCACTGGTTTCTCGTCACAAGATTTATCTCTGTAGGTGGGTTTTTCAAATCTAGCCGAACGGTGCGGGATCAACAAGCCAGGCCCAAAAATAAGCTTTTCAGCCCACTGGAAATTGAGACAACGTGAAAGAACGTGGCAGCGTGAGAATGCGTGACAGTTTGAGACAAAGTGACACTAAGTGACAGCGTGAGAGTGTGACACTGTGTGACAGCGTTGCCTTGCGTGACAGGTGGACATTGCGTAAAAGTTTGAAAGGCGTTACAGCGAAACACTGGGTGACAGCGTGACAGAGTGAAACTTCGTGACAGCGTGACACTGCGTTGCAGCGTGACACTGCGTTGCGGCGTGACACTGCGTTGCGGCGTGACACTGCGTTGCAGCGTGACACTGCGATGCAGCGTGACACTGCGTGACTCTGCCTGACACTGCGTGACACTGGGTGACACTTCTTTTCAGCGTGACAGTGCGTGACAGTGCGTGACACTGCGTGACAGCGTGATTCTGCGAGACACTGCGTGACAGCGTGACTTTGCGTGACACTACGTGACACTGCGTGCCACTGGGTGACACTTCTTTTCAGCGTTACAGTGCGTGACCGTGCGTGACACTGCGTGACACTGCGTGACTCTGCGTAACACTGCGTGACACTGCGTGACACTGGGTGACACTTCTTTTCAGCGTGACAGTGCGTGACCGTGCGTGACACTGCGTGACACTGTGTGACACCGCGTGACTCTGCAAGACACTACGCGACAGTGTGACTTTGCGTGACACTTCGTGAAAGCATGGCACTGTTGACGCTGCTTGACAGCGTGACACTGCGTGACACTTCCTGACAGTTCGAGACAGTGCGAGACAGTGCGAGACACTGCGTGACAGCGTCACAGTGTGACACTTCGTCACAGTGTGACACATTGTGACAGCGTTGCACTTCGTGACAGCGTTACATTGCGTGATAGCATGACACTGCTAAGCAGCGTGACATTGCTTGACAGCGTGACACTGCGTGACACTGCGTGACACTTCGTGACAGCGTGACATTGCGTGACACTTCGTTAAAGCATGACGCTGCTTGACACTGCTTGACGGCGTGACTGTGCGTGACACTGCGTGACAAAGCGTGACATTGCTTGACAGTGCGTGACACTGCGTGACAGCGTGACAGTGTGACACTTCGTGACGTCGTGACACTGCATGATAGCGTGACACTGCGTGACAGGGTGACACTGCGTTAAAGCGTGACACTGCGATGCAGCGTGGCACTGCGTGACAGCGTGACACTGCGTGACACTGCTTATCACTGTGTGACACTGCGTGACACTGCTTATCACTGCGTGACACTGCGTGACACTGCGTGACACTTCTTTTCAGCGTTACAGTGCGTGACAGTGCGTGACACTGCGTGACAGTGCGTGACACTCCGTGACAGCGTTACTGTGTGAAACTTCGTGACGTCGTGACACTGCATGTTAGCGTGACACACCTAGACAGGGTGACACTGCGTTGCAGCGTAACACTGTGTTGCTGCGTGACATTGCATTGCAGCGTGACGATGCGTTGCAGCGAGACTATGCGTGACAAATCGACACTGCTCGACACTGCGTGACACTGCGTGACAGCGTGAGATTACGTGGCAGCGTAATAGTGTGCCACTACGCAACTTCGTAAGACTTCGATACAGCTTGACACTGCTTGACAGCGTGACACTGCGTGACAGCGTGACACTGCATTGCATCTTGACATTGATTGACAGCGTGACACTGCGTGACAGCGTAGAACTTCGTCTAAGCGTGACATAGCGTTGCAGCGTGACTTTTTGTAACGCTGCGTGACATTGCATGACAGCGTGACAGAACGTGGCAACGTGACAATGCGTGACAGTGTCAGAGAAAGTGACACTAAATGACAACATGAGAATGTGAGAGTGAGTGACAGCATGACAATGCGTTGCAGCGTGACACTGCGGTGCAGCGTGACACTGCGTTGCGGCGTGACAATGCATTGCAGCGTGACACTGTGTTGCAGCGTGACACTGCGTTGCAGCGTGACTCTGCGTGACAGCGCGACACTGCGTGACACTGCAATACAGCGTGACCTCGCGTAACACCGCGTGATAACATGACACTGCGTGACACTGCTTGACTGCGCGACAGTGCGTAACACTGCGTGACAGAGCGTGACCCTGCGTGACATTGCGTGACACTGCGTGACAGGGTGACACCGCATGACACTGCGTTGCAGCGTGACACTGCCTGACAGCGTGACACTGCGTGACAGCGAAACACTGGGCGACAGCGTGACAGTGTGACACTGCGAGACGTTGTACAGCGTGATGATTCGTGACAGCATAAAAGTGTGACATTGCAGTTCAACGTGACGTCGCGACATCTTGACATTGCGTGTAAGTCGGTGTCGCTAATCAAGCTGAAACAATGCGTGACCAGCAGCCTTAGCCCCAAAACAGGCTTTTCACCCTTTTTCTATGCAAAAATGCGTCTTTGCGGTTAAGGCACTTGTTACTTATGACCTTAACTATCTTTGTAAGTCGGTGTCACCAATCAAGCTAAAACTATGCGGAATCATACGCGACACCTTGAACCTTAAATTTCCGCTTACTTCGATGCGCAAATGCGACTGTGTGTTGAAGGCACTGGTTTCTTGTCACAAGATTTATCTTTGTAGGTAGGTTTTTCAAATCTTGCCGAAACTGTGCGGGATCAACAAGCCAGGCCCAAAAATACGCTTTTCGGCCTACTTCTAATGGAAAATGAGTCTTTGTTACAGCGGCTTTTGTGTCTCGTGGTTTATAATTGTCTTTTACAGTCAGTGTCACAAATCAAGACTAAACTGTGCGTTAACACAAGGCTTGGTCTTTTTTGATGCCCTTTGGCTTAATTCACTGCGAAAATGCGACTTTGTGTTGATGGCAATGGTTTCTTGTCACTAGATTTATCTTTGTAGGTAGGAGTTTCAAATCTAGCCGAAACTATGCGGGATCAACAAGCCAGGCCCAAAACTACGCTTTTCAGTCCTCTTCTAAAGGAAAATGGGACTTTGTGACAGAGGCACTTGTGTCTTGTGGCTTGAATTGTCTTTTCTGATCAGTGTCACTATCGAGCTAAAACTGTGCGTTAACACATGGCTTGGTCTTAATTTATGCTCTTTGGCTTAATTCAATGCGAAAATGCGTTTTTTTGTCGAGGGCTGATGGGTGTTGTGATTTATTATTACCTTTGTAGTCCTTGTCTCCAATCGAGCTAAAACTATGCGGGACCGGCCAGGCCGATAAACACGCTTCTCAGCATATTTGTACGCGAAAATGCGCTTGTGGTTGAGGAACTTGAATCTTGGGACATGAATTATCATTGTAAGTCGGTGTCGCCAATCAAGCTGAAACAATGCGTGACCAGCTGGCTTAGCCCCAAAACAGGCTTTTCGCCCTTTTTCTATAAAAAATGCGTCATTGGTGTTGAGGCACTTAATTCTGATGACCTTAACTATCTTTGTAAGTCGGTGTCACCAATCGAGCTAAAACTATGCGGGATCCATAGGCGACGCCTTGAAACTTGAATACCTGCTTACTTCGACGCGAAAATGCGACTTTGTGTTGAAGGCACTGGTTTCTTGTCACAAGATTTATCTTTGTAGGTAGGTTTTTCAAATCTTGCCGAAACTGTGCGGGATCAACAAGCCAGGCCCAAAAAAACGCTTTTCGGCCTACTTCTAATGGAAAATGAGTCTTTGTTACAGCGGCTTTTGTGTCTCGTGGTTTGAATTGTCTTTTACAGTCAGTGTCACAAATCAAGACTAAACTGTGCGTTAACACAAGGCTTGGTCTTTTTTGATAATGGTTTCTTGTCACTAGATTTATCTTTGTAGGTAGGAGTTTCAAATCTAGCCGAAACTATGCGGGATCAACACGCCAGGCCCAAAAATACGCTTTTCAGCCCACTTCTAAAGAAAAATGAGACTTTGGTTTGAATTGTCTTTTACAGTCAGTCTCACTTTTCAAGCCTACACTGTGCGTTAACACAAGGCTTGGTTTTAATCTATGCTCTTTGGCTTGATTAAATGCGAAAATGCGATTTTATGCGTCGCTGTGGTTGAGGAACTTGAATCTTGTGACATGACTTATCTTTGTAAGTCGGTGTTGCCAATCAAGCAATGCGCGACTAGCAGGCTTAGCCCCAAAACCGGCTTTTAAGCCTTTTCCTATGCAAAAATGCGTCTTTGATGTTTAGGCACTTGTTTCTTATGACCTTAACTCCCTTTGTAAGTCGGTGTCACCAATCAAGCTAAAACTATGCGGGTCCATAGGCGGCGCCTTGAAACTTGAATACCTGCTTACTTCGATGCGAAAATGCGACTTTGTGTTGAAGGCACTGGTTTCTTGTCACAAGATTTATCTTTGTAAGTAGGTGTTTCAAATCTAGCCGACACTATGCGGGATCAACAAGCCAGGCCCAAAAATACGCTTTTCAGCCTACTTTTAATGGAAAATGCGCCCTTGTGACAGAGGTACTTGTTTCTTGTGGTTTGAATTGTCTTTTACAGTTAGTGTCACTAATCAAGCCTATACTGTGCGTTAACACAAGGCTTGGTCTTACTTGATGCTCTTTGGCTTAATTCAATGCGAAAATGCGATTTTTTGTTAACGGCTATTGTGTCTTGTGATTTATGATAACCTTTGTAGTCTTTGTCACCAATCGAGATAAAACTATGTGGGACCAACAGGGCAGGCCGATAAACACGCTTTTCAGCTTATTTGTTCGCGAAAATGCGTCTTTGCCGTTGAGGTTGGTTTCTTGTCACAAGATTCATCTTTGTAGATAGGTTTTTCAAATCTAGCCGAAACTATGCGGGATTAACAAGCCAGGCCCAAAAATACGCTTGTCAGTCCACTTCCAAAGGAAAATGAGACTTTTTGGTTTGAATTGTCTTTTCCAGTCAGTCCCACTTATCAAGCCTATACTGTGCGTTAACACAAGGCTTTGTCTTAATTTATGTTCTTTGGCTTGATTCAATGCGAAAATGCGTTTTTTTGTCGAGGGCTATTGTGTAGTCTTTGTCACCAATCGAGCTAAAACTATGCGGGACCAACAGGTTAGGCCGATAAACACGCTATTTAGATTATATCTAGGCGAAAATGCGTCTTTGTGGTTGAGGAACTTGAATCTTGTGACATGAATTATCATTGTAAGTCGGTGTCGCTAATCAAGCTGAAACAATGCGTGACCAGCAGCCTTAGCCCCAAAACAGGCTTTTCACCTTTTTTCTATGCAAAAATGCGTCTTTGCGGTTAAGGCACTTGTTTCTTATGACCTTAATTATCTTTGTAAGTCGGTGTCACCAATCAAGCTAAAACTATGCGGAATCATAGGCGACACCTTGAACCTTAAATTTCTGCTTACTTCGATGCGCAAATGCGACTGTGTGTTGAAGGCACTGGTTTCTTGTCACAAGATTTATCTTTGTAGGTAGGTTTTTCAAATCTTGCCGAAACTATGCAGGATCAACAAGCTAGGCCCAAAAATACGCTTTTCGGCCTACTTCTAATGGAAAATGAGTCTTTGTTACAGAGGCACTTGTGTCTCGTGGTTTGAATTGTCTTTTACAGTCAGTGTCACAAATCAAGACTTAACTGTGCCTAACACAAGGCTTGGTCTTTTTTGATGCCCTTTGGCTTAATTCACTGCGAAAATGCGACTTTGTGCTGATGGCAATGGTTTCTTGTCACTAGATTTATCTTTGTAGGTAGGAGTTTCAAATCTAGCCGAAACTATGCGGGATCAACACGCCAGGCCCAAAAATACGCTTTTCAGCCCACTTCTAAAGGAAAATGAGACTTTGTGACAAAGGCCTTTGTGTCTTGTGGTTTGAATTGTCTTTTCCAGTCAGTCTCACTTATCAAGCCTACACTGTGCGTTAACACAAGGCTTGGTTTTAATCTATGCTCTTTGGCTTGATTAAATGCGAAAATGCGATTTTATGCGTCGCTGTGGTTGAGGAACTTGAATCTTGTGACATGACTTATCTTTGTAAGTCGGTGTTGCCAATCAAGCAATGCGCGACTAGCAGGCTTAGCCCCAAAACCGGCTTTTAAGCCTTTTCCTATGCAAAAATGCGTCTTTGATGTTTAGGCACTTGTTTCTTATGACCTTAACTCTCTTTGTAAGTCGGTGTCACCAATCAAGCTAAAACTATGCGGGTCCATAGGCGGCGCCTTGAAACTTGAATACCTGCTTACTTCGATGCGAAAATGCGACTTTGTGTTGAAGGCACTGGTTTCATGCACTTGTCACAAGATTTATCTTTGTAAGTAGGTGTTTCAAATCTAGCCGACACTATGCGGGATCAACAAGCCAGGCCCAAAAATACGCTTTTCAGCCTACTTTTAAAGGAAAATGCGCCTTTGTGACAGAGGTACTTGTTTCTTGTGGTTTGAATTGTCTTTTACAGTCAGTGTCACTAATCAAGCCTATACTGTGCGTTAACACAAGGCTTGGTCTTACTTGATGCTCTTTGGCTTAATTCAATGCGAAAATGCGATTTTTTGTTAACGGCTATTGTGTCTTGTGATTTATGATAACCTTTGTAGTCTTTGTCACCAATCGAGATAAAACTATGTGGGACCAACAGGGCAGGCCGATAAACACGCTTTTCAGCTTATTTGTTCGCGAAAATGCGTCTTTGCCGTTGAGGTTGGTTTCTTGTCACAAGATTCATCTTTGTAGATAGGTTTTTCAAATCTAGCCGAAACTATGCGGGATTAACAAGCCAGGCCCAAAAATACGCTTGTCAGTCCACTTCTAAAGGAAAATGAGACTTTTTGGTTTGAATTGTCTTTTCCAGTCAGTCCCACTAATCAAGCCTATACTGTGCGTTAACTCAAGGCTTTGTCTTAATTTATGCTCTTTGGCTTGATTCAATGCGAAAATGCGTTTTTTTGTCGAGGGCTATTGTGTCTTGTGATTAATGATTACCTTTGTAGTCTTTGTCATTACAAGCTATCTAGGCTAAAATGCGTCTTTGTGGTTAAGGAACTTGAATCTTGTGACATGAATCATCATTGTAAGTCGGTGTCGCTAATCAAGCTGAAACAATGCGCGACTAGCAGTCTTAGCCCCAAAACCGGCTTTTAAGCCTTTTCCTATGCAAAAATGCGTCTTTGATGTTTAGGCACTTGTTTCTTATGACCTTAATTATCTTTGTAAGTCGGTGTCACCAATCAAGCTAAAACTATGCGGAATCATAGGCGACACCTTGAACCTTAAATTTCTGCTTACTTCGATGCGCAAATGCGACTGTGTGTTGAAGGCACTGGTTTCTTGTCACAAGATTTATCTTTGTAGTTAGGTTTTTCAAATCTTGCCGAAACTATGCGGGATCAACAAGCCAGGCCCAAAAATACGCTTTTCGGCCTACTTCTAATGGAAAATGAGTCTTTGTTACAGAGGCACTTGTGTCTCGTGGTTTGAATTGTCTTTTACAGTCAGTGTCACAAATCAAGACTAAACTGTGCCTAACACAAGGCTTGGTCTTTTTTGTTGCCCTTTGGCTTAATTCACTGCGAAAATGCGACTTTGTGTTGATGGCAATGGTTTCTTGTCACTAGATTTATCTTTGTAGGTAGGAGTTTCAAATCTAGCCGAAACTATGCGGGATCAACACGCCAGGCCCAAAAATACGCTTTTCAGCCCACTTCTAAAGGAAAATGAGACTTTGTGACAAAGGCCTTTGTGTCTTGTGGTTTGAATTGTCTTTTGCAGTCAGTCTCACTTATCAAGCCTACACTGTGCGTTAACACAAGTCTTGGTTTTAATCTATGCTCTTTGGCTTGATTAAATGCGAAAATGCGATTTTATGCGTCGCTGTGGTTGAGGAACTTGAATCTTGTGACATGACTTATCTTTGTAAGTCGGTGTTGCCAATCAAGCAATGCGCGACTAGCAGGCTTAGCCCCAAAACAGGCTTTTAAGCCTTTTCCTATGCAAAAATGCGTCTTTGATGTTTAGGCACTTGTTTCTTATGACCTTAACTCTCTTTGTAAGTCGGTGTCACCAATCAAGCTAAAACTATGCGGGTCCATAGGCGGCGCCTTGAAACTTGAATACCTGCTTACTTCGATGCGAAAATGCGACTTTGTGTTGAAGGCACTGGTTTCTTGCAGGGGGCGGCAACGGCCTGGGGAGCGCGTGAAGCTATGCGGTCGCTCGGTGCAGGGGTTTGGGCCTTCTCCGAGATCTTCTAAACTAGGCCGCCGTTTGTCAAACGCTTGCCACAGATCGAAAAAGCACAAAATTTAGGGTAACATAGGCGTATTGCCCGAGCTGAAACTCTGAATGCAACTTGGATCAACATAGGAAGCGTTTACATCAAGGTGAACGCCTTCATGTTTTTCCTTCATTTCTTGATTTATTGTACTTTTTGGTGTTTTCGCTATGATTTCTCAAGGAAAAATATTGCAGAATTGGGAATGGCAATACATCTATATTACCCTAAATTTCATGCTCTTTCGATCTATGTAAAGCGTTTTTCAAACTACACCCTAGTTTTAAAGATCTCGAAGGAGGCCCAAACCCCTGAATCGGAGCGACCGCATGGTTTCACGCGCTCTCCAGGCCGTTGCCGCCCCCTGTTTCTTGTCACAAGATTTATCTTTGTAAGTAGGTGTTTCAAATCTAGCCGACACTATGCGGGATCAACAAGCCAGGCCCAAAAATACGCTTTTCAGCCTACTTTTAATGGAAAATGCGCCTTTGTGACAGAGGTACTTGTTTCTTGTGGTTTGAATTGTCTTTTACAGTCAGTGTCACTAATCAAGCCTATACTGTGCGTTAACACAAGGCTTGGTCTTACTTGATGCTCTTTGGCTTAATTCAATGCGAAAATGCGATTTTTTGTCAACGGCTATTGTGTCTTGTGATTTATGATAACCTTTGTAGTCTTTGTCACCAATCGAGCTTAAACAATGCGGGACCAACAGGTTAGGCCGATAAACACGCTTTTTAGATTATATCTAGGCGAAAATGCGTCTTTGTGGTAGAGGAACTTGAATCTTGTGACATGAATTATCATTGTAAGTCGGTGTCGCTAATCAAGCTGAAACAATGCGTGACCAGCAGCCTTAGCCCCAAAACAGGCTTTTCACCGTTTTTCTATGCAAAAATGCGTCTTTACGGTTGAGGCACTTGTTTATATGACCTTAATTATCTTTGTAAGTTGTTGTCACCAATCAATCTAAAACTATGCAGGATCCATAGGCGACGCCTTGAACCTTTAATTTCTGTTTACTTATTGAAGTAAAAAGGCGAAAAGGCGACTTTCTGTTGAAGGCACTGGTTTCTTGTCACAAGATCTATCTTTGTAGGTAGGTTTTTCAAATCTAGCCAAAACTATGCGGGATCAACACGCCAGGCCCAAAAATACGCTTTTCAGCCCACTTCTAAAGGAAAATGAGACTTTGTGACATAGGCCTTTGTGTCTTGTGGTTTGAATTGTCTTTTCCAGTCAGTCTCACTTATCAAGCCTACACTGTGCGTTAACACAAGGCTTGGTTTTAATCTATGCTCTTTGGCTTGATTAAATGCGAAAATGCGATTTTATGCGTCGCTGTGGTTGAGGAACTTGAATCTTGTGACATGACTTATCTTTGTAAGTCGGTGTTGCCAATCAAGCAATGCGCGACTAGCAGTCTTAGCCCCAAAACAGGCTTTTCACCCTTTTTCTATGCAAAAATGCGTCTTTACGGTTGAGGCACTTGTTTCTTATGACCTTAACTCTCTTTGTAAGTCGGTGTCACCAATCAAGCTAAAACTATGCGGGTCCATAGGTGGCGCCTTTAAACTTGGATACCTGCTTACTTCGATGCGAAAATGCGACTTTGTGTTGAAGGCACTTGTTTCTTGTCACAAGATTTATCTTTGTAAGTAGGTGTTTCAAATCTAGCCGACACTATGCGGGATCAACAAGCCAGGCCCAAAAAAAAGCTTTTCAGCCTACTTTTAATGGAAAATGCGCCTTTGTGACAGAGGTACTTGTTTCTTGTGGTTTGAATTGTCTTTTACAGTCAGTGTCACTAATCAAGCCTATACTGTGCGTTAACACAAGGCTTGGTCTTACTTGATGCTTTTTGGCTTAATTCAATGCGAAAATGCGATTTTTTGTTAACGGCTATTGTGTCTTGTGATTTATGATAACCTTTGTAGTCTTTGTCACCAATCGAGATAAAACTATGTGGGACCAACAGGGCAGGCCGATAAACACGCTTTTCAGCTTATTTGTTCGCGAAAATGCGTCTTTGCCGTTGAGGTTGGTTTCTTGTCACAAGATTCATCTTTGTAGATAGGTTTTTCAAATCTAGCCGAAACTATGCGGGATTAACAAGCCAGGCCCAAAAATACGCTTGTCAGTCCACTTCTAAAGGAAAATGAGACTTTTTGGTTTGAATTGTCTTTTCCAGTCAGTCCCACTAATCAAGCCTATACTGTGCGTTAACTCAAGGCTTTGTCTTAATTTATGCTCTTTGGCTTGATTCAATGCGAAAATGCGTTTTTTTGTCGAGGGCTATTGTGTCTTGTGATTAATGATTACCTTTGTAGTCTTTGTCATTACAAGCTATCTAGGCGAAAATGCGTCTTTGTGGTTAAGGAACTTGAATCTTGTGACATGAATCATCATTGTAAGTCGGTGTCGCTAATCAAGCTGAAACAATGCGCGACTAGCAGTCTTAGCCCCAAAACCGGCTTTTAAGCCTTTTCCTATGCAAAAATGCGTCTTTGATGTTTAGGCACTTGTTTCTTATGACCTTAATTATCTTTGTAAGTCGGTGTCACCAATCAAGCTAAAACTATGCGGAATCATAGGCGACACCTTGAACCTTAAATTTCTGCTTACTTCGATGCGCAAATGCGACTGTGTGTTGAAGGCACTGGTTTCTTGTCACAAGATTTATCTTTGTAGTTAGGTTTTTCAAATCTTGCCAAAACTATGCGGGATCAACAAGCCAGGCCCAAAAATACGCTTTTCGGCCTACTTCTAATGGAAAATGAGTCTTTGTTACAGAGGCACTTGTGTCTCGTGGTTTGAATTGTCTTTTACAGTCAGTGTCACAAATCATGACTAAACTGTGCCTAACACAAGGCTTGGTCTTTTTTGATGCCCTTTGGCTTAATTCACTGCGAAAATGCGACTTTGTGTTGATGGCAATGGTTTCTTGTCACTAGATTTATCTTTGTAGGTAGGAGTTTCAAATCTAGCCGAAACTATGCGGGATCAACACGCCAGGCCCAAAAATACGCTTTTCAGCCCACTTCTAAAGGAAAATGAGACTTTGTGACAAAGGCCTTTGTGTCTTGTGGTTTGAATTGTCTTTTGCAGTCAGTCTCACTTATCAAGCCTACACTGTGCGTTAACACAAGGCTTGGTTTAAATATATGCTCTTTGGCTTGATTAAATGCGAAAATGCGATTTTATGCGTCGCTGTGGTTGAGGAACTTGAATCTTGTGACATGACTTATCTTTGTAAGTCGGTGTTGCCAATCAAGCAATGCGCGACTAGCAGGCTTAGCCCCAAAACAGGCTTTTAAGCCTTTTCCTATGCAAAAATGCGTCTTTGATGTTTAGGCACTTGTTTCTTATGACCTTAACTCTCTTTGTAAGTCGGTGTCACCAATCAAGCTAAAACTATGCGGGTCCATAGGCGGCGCCTTGAAACTTGAATACCTGCTTGCTTCGATGCGAAAATGCGACTTTGTGTTGAAGGCACTGGTTTCTTGTCACAAGATTTATCTTTGTAAGTAGGTGTTTCAAATCTAGCCGAAACTATGCGGGATCAACAAGCCAGGCCCAAAAATACGCTTTTCAGCCTACTTTTAATGGAAAATGCGCCTTTGTGACAGAGGTACTTGTTTCTTGTGGTTTGAATTGTCTTTTACAGTCAGTGTCACTAATCAAGCCTATACTGTGCGTTAACACAAGGCTTGGTCTTACTTGATGCTCTTTGGCTTAATTCAATGCGAAAATGCGATTTTTTGTTAACGGCTATTGTGTCTTGTGATTTATGATAACCTGTGTAGTCTTTGTCACCAATCGAGATAAAACTATGTGGGACCAACAGGGCAGGCCGATAAACACGCTTTTCAGCTTATTTGTTCGCGAAAATGCGTCTTTGCCGTTGAGGTTGGTTTCTTGTCACAAGATTCATCTTTGTAGATAGGTTTTTCAAATCTAGCCGAAACTATGCGGGATTAACAAGCCAGGCCCAAAAATACGCTTGTCAGTCCACTTCTAAAGGAAAATGAGACTTTTTGGTTTAAATTGTCTTTTCCAGTCAGTCCCACTAATCAAGCCTATACTGTGCGTTAACTCAAGGCTTTGTCTTAATTTATGCTCTTTGGCTTGATTCAATGCGAAAATGCGTTTTTTTGTCGAGGGCTATTGTGTCTTGTGATTAATGATTACCTTTGTAGTCTTTATCACCAATCGAGCTAAAACTATGCGGGAACAACAGGTTAGGCCGATAAACACGCTTTTTAGATTATATCTAGGCGAAAATGCGTCTTTGTGGTTAAGGAACTTGAATCTTGTGACATGAATTATCATTGTAAGTCGGTGTCGCTAATCAAGCTGAAACAATGCGTGACCAGCAGCCTTAGCCCCAAAACAGGCTTTTCACCTTTTTTCTATGCAAAAATGCGTCTTTGCGGTTAAGGCACTTGTTTCTTATGACCTTAATTATCTTTGTAAGTCGGTGTCACCAATCAAGCTAAAACTATGCGGAATCATAGGCGACACCTTGAACCTTAAATTTCTGCTTACTTCGATGCGCAAATGCGACTGTGTGTTGAAGGCACTGGTTTCTTGTCACAAGATATATCTTTGTAGTTAGGTTTTTCAAATCTTGCCGAAACTATGCGGGATCAACAAGCCAGGCCCAAAAATACGCTTTTCGGCCTACTTCTAATGGAAAATGAGTCTTTGTTACAGACGCCTTGTGTCTCGTGGTTTGAATTGTCTTTTACAGTCAGTGTCACAAATCAAGACTAAACTGTGCCTAACACAAGGCTTGGTCTTTTTTGATGCCCTTTGGCTTAATTCACTGCGAAAATGCGACTTTGTGTTGATGGCAATGGTTTCTTGTCACTAGATTTATCTTTGTAGGTAGGAGTTTCAAATCTAGCCGAAACTATGCGGGATCAACACGCCAGGCCCAAAAATACGCTTTTCAGCCCACTTCTAAAGGAAAATGAGACTTTGTGACAAAGGCCTTTGTGTCTTGTGGTTTGAATTGTCTTTTCCAGTCAGTCTCACTTATCAAGCCTACACTGTGCGTTAACACAAGGCTTGGTTTTAATCTATGCTCTTTGGCTTGATTAAATGCGAAAATGCGATTTTATGCGTCGCTGTGGTTGAGGAACTTGAATCTTGTGACATGACTTATCTTTGTAAGTCGGTGTTGCCAATCAAGCAATGCGCGACTAGCAGGCTTAGCCCCAAAACCGGCTTTTAAGCCTTTTCCTATGCAAAAATGCGTCTTTGATGTTTAGGCACTTGTTTCTTATGACCTTAACTCTCTTTGTAAGTCGGTGTCACCAATCGAGCTTAAACTATGCGGGTCCATAGGCGGCGCCTTGAAACTTGAATACCTGCTTACTTCGATGCGAAAATGCGACTTTGTGTTGAAGGCACTGGTTTCTTGCAGGGGGCGGAAACGACCTAGAGAGCGCGTGAAGCTATGCTCCCCGCCTCTGCAGACGTTAAGGGAAACTTCGAGCTTATGAAAACACGGCCATTGTTTGGCACACGCTTTGCACAGATGGAAAGAGGATGAAATTTAGAGTGCATTAGACTTATTAGACCTCCTGAAACTTCCAAATTCAACTTCAACTACAGAGGATATGTCGACACATTGACGGCGTCACCGGGGTTTTCAGCGGTTTTCAGGCTTTATTGCAGTTTTCGTCATTTTTACTTACATTTATTGTGGGTAAAATTCAGTGTTTCAAGGAGGCTAATAAGCCTAATGCACCCCAAATTTCATGCTCTTTCGATCTGTGCAAAGCATGTTTCAAACAACGGCCTACTTTTCATGATCTCGAAGTTCTCCTGAACCCCTTTGCTGAAGCGGGGAGCATGGTTTCACCCGCTCCCTGGGTTGTT